>CM072819.1:96816963-97416963 GCA_036937905.1 Salvia rosmarinus
CACCTTATATAATTCGCTTTATACTATTTCTCGCAAAACATAATACCTATAACTATGTCAGATCTTCATCAAACCCTAAAAGAGAAAGTTTTCAGAAGATGACTCTACTTTTCTCTCGGCATCTTAGATTAGGTCACATCAATCTAAATAGGATCCAAAGACCGGCTAAGAATGGAGCGTTGGGTAATCTCACTACATCTGCTCCCGCCCGCGAATCCTCGTGATAGAAGGTAAGATGTCGACCGCACCCTTCAAAGCGGGTTATAGAGCCAAAGAAATGTTGGAGTTAGTCCATTTCGACTTGTGGGACCGATGTCCACACAAGCTCGTGGAGGGTACGAGTATTTTGTCACTTATCGACGACACTAAGGTACGGATACGATATACCGCTTCACCGCAAGTCCGAATGCTTTGAGAAATTCAAAGAGTTTAAGGCGGAAGTGGAGACGGGCTAGGTAAGAGTATCAAGTCATCACGCTCCGATCATGTGGCGAATACCTCAAGAACGAGTTTATGGACTATCTAGTGAAGTGTGGGATTACATCCCAACAAGACTTCACCGGCACACCACAAAGAAACGGTGTGTCGAGCGAAGAAATAGACTCTTTGGAAATGGTTAGATCTATGATGAGTTATGCTACATTGCCTATTTCGTGCTCGGGATATGCCTTAGAGATCATGGCATACTTGCTAAATCTAGTACCGTCCAAGTCACGAAAAGACCCCTTCGAGTTGTGGTTTGGGCGAAGCCCGCCTTTAAGCCACATAAGGATATTGGGCCCAAAGACACGTGCCGAACAAGAAGGCGACAAGTTGAGGCTAGATCCGACGCAAGGTCGTTTATTGGCTATCCTAGAGGAACGAAGGTGGTTTATTCTATAGTCCTAAGGATCGAAGGTCATTATTAGCACTAATGCCCGATTCTTAGAAGAGGATTATATGAAAATCATAAGTCCAAAGTTGAAATCATTCTTCAAGAATTAGAAGATGATCGTATTCCACCACCGACAGGGCCAAAGGTACGAGATGTCGAGTCTAGTGGGGGATCGACACCGATACTTCAAGAAATTGAAGTGGGTCGAGTTCCACCGGAGATACCGACCGCATAAGTGGTACCTACACAAGAAGTTGCGCAGTTAGAGAACCACAAGTATTCGCACCCACCGCTGCCATTGTGCTCGTAGAACCTCGTCAGAGGGAGGGTTGTTCGTCAACCCGAGCGATTTATGTTCGTGGGTGAATCTTCGGATTTAGTCCCAACAGAACGAACATGCAATAATCCACCCATGGACATACAAGGAGGCGATACAAGATATTGATGCAAGATTATGGCACACCGCTATGGACTTAGAAATGGAGTCCATAACGCTATGGATGTATATGAAAGACACTCTACCGTATGGCAAGGAAGCCATAGGTAGTAAGTGGATATACAAGAGGAAGAGAGATCCGATGGAGAGGTTTCGCTTTTAAAGCCGTGCTTGTGGCGAAAGGGTACACTGATTGAGGGCATCGATTTCGATGAGACCTTTCACCGTAGCAATGCTCAAGTCCATCGTAATTCTTCTAGCCATAGCAGCCCACTTAAACCCAGAGGTTTGGCAATGGATGTTAAAACCGCTTTTCTAAACGGTTACCTTGAGGAAGGTAGAGACATCTATATGCAAGAACCTCAAGGTTATGTGGTAAAGGGTGAAGAGCATCTAGTATGGAAGCTTAAGTCCATTTATGGACTTAAGCAGCCTCCCGATCATGGAACTTACGCTTGACGAGGTAGTAAAGTCCTATGGATTTACCCAGTTGCCTAGCGAGAGTTGTGTGTATCGGTTAGATGTCAACGGTGATGTGGTATTTCTTGCACTTTATGTAGATGACATCCTTCTAGTTGGCAACAACGTGAAGTCATTATCGACGAAAGAGTCGGCTATCCGATCGCTTTCAAATGAAAGACTTAGGAGATGCAGCGTACATTCTGGGATCAAGGTTTACCGAGATCGCAAGAAGAAAATGTTGAGCTTATCTCAGCGCCTTACATTGATACACTGTGATTACTGCTTTAGTATGCACCGCCAAGAAAGGATTGCTACCTTTCGCATACATGGCGCTCCTTTATCTAAGACGCAATACCCATGATCGCAATGAGATAGAGGAATGAGACAAGTTCCTTACGCTCGCCGAGGAAGTCTCATGTACGCAATGCTATGCACGAGTAGAGCATCTCGCTATGTAGCATAGTATATCGCCTAACCTCGGACAAGCTCATTGATCGCAAAGAAAGCATATACTCAAGCACCGAAAGGACTCGAGATTATAGGCTAGTTTACCATGCGTATAGTCTAATGCCTTTGGGTTATACTGACTGGATTTCAAGTCGACCGTGATGAGAAAAGTCAACCTCGCTATGTGTTTACCTTGGGAGGTGGAGCCAGATCTCAGCGGAGTGCAAAGCAATGATGCATTGCGGACTCTACCATGGAAGCCGAATATGTAGCCGCCTTGAGGCTTCTAAGGAGGTCAGATGGTTCAAGAACTACCTCATGGATCTAGGTGTGGTACCCGGTTTGCCCAAGAGTATCATAGTTTATCGTGATAACTCGTGCAAAGGGCAAACTCAAGGAACCACGGACCCACAAGTTGACCAAACACATAGAGAGAAAGTACCATGTCATACGAGAAATCGTTAGACGAGGTGACGTGTTGATTGAAAAGATTGATACGACGGAAAATCTAGCGGATCCATTCACGAAGAGCCCACCGCAAAAGTCTACGATGGACACGTTAGAGGACTTGATTGCGCTTGATGGCACCCACTTAGAAAGGAAACTTTGTATAAGTGGGAGAAGCAAAGTGATGGTTGTTTGTAATAGCTAGTAGAAAGACACATTGTATACTAAAAGTTTGCTTTAGTATAAGTGGGAGATTGTCGGATTTGTATATCGAAAGCGCTTTGGTTGAGCTTGTATACAATGTTTCATGTTACCACTATTACAATCTCCTATCCGATTTGAATACTTGATTGCATATATTCGTGTCCCCTTATCTCATATATAAGTTAGATCATACAAAGTGTAGAAGATCACGTGTCCGTATGATTGGTCGCTTAATGAGATATAAAAGTTTCACACCGAGACAACTTAAGGACGAGTTGTCGGTTTAGCCGCAGATAGATAAGAAGTGACTTGACTTAGTTGCTTGTCTATGCCGGTACGCCTCGACGTATTGAAGGATCACAAGGAGATGTGTTCTTCTTCCCGACCGCCGTGAAGAACCAAGATCTCGTGACTTACGACGATCTAAACCTCGATAAGGTATTAGGTGAGTATGAGTTGTCGACCATCACTTTGACTTGTTATGAGTGAGGGTTATATTTCTAACCCAAGATTCTCCGCATCTTGGTGGTGGCGTGTTTGTATGTCACGCTAGTTATCTCAGATCGAGTCACCGTATCCGCTAGGATGATGACGCCCCTTAAGGAGCTTCAAAGGTTTATTGTACTAAACCCCGCAGTTGAGTTAGCTCAAGCACAATAATAAGGTCGAGTGGTACTACTTAAGGAAATGAAGTTATTAATCGCTTTAAGCAATGATTGCTATAAATGATTAATGGACGCTCGATATCTTAAATACGGGATTCAGAATGTCTAAGTGCAAGCCCGACTCAACTTCGTAATAAAAGGGTAAGTCAAGATTCTTTCTCTAGTGGCATGATCGAATGTTTATAAATTAATTTATGTTCTGGTCGAACATAAGATAATTAATTTATTTGAGGCCCATCTTTATTCCTTGCATTTGATCCTGGCTGGCCCATCCAGCCCTTTAGCACAAGAAAATCTACGCCTTATAGCTCTCAAAGGATAGATTTTATTCTCTTTATCCTATAAGGATATTATTATATTTATGGATATGCATGGATCCTTTCCTTATAAGATTATGGTAACGCATTATAAATATAAGGTAATCCCGAGATAAAGTCTAGGTTAATCCTTATTATTACACAAGCATATTTTCGCCATCTCATTCTCAAGAGAGAAAATCTCAAAATTGTGTGGAGAGTATTGTGATTTTCCAAGCATTCTCCATAGATCGCCCTCACCGACGCTGGAGATTGGGCAACCGGATACAATCCGTAAGGTCAAAGCACGAGTCTCGACCGCTCGATCCATTCATCTCGCTCCATCGACCTCTTCGACAGATCCAAAGGTAAACACGTGAAAACCCCTACGTGTTGCAATTAATTATATAGACGCATGCTAGGTTTATAATCAATGTATGGTGAATTAAATATCCAAGATAGATCCTCGGGGCGAGGGCTTAACATATGTTTTCCCTACAGGCGCCACTCAGGTCACACCTCGGCATCCTCCATAAGGCGGCACCACTCAGGTCGGACCTCGGCATCCTTCAGATAGGCGTCAGACCTCCGGAAAGGCGGTGGCACTCGTGTCGGACCCTGGCCCCACCAACGGACATCGCCTCTACCATCGTGGAATTCAGTCCGACCGGCATCCTTCCAATGGACATTCCTGTACAGCTATTTAGTATGATTTTGTGCGTATTCTTGGTATTTTTTTGCATATCATTTTCAATGGTTTGTCCTATTTATGTCGTTGGTTTGATTAGTATTGATTGAATTGAACTTATTTGGTTTGTTTCGATGTTTTGCAGAAAAATGGCAGTAATAGGATGAAATTTATCTACCAAGAATAAACCTATATTTAAGAGCATCTCGATAGGAATCCGTGGTCGCAAACGGATCTCAATTCGGAGTTCGGACGAGAGAACGGAGCGAAACTGCTGGTCGCAAGACGCCAACGCGCGCGTCCGGCGCCGAACGCCAACACAGGTGCGTTCACCTCACCTCCAGCTCAATCCACGCAACGCGCCACGGCCGCGGTTCACAGGCGCGCCACGGCCGCACCTCATGCCTTCACAACGCTGCCATGGTCGCGCTGCTGGCCACGGCCAAGACCTCACGCCCGCCCGCCTCCACAATGCGGTTACAGCCACAACGCGGCCATAGCACAGGCCACGGCCGCCTCACGCCCAGCACCTGCTTCCACAATGCGCCACGGCCGCGCTTACGCCCAGCGCCCAGCCTTCACAACGCGCCACGGCCGCACCTCACGCCCAACGTTTCATAACGCGCCACGGCCACGGCCGCCCACTCTTCCAAATACCGCCCATACCTCCAACGCCACGCCGCACCTCTCTCAATGCCTCAGTCCGCGCCGCACACCCCAGCATATGCTTCTCTTTCTTCTAGCCAACGCCACGCCCTTCCGTCCGCGACCGGGTCCTTTTCGTTTTTTCAGAGACGTCCAAGGTCCGCACAAGGATAAGGTCCGGCCACAAGTGATTTTTCTATTGCACGATAAATAGAGAAATGCACGAAACCCTGGACACATTCTGATTTTCACACTCACAGCTCTCGCGATTTTCTTTCTCGTTTCTTTTCTTTTCCTCTTTTCCCTTTAATTATTTCGTGCTTGGATTAACAATTGGATTGTACGATTCCGGATATTTGGAAGACGAATTTGTCTATGAATGGTTGTAAGTTTTTCTGGTTTTAATTATGTCTATGTAATTGGGATTAGAATCATTTCTGCCATGAGATAAATTATGATTTGTTGAGAAATATATGTTTAATCGTTCTTGTCTTGAATTGCGATTAGTGAATTGATGATTTGTGATTTTCCTATTTGTATAAATTGGTTATTTCATGATCTTCATACATGGTGTTCGAAAGAATAGTGTAGGTTGATTGTGTACTTATATTTGATTATGAAGATATACGAGAGCAGATTTATATTAAATATGAGTTCGACAAACGAAAGTGATCGAGAGATTGGTTTGTGTTGGGTAATTGATATATGTGGATGGGTTTTGCTATTGTGTACTTTTGTAGTGAAATATCCTTCGTAGTTGATGGTGGGTGGTTGAGAGATCTCCGTCATTAAGTTCGAGTCTAGCATCGACGTAATCGAGAGATTAGTTAGTGTCGACCGTGAGGCAGGAAGCGTGGTGTTTGATGCATCGAGTACCGGTCATTGATTCAAGAATTGTGAGGATAGATTCAACCCTGAACACCGCTCCAATTCCGTATCACAATTCCTATTGTTGTCCAAGTGCATCCGCTTCCTCGCTTTATTTTATTTCCTCGCCGTCCTTTCCGTGACAAATTTTATGTAGACGTTAGTATTTCTTTTCGCTCGTGTTTGACATAAAACCGTAGCCTCTGCCTTCCTCGAGAGATTCGACTGGTCGACCTTACCATTCTATAAGGACCTCGTACTATTGCGAATGATCGAAAAGAACAATTTGGTCGGAACAAATTTCGCGCCGCTGCCGGGAAGGCTTTTGTGCTTTTGGTTTTGTGTTGTTTTGTTTTTCCTGCTTCTTCCCGTGTTTCTTCTTTTTTCTTTCTTTTCTTTTATTTGTTTCTATTTTCTCCAACCGTGCGCAGGATCTTGTTTTTGTTGTTGGTGTCTGTTAATGCGTGGTTACCGACGATACGAATATGGTCGACAGCCCGGAGGAGGAAAGCTCATCGATTGGGCAAATTCTTCCTATGAAGAAGGAGCCCAATTCGACTATTTTGAGGATACCCGTCAGTCGTGAGCATCAAGCCTATGATCCCTACCGAGGCATCCTCGTAGTTCTTCATATAGTCGACCTCTTCTTCCAACAACAAACCGATGAAGCCGACATTGAGGAGTCATTGCGCGCTCATTCAGCGTAGTCACCGTGAAGCCGACATTGGAAGAATCATTAAAGGCTTTCGCTCAGCGTAGTCACCGGAGAAGCCGACATCGAAGACACACCGACGCCTTTCATACTGCATTTAGTCAACAAAGGTTCAAGATGTTGGAAGCATCTATGGAGCGCTTAGAGACTCAAGTCACCACCACCAAGAAAGTGGAAGAATTGGTCTACAACCAAAGTGTGGAGGAGATGCCGAGACAATTGGAACAAATTTCTTCAATCATAGTCTATGAAGATGATGAAGTTGAGGAAAGTATCGTGAAGAGAAGTTAAAGAGTCAAAGTTTCATCAAACCGCGACTAACCATGAACAACCCGATATGTTCCCGAACCAGCTAGAGGATGAAGAGAGACATGCATTGAGGTATCATCTATAGTTTTCAAGATCCTAATTCTCCAAAGTATTATGCTTTGAGTTGAAGTTATTTACTTTTCTTTCAAGAATAGGATGTTTGATTCAATTTAATTGATTTAGTAATTGCTACATTTATCGCCTTTGTGCTTACATTGTTACCACCGATGCTCGTTGAGATGATATTCCTGCAGTGAAGGACTATGGATAGTCCGCTTTTGATCGGCGGAGCTCGTGCCATTGAACGAGCGCCACGGGAGGCAACCCACCAGTTTTCTTGCTTTTCTTGTTTTGTTTTGCTTTTCGGTTTTGCTTGTGTTTTGTTTTCGCCTCGCTTTGGTTTTCTCGTGGTGCAGTTTCGTGTTTATCATTCTTGAGCTCGACTTTCTAATCCATGTGGTGAAGTCGTGATGTCTAACTCCACAAGCGCACACCGCCTATTATCGTAAGTATCATCCTCTATGGTCATTCTTTTGTTATAAATGTTTAGAGCACTGGGATGTTGCTCAAGCGGCGTGGGGGATGATTATTCATTTTCGTAAAGCCCCTTATCTATTTGTATGCTTGGTGATGCATTTATGCTTATTTTGATTTCTTGATTCAAGTGTCAGATATGCAGTAAGTTAGATTTTGATTTGCAAGCAACTAAGCTCGTGGTATCGGGTCAAACTGCTTTTAATTTCCAAACTTTTGGTGGTATATGATTCGAGTGTAATGTGAATCGACGGATAGTGATTGATAGAAAATGAATAGGGAGAATTGATGTGATTTGTCCGCTAATGTTAGGGGTAGTGTTAACATTGTGGTTACCTATATACTGTTTCATCTATTGATAAAAAAAAAAATGTGTGAAAAGAGTAGAAAATGAGATTGTTAAAATTGAGGATGGAATTCGTCCTCTTTCTCGTAATTTGAGAAATGGACATGGAAACCACGATAGGAAACTCGAGTTCATCGAGGGTTCACCTTTCAACATTGTTCCAAAATCATAAAACATTCTATGTGCTTAAAAAGAAACTTGTTGCTAAAGGTGACCACATTAGTTGGTTCACCCTAACGGAGAGTCGGGTCCGAGTGAGGTTACCCTTTATTTATTGGAAATCATTTGTCATCCTAGATTTATTTCACATTATCTTTGAATGCGTAAACACCAAGTGGGGGAAAGCAATAAGGTTTGACCGATTAGACTAAGAGTGAAGTCGCATGAATTATCCTTCCTATTCTTATTTAGTATAGACTTTGCTTGAGGACAAGCAAATGGATAAGTGTGGGGAGTTGTTTAGTATGATTTTGTGTATATTCTTGGTATTGTTTTGCATATCATTTTCAAGGGTTTGTCCTATTTATGTCGTTGGTTTGATTAGTATTGATCAATTGAACTTATTTGGTTTGATTCGATGTTTTGCAGAAAAATGGCAGTAAATAGGATGAAATTTATCTACCAAGAATAAACCTATATTGAAGAGCATCTCGATATGAATCCGTGGACGCAAACGGATCTCAATTCGAGTTCGGACGAGAGAGAACGGAGCGAAACCGCTGAAGTCACGCACGCGCACGACGCCGTCCGGCTACTGAACGCCAACCAGTGGGCGCTCAGCCACCTCCGCGCTCACTCACGCAACGCGCCACGGCCACGCGCGCCACGGCCGCGGCTTCAAATGCAGCCACGGCCGCACCACGCCACGGCCGCGCCTCATGCGTTTTTCACAACGCGCCACGGCCGCACCTCACGCCCAGCCATAACGCGCCACGCCGCGCCACTCTTCCGCAACGCCCGCCCATACCTCCAGCCACGCTGCACCTCTCTCAATGCCTCGGCCCGCGCCGCACACCCCAGCGCGGCTTCTCTCTTCCAAATTAACGCTGCTGCCCATCCGTCCGCGATCGGGTCCTTTTCTCGTTTTTTCCAGAAGGCGCGTCCGGCGCCGCGACGTCCGCTACAGGCGTGATTTTTCTACTGCACGATAAATAGAGAAACGCACGAAACCCTAGACACATTCTCGATTTTCACACCACGCCTCGCGATTTTCTTTCTCGCTTTTCTTTTCCTCTTTTCCTTTAATTATTTCATGCTTCGATTAACAATCGATCAGACGATTCCGGATATTTGGAAGACTAATTTGTCTATGAATGGTTGTAAGTTTTTCCGGTTTTAATTATGTCTATGTAATTGGGATTAGAATCATTTCGCCATGAGATAAATTATGATTTGTTGAGAAATATATGTTTAATCGTTTCGTCTCAATCATGATTAGTGAATTGATGATTTGTGATTTTCCTATTTGTATAAATTGGTTATTTCATGATCTTCATACATGGTGTTCGAAAGAATAGTGTAGGTTGATTGTGTGCTTATATTTGATTACGAAGATATGCGAGAGCGATTTATATTAAATATGAGTTTGACAACGAAAGTGATCGAGATTGGTTTGTTGTCGGTAATTGATATATGTGGATGTGGTTTTGCTATTGTGTACTTTTGTAGTGAAATATCCTTCGTAGTTGATGGCGGGTGGTCGAGAGATCTCCGTCATTAAGTTCGAGTCTAGCATCGACGTAATCGAGATTAGTTAGTGTCGATCGAGAAGAGAAGCGGTGTTTGATGCATCGAGTACCGGTCATTGATTTAGTAATTGTGAGGATAGATTCAACCCCAGAACACCGCTCCAATTCCGTATCGTCAATTCCTATTGTTGTCCAAGTGCATCCGCTTCCCCGCTTTATTTTATTTCCGCCGTCCTTTCCGCGACAAATTTATGTTAGACGTTAGTATTTCTTTTCTCGCTCGTGTTCGACATAAAACCGTACTCTAAGTTTTCCCGAGAGATTCGACTTGAGTCGACCTTACCATTCTATAAGGACCTCGTACTATTGCGAGCGATCGAAAAGAACAATTTGATCGAACAACAAGAACGGACGGCCTAGTCCACGTGTTCCACCAGAAAGGCGGTCGCCGCCCGCCTGCACTGGAAAACAATCGACGCCTCAAGTCGGACCTCAGTATCATCCGTATGATATCTTTACCCAGATCGGACCTCGGTACTACCTACGCAGTGTCGCTATCCGTGTCGGACTTGACATCCTTCTGACGGACATCTTTGTCCAACGACAGGCGATTCCAGTTCGGTCTTCAACAAGCGGTGTATGCCTGTAACGATCGATCGCCCAACCTCGGCCGAACCGAGATCGCAAATCAAACCCCGACGCCGAAAGATCTAAAACCTTCGACACAACCTCACCGAAAGAACATCCCACCCTCGGCAAGCGCATTCTTCACTTCCCCGGCATGGTTGTTACCGACTATTCTGGAGAGGGCTATGACGGGATATGGCCCAACCGCCAGCCCACCGACAGCCCAAACGAGCCGGGCCTCGATATTAATAACGGCCCACGCGGTTAAGCCAAAGGCCCACCTCCAAACCCCAAACAGCCTCCAAACCCTAATCACCCCCACCCTACACCAAGGCCAAGAGTCCCTACATGCGAGAGGAAGAGTCCCTACATGGGAGGGATCGATCCCGCCCAGTGTCCTCAAATATGTATAAATAGGAGTTAGATCGGCGTAGGCTGTTAAGAACTTGTCAATATTGTAGCTTTTAGATACACTCATCAGAATCCAATTATAATGAAAGTATTGAGGTCATCACCTCCGCGACGAGATCTCATTCTGATCGAACCACGAAACTCTCGTGTTCATTATCGCTTACACAAATCTCAGATATTAACATACACTAGATTTATCAACTCACTATCATTGTTAATGTTCAGGTAATTTTATATGTGAAAATAGACTTTATTTATTTATTATTTGCATCAAAATTATATATTATCAAACAAAACTGTAAACCAAATATAAAGAAACGATTCAAGAGAGAGAGGATATAGAACTAAAATTTTCCCCGAATAAAAGTACAGACGCGAGACATCGAAATCCAAAAACATTTTTATTCAATTTATGGGAGTTGATTGCCAATACGAGTAGTTTAAAGGACTGAGTTGGAATAATTCATTACAATTTACAGTATTTAGTCACCGCTTTCCACCGTTACCCAATTTCGTCGTCACTCAACTCGTGTAAACTTTAGCAGCAAGAAATGAACGAAGAATTCGCCGTCGATCCCGCTCAGCTGCTCGTGGCTGCTTCCGATTTCGCTCAACAACCGGGTATCTTCTCAATTTGAACATCTACTCACAGCTTTATGTATCTATAGCTCGTGTATCTTTTATGCGTATCAAACTCTATATTTAGTATTTAGCACGACTCGCGTTTTCAGGTGCTATCTCCAACATTTCAACTCAGGAGTTCCTAAGCCGCTTTCCTCTTCCTGCTATTTTCGGGTAAAAACACATCTTTCTATAGATGCATGCGGTTTTATGTATACTGTACCTGTAATGTCGTTGATTCCTTCAGCAGGAATGAGTGCGCGCTTTTGTTTTGTATATTATTTGCGATTATTCGTTTGAGGTTTATAGTGTTTTGTATTTATTATCAAGTTTGAGATTTTATTAGTGCTCTGCAAACCGATGCGAGTTACCCTGGTCTGGAGAGTGCTTTGGTCGACTGTTTGGAGAGGATATTCAGAACCAAATATGGAGCATCGCTTATTCCGCAATATATGGTACGTTTATTAATTTGGGTTTCTGGCTAATTTGTTTTTTTTTTCCTATCCACGCTATTACTGGTTGCTTTTATCGATCAGTTTATTAAATGTGCAATTTTGAAATTGAGCTGATTGGTTAAATTTGTTTTAAGTTTTATTTGCTGTACATTCTGTATCCCTTAGCATATACCCTGTCGAGTTACGTGCGGTGTATTTTTCTAGTTAATTCATTGTCTCATGTTTTGGTTCCTCATTTGACACTTATAATGTGAAATAATAAAGGCGGACTCCAGTTCTTTTCTAATTCTGTAGTTGCATCGCATCTATCTTTGTATAGTATACATTCAGTCATTTGAGGTTGAGATGTTATTTCAATCTTGACAATGCATTTTGTTGACATTCAGACGCTTGATTGTTTAGTGTTGGCTTACTTAGGTTTTATGGAGCTCATTTCTTAGTGAATATAGTATTACTTTGGAGTTTGAAGACTTGTTTTTCTTATGTTTCAGCCTTTAGTTATTGTTGGCCTTGGGGCAGATTCTCAGAAAGTGAAACGACTGGCCTGTACAGCTGTAAGTACATGATTTTATTTTCTTAGTTTATACAAAATTAATTTAACTCCACTATTTTCCTTCTGTCATATTGTTTTTCCCTATCTCATTTGGGTGCATTACTGAAAAATGTGAATTCCAATCTGACATGCTAAACATTTTTTCAGGTATCATGTCTACTGGAGCACACAGATAAAAGGGTTTCTATCCAACTAGTTCTTCAACATAATATTTATCCCCTTCTGCTTGGTTGCTTGATTGATGGGTATTGAGCTTTTTATTTTATATTGTGGCATACTAGTTTCTAGATTATTATTTCAATCTGGTTTACATGATACTGTCTACTATGCTAAACAGCTCATGCAGCATTAGTTGGTTATGATAAACTTATCTGTCATTTACTTGTTCGTATCAGTGAACAATTTTGTGTTCAAATTCTCTTTCTTTTAGGCTTTGTGTACCACTATTTTGACCAGTAGTGGAAACTTTGTAATCATATTTTATCAGGTGTCATATTCCTTCCGATTTTGCAAGAGCAAAATACAAAGTTATTTCCGTTCAAAATTATCCTGTTTAGGACTTTAGGTTTATGTGTGACTTTTGTTTTATGATAACTGAAAAATGTTCTTGGTCTTGGTGTTTTCTTATCAATTTAAGCAGGGAAACTAAATTGTTTGTTTTTCTTTTAGTGATGAACTAGTGGCTGCTGCATCAACAGATGCCATTAAAAGTTTGGCTAGCTACCCTGAAGGCATGGTATGTACCTGCTTGCTGCTCCTGCTTAATGATCTTATCTAATCTTACAATCACATTCAATACTTGTTCTAGTGCTGACATTTATGCAATCTTTCTCCAGGGGATAGTCTTTCCAGCAAATGTTAATGAAGCTACACATCTTGGAAATGTAGCAGTAAAATGCTCGTCACTGGTATATGATTAATATAAACAACTGATAGTAATATAGGCCCACAATTGTATCTTTACCATATGTTCTCTTGCAATCTGATCATTGTTTCTTCTCTTTCTTTTGTTGGGGGTGGGGGGGTGGATTTTTATGGTAGGCTCAATATCATATGTATTTGGCTTGATTGTTCTTATAGTTCCTTTGTTTGGATTTGATTTTTGCATTTTCTCTGACTTTTCTGTCTGGAACATCTGAAGGAAGAGTTCAGATTCTCGCTTTGATAGTGAAGCTCTTCTCTGTTTCAAGCTCAGTGGCATCAGAAGTCTCAAATCAAATCTTCTAAGACTACTGGAGGAAGAAGTCAGAAATACAAATGATACTCTAGTCACTTTGAGTGTGCTAGAACTTATATACGAGGTTGGCCCTGACCATGTGTGAATTTCAGCTTCCTAATTCCTGAATGACTTTTAAGCCTGTTGTTAACTATTTTTTAGAATGTTTGTTTGTTATCAAATAATTTGCCCCATATATGCCTAAAAGTATCATTCGCTTTTCTGCCAAAGCTTTAAGGTTTTGGAAGGGTAATTGATATCACATGATTGCCCTGGTTGTGTTGTCATCCAAAGCCTAATGGGATGATCATAGTTGTGTGCATGTTTATATGTGTAAGTTTAGAAGGCACAAACATGATGCACCTCACTTTGGAAAAAAGAAAATCGGAGTTTATTCACCAGTTGCGTTGCCATACACTTTGTCCAATTATAATATCATTTATCTTTGATGGCTTTGGTTGTGTAATTGCATCAGAACATATTATTCTTCTTACATTATTAGCAACCTTATGTCCTCTTAGGTACATATTATTCTTCTATTTATAATTTGTATATTCATTCCTTTTGTTGTTATAAAGTTTTATCCTGCATTCTTTTTCGCTTTATAATGAAGTTGGTGGAAGTTCAACATAGTGCTGAATTTTGTCAAAACGATCCTGCTCCAACTTCTTTGTTCCATAATCAGGTTAGTGAAGAAATTTTCCTTCGTTAATATCTTTTGCTTGACTGTAATGCCTCATTCAGAAATATTCCTGGCTTTCCTTAGCAATGGAGCTGCAGAGTCCATTTTAAGGTCGAGGGCAATGATGATAACTGGAAGGCTTCTGTCTAAGGAAAATGCTTTTGCACTCATTGATGAATCTAGTAAGCTACTATCTTTAGTTAATGGTGTTTCCTGGCATCCATGATTTCAGCAGATGGGTGGAAGTTCTTAATATTTTGTTTCCTGTCTATAGGTTTTATAGACGCCTGTCTGCCATTGATAAGAGGTTTGAGTTCCTTGAAAGTCATGATACAGATGAATGTGAATGTGCAGTTGAAGCACTGGGTCAAATTGGATCTTGTAAGTTATCATCTAAATGATTATGTTGAAATCAACTAAAACCTTTAACTCACTTCTTATTTTTGAAGCACTGAATCAAATTGTATCATGTAAATTATGCATCCTAATGATTTAAGCTGGTATTCTTTGTGCTTGTTGCCTCCATTGTTCCTCTGGATCCTATTAACTTGTAGAGAGTTCTCGGTAACCAAATGGTTGCTTCTAGCTTGTTATCTGAAACGGCTGAACTAAGAGCTCTTTGTTTAACTTACATAAAGAAATTAATAATTTCATTTAATATTTACTACAACTATTTCAAAGCCAGAATTTTTCTTATATTTTCCTTTCTAAGAACTGCTTTTCTAAGTCGAAGCCTGCACCAGTTGCACCTGACATTTTGATCCTAGAATCTGACATGCTTTTAGCACATAACTGATATGATCTGATTGTACATAATAATGTTTAAGCATTCCAAGGAGCAACAATGATTTTGTCAAATACACCTCCAACTGCGTAGACATGTTGTTGATGCTGCTTTTGACCGACAACAGCATGGTAAACAGCTGGTAAGACACCTTATGTCTCTTCTGCATCAGATGCCTTTCAGTTCTTTGATGTCTTAATTGTTGGGTGGATTGGAAATATGTGAACATAAACCTGATTTTGATGCCAAATGCTTTTAGTGAATCTGAAATGTATATCATGACTTGGCTTGACATATGAGATATAGGCTGCATGATATCACAGCCTACATCTCATATCAAGGAGTGTTGGATTAGGGAATCATCTTGGAAGAAGTAACTGTTAGTATTGTGACGATTGCCATGTTTGAGACTGTAGACAAGCTTTCTCGATTTTGTTCATCTTCCCAACAACTAAGGTTTTGTCCCTGTTCTGGTAATGGAGGGACAGAGATAAGAGGAGAGAGGAAACATTAATGCAATATTAAAAGATTATGAGAAAGGATTTTCATTTCATGCTCTGTTCTTCTGAAACACCTTACATGCTTTGATATGATTCTGGGTCTAATAAGATTGGTTTCTCTTGAAATGAAGGTTGCCCTGCATTCTCTTGCGAACATTGCTGGTGAAACACGAATGGGAAATAATGTGATCCTGACGAGTGTGGCTGAAGAAAACCTTAAGAGTCTAGTTTATGATAAAGCATCCAAGACACCCAAGCTGATCCCCTCAGTAAGTCAATTCAAAACCTTCTTTGAGTTTGCACAAGTCTCAACTCTTTTGCCCGTAGTGTCTTTATATTTTTGCTTTCTGTATCCTTTCTTTACTAAGTTCTCCAGTTAAGTCATTGGCAATTATTGAGCAGCCAAAGAAAAGGAATAATACAAATAAAAAATTTAATTAAAGAGCCAATTAGGTTTTCCTGATTGGATTTATATGATTTTTTTTTTTTGCATGTGCTTGATTTTTCAGTCCAACAATGCAAATTTACATGCTATTCATTAGTCCCTTGCCTATGTGAGATTTCTGATGATTCTCTTTACTTATCATATGCTGATAATGGCTGCAGAGCCTCCTCCTATCAGTTCTTCAGCAGGGTTCTGAAATTCAGACATGTGTGAGATGTCTTATTATTCTATTTGGGAATCTCTATCCCATTACAATATGAGTGAAGTGTTTGAAGGTAATAATCCTGACAACTTCTGGTTTTGTTTTTCGAATGCAGGGATATAGATTGATTAGTGGATTGGTTGCTCGACCTTGGGGTCTGATTGAGATAATCTCTAGACCAGAGATAATTGATATAGTCACTGACACCCTTGCAGAAACCAACAAGATAGGTTTGTATCAATCTCACTTTTCCTTGATACAAAAAGCCTTTATAATCTTTAATCCAAGATCTTTATGTGAAATATACATGGGACTTGCAGGAATGGAAGCTAGACATAAGTGTTGTGAAACAGTGTCCAGGGCATTCACATCGTCCAGTATACTTCTCAATGACCCTGCCTATTCTGGCTTGGCATCAAAGGTTCGTTCCTAATGTTATTGCTTGCTTAACACTTTTATATTATTTTTAACAACAGTCGATAACATAAGTAATGGACTACCTAAGTACTGCATAATCAAGCTGTCAGACTTGGACTGATAAGATGATGTATCAAAATAAATTTGCAGCTACAGGAGGCAATCAGAAAGGGTCCTTATGGTGCTAGGAAACGCATGGAAGCTCAACCAGCTGTCGCGACGGCCGACAGATTTTGACTTGTATCAATAGGAGTAACTTGATCTCAAACTAATTAACCTAGTATAGATGTAAAATAAAAAGAACTTCCGGTTCGTATATGACTTTTGGGAAGTCAAAAAATGGGTTCGCGTCTTTTGGTTTGTGTAAGAGTCGAATTTATTGGTGGTCAGGAGGTGCCAAGTTCTCGAGTCTTTTCACATAACAGGATATGGGAAGTATAATTTCTAAATTTTGAATTGAAACTTGTCTTTCAACTAAAATTATCAATTTCTTCTTCTGGAATTGCTATGGGATAGGTTCTGTGAAACGAATAGAAATGATGCATGATTCTATGGAGAAAAGGACGAGGAAAGTGTCTTAAGGCTAGAAAAGATACAACTAATTGATTGTAACAGTTTTTTTTATTATTTCTAATTTATGAAAATTGTAGTCGTACAAACACAGGATAAATAAATTATACTTGAAAATTTACTTTATCACTAGCTGTTTTAAATGGACATTTTTTGTGAATATGAAAGAATTGTTCTAATATCAATAGGTCGCCTGATATTATTTATTGTAAAAAATATTTTACCTTCCCACTCACTATTGTCATTGCCATGTGCATATTGTTTGGAATAGAATAGAATAGAAAACAAATGAATCCACTGAGGGCTAATACTCTTGCAGTCTTGCTAAATAGGGTTAACATGGGAGGAAAACAAAGTAGTGAATCAAGGTACACATGCATAACGCTTCTCATTCTCAGGCAAAAACGCTATAGCAGCACGCTTTTCGCCAAACATTACAAGCAAGCAAGAAGAAGCCACTGGCAGCCTTGGATAAGATTACTCGAGCAAAGCGTTTCCTCATCATCTTCACACACAATCTCACCTTGAAGGCGAGAAATGGCTGCAGCAATGGCGCACTGCTTCTCCTGTTACGGGCTCACGGCGAAGTTGGGTACGCTTTCTCTCTAGCGCGCACAATGCCGCATTCAAGCTGCTCAGCTTTTCGTCCAACACTTCCACCGTCAGTCTTTTCTCAAGAGGTAAGAGGTGAAGCACAACAATGACGAACTCCTTGCTTTGTTTCTCGTCCTTGATTTTCTTTTTCTTTTAATAAATTGAAATTATAGGTTCGGTGCCGGTCGGCCTGGTGCAATTGAGCCCTAATCGGCGCTCCATTGTGTGCGAAGTGGGGACGAAGAAGGCGGACTCGGCAGCGAAGAGGGCTCGTCAAGCGGAGAAGAGGCGGATTTACCACAAGGCCAAGAAGTCCGAAGTTAGGACTAGGATGAAGAAGGTTAGTTCGTTTCGCTACAGTAAATCAATCTTGACTTAGCCGTTCTATATTTGCTAATCATTCGAGTTACGTTGTTCAAATGGATTATCATCTATTTGTGATTATATTGTTTTGGTCGGATTTGCAAAAGTTGATGGTCATTGCTAATTTTCTTGAAGTAATTTTTACTAAATTTAGGATATAGTCGATTAGCGGTGATGGAATTTTTTTGTGATGTCGTGCATTGTCCTAAAAGGACTATATTAATAATGGTTTGCATTGAATCTAGTTATGTGGCCTTTGCAGCAGAAGCTGCCATGTTAGTTTATATGTTCATGATAAAAGATTCTAACCTTTAGATGGTTGAAAATTTGAATATTAGCTCAGTAAGAATGTAATGTATTGCGCAGCTGCATATATGCTTCAAAACTATTTATTGCAACTGAAACTGGAGGGATTGGTTAAGGGAATATGTTTAGGGTGCTTATATGTGGTCTCATGAGTGAAGTTACAGAATGAGTATGGACTCGATGGGGTGGGGTGATTATAAGAACTGGTAAGGCTATGTATTCATACGGATTTCTGAATTTATTATATGATTCTTGAACATCTTTTTCGTGGTATTCTTTTGGTAGTTTGGATGGTTATTACATATTTTAAATAGTGTTATTTTGTGTGCCAAAATTGAAAATGTATTGTTAGAGGGTCAAAGACTCAAAAGTATTGTTGGAGAAGACAATGTTGTTGCTATCATCTCTTTTGCTGATTTCATGCCCATAATAATATGTTCTGATCGTGTATACTAGGGGATGGGACACATTGGTTAGTTTTGATGCATTTGCTTGTGATGTTGTGATCGTGTATACTAGGGGATGGGACACATTGGTTAGTTTTGATGCATTTGCTTGTGATGTTGCTGATGCATATCCTATTATTTCGTTAGGTTCTTGAAACTCTTGAAGTTCTAGTGAAGAAGCAAGGGGTTGAGGCTGAGGAAATCCTTCCAGTCGAGAAGCTGATCGCTGAAGCATACTCAGCAATTGATAAAGCTGTGAAAGCAGGAACACTCCACCGGAATACTGGGGCAAGGAGAAAGTCCCGGCTTGCTCGAAGGAAGAAGGCGGTTGAGATCCACCATGGCTGGTACACACCTTCTCCTTCTGTAGCCACAACAACGTAATGCCTATTTCTTGTTTAGTTTTTTGTTGTATATTTCCGGCACCAAACGGTAGGTGAACTTTTCTCTGGTTTACACTGAAGGTTGCCTGTGTTTGATATGTGATATAATTCCACCATTGTCACTCAGAGAAGAAATGTAAGTTTTGTATTAAATGATCATTTCATCTAATGGGCCTACTTAGCTGAATCCATAGAGGGTTGACCGAATTGTGATGGCTGATAGAAAGGATGATCAAGAGTTCAGCTTCGGTCACTTACCCTTACAATTTTGAAAAGGTTTTATATTGTCAATTTAGCCATGTTTGTTAATTAGATAAAATTGTGGTCAAATTATGACTTCGATCAAAATTGGTGACATGGCATATAAATACGGATTCGAAGCAGTATCGAAGAAGAAATCAGTTCAAGGAATGCAATATCGTTTTATATCAATAATTGGTGCACAAAGATTTAATCTTGGCTTGACTTTATGGAAAATCTGCAATTGTAAATTTTCTTGATGATTGACGCATTCCTACGACACAAACGGAGACTGAACAATTACGAGCTAAATGTTCAACAGACAAGTCCAGTGAAGGATAAGTATTTTGATCATCTGCAGGGATGCCATCTCCTAATGCACGCCACGATTAGCTTGGATATTACAATTGTATCAAAATTATGTCAATTTCCAAACTTAGTAATTCCATTACAACCCTCTTTTAACTTACATCAATCTTGTCATCATAATTTCCATTTAATGGCTGAATTATGACGTGGTATATGGAGGATGACCTGTTATACACGGATATTAATATTTCAAATAAAAGCCCTAAAATTCTACATCTCTCACTATTTTATAACTTCTCATTTTTCATGGAATGCGGTTGGTCCGATTATTACATAGATCAAATAAATTAATACAGTACATATAGATGTTAATAATAGTTCAGTAAAATGTGAACTAGTAAGCTTTTGAGCTTTTTCAGCTATTAGTAGGCTTACATAATAAATATGAACTAAAAAGGGCGAAAAGTAAAGTCCCATAAGATGGGCCGAATAGAAAACAAAGCACGTGTCATACTGATACAGATGGATCGGGTTGTCGGGTTCCCCAAATTGTCCCATCCATATGCAATTGTAGCTTCTTCTGAGAGAGAGAGAGATGGGAAAGGATAATCGTGGTTGATTTGGAAGGAAGAAGCTACAGATGCAAATTCTGCAGAACCCACCTCGCACTTGCTGATCAACTTGTTTCCGGGTATACTAAACCTTTAGTTTATATTTATTTTATTATTATTGTTTTCGCAATGTTTGTGGTATTTCAGTAGGGGTATTGAAATTGGAAAAATTGTATAGATTATGTTAAATCTGTGTACGTTAGTATGCAAGATTTAGAAAGCAGAAAGAACACAGTGAGTTTTTACGTGCTCGATCGTTAATCGATCTACGTCCACTGGAGTGACGATCCTCAAGATGCTCACTATAATCAGACATAACGAAGATCTCAAGGAGCTTCTAGTTGCTCAAGAATTGCTAACCCTTTACCTTCAATCTAACTCCTATTTATACATAAACGTAGACCTTGAATCGAATCCTCGATTGGCGGCTCACGATCCTTCCAGAATCGACCATGATCTTCACCGTAATTGCTCATGATTTCCACCGCTACCCCATCATCTTCGCCTCGACTGCCTTTAATTAGGTTTTGATTAGGGTTTCATGAACCGAGTAAGGCAAGATTAGGTCAGCCCACTGCTTGGGCCCGCTAGCTGGCCCGAGAGGTTGGGCCATATCCCATCATAGCCTCCCGAAAAGTCGAGGAATAGTCATGCCGAGCGGTGGAGAATGTGCTTTGCCGAGGCGGATGTTGCTTGGTCAAGTTGTTGTTGAAGGTTCTCGATCTCTAGCCGCAAAGGAAGTCAATTACGACCGGATAGCGGTTCAGATAGGTTACACCGAGGTTCGGCTCAAGCGGCCGCTTCTTCCGAGGACGCCGAGGTCCGAGCCGGGCGAGACTCTCTGTAGGGCGACATCCGCCGGGACACCGAGGTCCGATTTGAATGGTCGCTTCAAGGAAAGCCGAGGCTCGACCTATACGGCTCCCCGCTCGAGGACGCCGAGGTCCGACCAATGGCTCCCGCCGTCCTCAAGCGGACATGGGCGTGGTCCGAGGTCCGAGCCTCCCGAGATCAACGTAATCATTACGTGATCGATCGCGGTCTGTCTTACCATAGAGTACGCCATACGCGCCAGCGGTAGTCACGCTCGAACAGCAGCTGGCCGACTACACATCCAATCGCAGATAGCACGTGTGATAAATGAAACGACAGTTTTAGCGCCATTTGTCCTATAAATAGGTCCAAATGAGGCAACTGCTCATTTTCTTCTTCGACGCTTTATTCCGAGAACATACTTGAGAAATTTCTCAATTCTTCCTTCAAACTTGTTGAAGAAGTCGGATATCTCGCCAAGAAAAGTAAGTATGTATTCTTCATCTTCTCATTCCTCTTCTCGCCTGAGCACTCGGTTCGGCTTGGGTTCCGCCGCCCATTTTCCGATGTGAAGGACTATATGTGCCATAACCGCTAGTAAATCCATGGACTTAGTTCTGTGGTTCCACCGGTGTCATCGGTATGGGACGGCCTCGTGATTGGCGTGGCGAGGTCGACGTTAACGACGGAGGAGCTTTTGGAGATTACGAGAAATACCATATTCGGAGGATGCATGGTGGTGCTCGCCAAATCGGATGATAGGGATGGTCTCCTGAGGATTTATTACTATATATGTAGATAGCTCGATAGTCGGACTTAGGTTTCCTTTTCCTATTTTCCTTAACTTTCAAGAATATTTTCGGACACCCATATGTCAACCGACCTCGAACCCATTAGGTCGGTAGGGGCTAGGGTCGTGTCCCATACGGCATAGGCGAGGAGTTCTCTCGAAGTCTTGATGCTTTTTAGCATCAAGTCTATAGAGGGGTGTATTATCCACACCGCCTCAAGCTTAAGATAGCGACCCCTCGGCGGTGTCCTATCGCAAAATAGATATTTCTTTCTGGGCCGAGGGCATCCGAGGTATGAGTGGGCCTCTGACAATAAAAGACGGAAAATCAAGCCTCGGGCCATATGGAGGAAATGTTGAATGATCTTGGTAGATATTATCAATTAATTATACCGGGATGACCAACAATGTCGGGTCGAGTGTTTATAGCCGTAGGCGCCGAGATCGTGGTCCGATTCAAGTAGGCAACCTTCTTTTTATTCTTCCCCGTCCGATTTCGCAGTTAACGAAATTATTATTCCGTGATGCGTGAAGATTGACCCCAGCAGAGAAGTTAAGATAACTGCTCGACGCTACCGCACCATCCGAGCGAAAGGAGCACCAAGAAGAAGGCGGCGGGCGAGTCCACCCAAGAGCCTGTGGTGGTGGACGCCCGAGAGACTTCATCGACGGGACCTCAGCACTCGAGCCCGGCTACCGGAGATAGAGGTTCATGGCCGCCTCGCTCGAGGTGCCGGCTTCCAAAGACTCTTTATCCTTCCCGGGTATAAGTCGCTTTTCTCCTTTGTAATTTTGTCGTTACGCTGCTAACCGCTTTATATTCGTGACGCGGCCCTGGTGGCGCGAGATGCACCGCATGGCCGGATTCGTTGCCGAGAGCCGCCACGATACGAGGCGGTGGAGAGAAAATCGCCGCCCGACGCCTGGCGGTCCGCCGAATCCGCTACCGACGCCGCCAGGCGGACGCTGAAACGCAAAGGCGGCCGCCGAGAGCGCCTAAAGAAAGGATCGGGCCTTGCGGGTGGCCCGTGCCAAAGTGGAAAGCGCCCGAGAGGAGGTGGCCGAGACGGAGAAGAAGTCGGGTCACAGACAAGTGCCTTGTCATGTGGCAAGGACCTATGCCGAGGGCCTTCGCCAACAGCTTATCAGCCGGAGAGCTTTTCCTCCTTTATCTCCGACCGGCACAGAATGAGGCCGCAGTGATATCGCCCACCGAAAAGTCGGCGGCCGAGAGACCTGATTGACAAGTGCCCAAGACGGTTGGGTCGAGGTCGACCCTGAGGTGTGTATGAATTATGCCCGCATAATCGCCGGACGACCTCCTTCCCCGTGGTGGATACTGGCATCCTCCGCCTCGCCTCCCGACGGCGGAGGTCAGAACTCAAAGGCAAAGACAAGACGTAGAGCTTCAAGCATTCCTTGTCGAGACGAGAGCCAAAACCGAGGAGACGGGGCCGAGCTCTGACGTCCTTCGTGAGATCGGCACCGTTAGAGGAGCAAGCAGCAGCAGTGGCGCAGCAGAGGTTGGTGGGTCCGCAATGAGCCCGAGGTCGCTGGACCTAATGTAATAGTCGATTTGTCGGTCGATAGGACCCCGCTTGCATTTAACTTCTACTTTGAATAATAGACACAATTTCAAATGCGCTTTGTCTGCTTTATTTCTAAGACTCCACATCTCAATACTGACTCGATCATGAGTCACGATAAAGTCGAAAGAAGTCCGAGGTGCTCCGCCGAGAAGGACGGGAAGTGACACACCGAGGAGTCGGTCCACCGAATCGACCCAAGTTTTGGTGAGAATGGATGTCACCAGATCGCCGCCGACCAATAAGAAGACGCAAGAGGCCGACGAGAAGGCCCGCCTCCCGATTGAGAATGAGGCGCAAAGCTAAAGATCACACAACTCAAGTCCGTGGGGCCGATTTATCCGATGTGGTCCAAGGACGGCCGATGTAATGCGAGGAAATGCTCGAGCCGACAAAGCAGAGGAGCCGCCCTGATCTCGGAAGAGCATGCAGAGTATGAGAAGGTAATCCGGACTGGTGGAACTACCATATCCAAGCCGACGATCGAGTTCGAGCTTGTCATGCGGAGGCATGGTGCCGAGGGACGAGGAGGGCCTAATAGCAAGAAGTTTAAAGACCGCCGACTCCATCCCAAGACATGCAATGTACGAGGTCGCTCAGAACGACGATACCCCACCCCGCAATGAGTCTACAAGCGCCGCTGGTCCAATAATTGAAGAGCTCGAAGAGGAGGCGCCGATCACGCCGAAATGCTCCGCCTAATGGGTCCCGCCGAGAGGGAGCATTTAGAGGGCAGACTCGGCGCCTCGGAGGAGGCGCGGTGCGGCAAGCAGGTCGGCGGAGGCCCGGCTGTGTCGGGACGAGGGCGTGGTCCCGCCCGATCGCTCGCGGGCCGAGGTGTGACCTCGGCATAGAACGCCTCCCGGCCGAACCCGCCTGTCGGCTCGCATCGCACCCGAGCAGCCGAGGTGGTGCCGCCCTCATTGATCAGCGGGAGGCACCGAGTTCATTCCGTGAGTTCATCGCCGACCGGAGATTTTGTGCAGATCGTGTAGCTCACGAGACTCAAGCGAAAGGGGGCTAGGAGGTCCGAATGAGTTTGATATAGCGTAGAACTTTGTATGTAGATATAAATGTATTTAGACTGTTCAAGTGTACATTTTCCTCTCGAGAGGTACAAACATAGCTAGACTTCGCTTTGGTCGTAAATGTATTTATACTATATACGTAAGAGTATATCTTCCCAAATAAAGGGGCATAATTTGACGAGATCCGATCCGATGTCTTTTGCATGTAGATATTTCAACTTAATGAGTAATCAGATGCATGCATGTAGACGCTCAATTTAATGAGTAGTCGATGCATCAGACCGAGACGCTCAATTCAATGAGTAATCTACGAGCGCGCGCGCTAGTGAGCACCCTACTTAGCGGTTTTTCATCTTCGTGAGGCGCCCCTCGTGAAGGTTTAAATACGGTATATCCAAATAGATGTTCGTGATATGAATAAAATGAGACAAGTGAAATACTCATTAGAAAAATAAATATTTTATTCAACAAGTATATAACATCGCACTTCGGAAAGCAATAAGGAGACTAACACGACGATCCGAAATCGGCTATGTAAAGTACCTCCTTAAATGAGTGATATGCCGTGTCGGGGATAAGCGCACCGGACAGTGAGATAGCTTGTAGCCCCTTGCCGAGGTCCTCGTGAACACGGTATGGGCCTTCCCATGTCGGATCCAACTTGTTAAGACGCCGGCTCGCTGGGCTTCATTATTTCAGAGACGAGGTCGCCTACTTGCAAGGCGGAGGCTTTGACCCTTTGTTGTAATACCGCGCGACCGGCCCTCAGACTTAGCTTCGCTTATGAAGGCGAGTTCGCTTTCTTCGAGAGCATCAAGGTTGGCCCGCAGTCGCCCCTCGCTCCCATCCCGGTTAAAGTGAAGAGTGCGTGGGCTTGCGCGCCGATTTCACCGGTATGACGGCCCCGCCCATAGACCAAGCCGAAAGGCGTTTCTCCGCGCGAAGTCCGAGGTGTCGCTCAGAGACCAGAGGACTTGGGGAGGTTTTCACCCACGCTTTAGCTCGGTCTAGCCTCTTCTTTAATCCTCAGACGATCGTGCGGTTCATCACTCGGTCCGACCATTCGCCGCGGTGTGCGATCGAGGTGAAACGTTGTTCGATCCGGAGCTCTTCACACCATTTCTTAAAATTTTGTCCACGAACCGGTGCCGTTGTCCGAGATCGAATGCGCGTATGCCAAGCGCGCACTATGTTTTTCCACACGAATGTCTCAATCCTTTTGCTCGCGAGGTTCGAAAGCTGGCTCACCACCCATTTTGTGAAGTAGTCTATGGCTACGACTAAATATCGGCCGACCGGTGCTCGGTCGAACGGGCCAACGATGTCGATCCCCACCGCATGAAAGGCCACGGACTCGCAGCCGCCGATCGGTCCGGGGTAGCTGACCGTGGAGTGAAGTCGGCACTTCGACACTTTTGACGAGCTCGGCCGAATCTTGAATAAGGGTGGCCAATAATATCCCGACCTCGCCTTCTTTGAAAGAGCCCGTGACCCGATGTGGCTTCCGCAAGATCCTCTCGAATCTCATTAAGCACGTAGTCGGCTTCTTCCGCCCAAGTCACCTCGTGAGGGTCAAGGTAAGACTTCCAGAGAGAGCCTCATATACGAGATACTCGATTTCACCATCATCTTTTCGCCTCAAGCCGGTCCCGAGGTAGTGTACCAACTTACGTGTAAGCTTTCGGGCGCCATCCGCTTGGCTCAACTTCGTGATAACTCCGACGCGCGCCTCGATGCTTCCGAATGAACTTCTCCATCGACGGATTTGCCGACGACGAAGCCAACTTGCTAAGGATGTCACCGGCTGCTTTCCCTCGGGATTTGGTGAATATCGAATACCGAACGAGGTCAAGATCTCCTTCGCTTCTCAAGGTATTGCTTCATTCGATCCTCCTCGCCTCAGATGTGTTTAGGACCCGTTTACCACGACCGAATCTCCGAATATCCGACTTTGTCCACTTTCAATTCCTTTGCGAGGCGGAGTCCCGAGATCGCTGCTTCAGACTCCACTTCGTTGTTGGTGGTCGGAAGGTAAACCGGAGGCGACGCTACTTCGCTTATCTGGGCCAAGGAGGAGGATGCCCGCCCGCTACCCGCCTCGCATGAAGCTCCATCCACGACATCCGCTGCCAAACCATCGGGCGATGTAAGGACAGTGTTCCTCCACCGTGAGGGCGGGAGTGACTCACCGGTAGAGCCGACTCTGTGAATTTGGCCTCCGCCAGAAGTCACGTGAGCTTGCCTTTTATGGCCGGCCGTGAGAGTACGAGATGTCATGCTCGCCGAGCCCAGTGCCCACTGGCTATACGTCCGATGACTCGCTTTGACAAGACTTGTCTTAAAGGTAAGTCCGTTAGTACCGGACGGAATGGGCTTGAAAGTAGGGTCTGAGGCGCCTCATGCTCACCAAGGCTAGAGCTACCTTCTCGAGGTTGGTGTACCGTGTCTCCGGTCCTTTCGAGAGCCCTACCGATGAAGTAGATGGGAGTTACCGTCCCATCTCATCTCGCACCAAGATCAGACTGATTGCCTCGTCCGAGGCGGCCGATGCAACGATAGGGTTTCACCTTGCTCGGGTGGATAGGGTCATGGTGTCGGCGAGATATTCCTTCACCGCGGGCGCGACCGGTGTTCTTCCCGCCAGCGAAACTGGAGCTCTCCTCAAGATCTTGAAGAAGGAAGTCGCTTCGGCACTCGAGATAGGAATCACCGAGGCGGCTAGGCATCCGGTGAGTTTGTGTATTTCACGGATGGTTCTCGCACCGCATGTCGAGCACCGCCTTCACCTTGGTAGATTGGCCTCGTGCCTTCGAGAAACCCAAGATCCCGTGAATTTACCCGCCTTCACCACGAATGTGCACTTTGGGGATTAAGCTTGAGGTTGGCCGACCGAGGAGCTGGAGGATAGTTTCGAGGTCGACGCGCAGCTTCTCGCCTTTTTGCTTTTGACTACTATATCGCCGACGAGACTTCAACGATTTCCTATGTGATCTTTGAAGATCGCGCCCACCATCCTTCGATAGGTAGCTCCAAATTTTCGATCGAAGGCATCTTCCCAGAGGCAAAGACACCAAGTCGTGATGAACGCTGCTTTTGGGCGCCCTCCGGCTCATCAGACTTGGTGGTATCCTCAGATAAATCCAGAAATCAAGATCTCATGTCCCACCAATGCCTCCACCTTCTTGTCAATGTCGGGAGGGTAACACCTTTCGACAAGTGTTTATCGAGGTCGGTATAGTCGACACATGCGCCATCCCTCTCTCGGTTGAACCACAACCGATTAGCCATCCGTGTTGGGTATTTAACTGCATGTGATTTTAGCCTCCTGAGTTGGGTCACCTCGCCTCTTATGACCGGTCGCGCCTCGCGGCAAAACTTCTTCTTTTGCCGAACCGGTTTAGTGGCCGGGTCGATGTTGAGACGATGAGTTATGAGCTCGGCGAGACCCCGGTCATGTCAAGTGGGGACCATGCAAATACATCCTCGTATTCCTTAGAAGTCGCACGACCGTTGGCGAATATTAGTGAACCTCGCGCCGACCTTGACAACTTTGGAAGGGTCGTCGTCAGATAGTCAAGATTCTCAACAGTCATCTCGAGGTGGCAACTTCGAGGTTCTCAGAATTGCTAGGCCCGAGGTAAGCCCGCATCTGGGTTGAGACTCGTAGGCATTCTTTAGCCGCTTGGTCACCCCGAATGCTTAACACTCCCACCGGGGGTATCTTAATGGCGAGGTGGTACACGGAGCAGACGGCCCGGCTGCGCATGTACCAATCTCTTCCCGTGATAATGTTATATGGAGAGGAGCTCGGACCAAGAAAAATTGAATAGCTTTGGTGACCGACCGGGAGCACGCCCTACGGTAACCGGAAGGGTAATGACACCCTGTCGAACCGCCTCGAGTAAAGCTCCGCAACCGAAGTTGCGGATGTACTCAATTCCTCCAACATCAAGTTTATCCAGCAGCCGAATATGATGCTAACGAGGCTCCGGTCAATGTAGATCCGATGTACGTTTGTCGCCCACCACGGTCAGATAGTAATGGCGCCCCGGGGCATAATTGGTACCGGGTCATCTTTGGAGAACACGATCTTCTCTCCATCCCGAGTCGCTTGTTTTTCGGCTCCTCGGGGTCGGCCTCGAGCCTCATTTCTAAGTGACGACCTCGCTGCATCAACGGCAATCCGGTTATAGCATAGACTGCCCATTGCATTGGGACCTTCATCCTCGCCATCTTCGTGTCGGGTGCGCTGAGGTCGGTCCGCAGCTGTTACCACCTCCATTTTTCCTCTCGCTTTTTATTACCCCGCCCAGTCGGCCGATGTACTTCTTCTTGACGAGCTCTTCGACGAGCTCAAGATCCTCGCAGCTTTTCAGATCGTGACCGCACTCGTGGTAGTCACAATACTTTCCGCTGACTTTTTTTCGATCCTCCTTTCATAGGAGGGGTTTGGAAAGAGCTCGCAGAAGCTCAAATATTTCCGCCGGATTTGAGCAGGGCGCCGCTATCGCTGAGTTTCGCCGAGGTCCCACCTTGATTCCCACCGGACCTGATTCTCTCGAACGACACGCTGCTCGCACTCGCCCCGATCCTCCGCTTCCTTCTTTCAACCACCGCTCATCCCCGATCTCTCTTTCCCGTCCGACTCGTCCCTTCGACGGTTGTCCACCAAATTCCAAAGTTTGCTCGCCGCCTTTGGTTGTTCACGGTGATCTCTTTATTCGAGCACCGGTCGGATCCCGCTTCTTGAATGCGTTGTTGATGTAGAGATCATTACTCATCTATTTTAAGGGACTCCTTGATGAATCTTGAGACGAAATTCGACATCGCCTTGTCCCGCCCTCGCGGATTGTAAGCAGATCGGATGAAGGTTGTCGAGGTGGCATTTTTGGTAAAACGCCATTTGAACCGATCCATGAGGTCTTTGAAGCAATGGATGCTGCTCGCGGCGAGGTGAACCAACGCCGGGCGCTGGAGATCAAGACCGGGAAGACCTTACACATGTGGAAATCTTCCATCCTCGTTTGCCATGTTAATGGTATAGCAAATAGGAAGTCGGAAGGATCTCCAAGGCCATCGATGCGCCGATATTTGGAGCACGGTATCGCTGCGGCGGGGGTGTATCCAATCTCCTCGAGAAAGGGAGATAATCCGCCGCCGGGTCGAATCCGGGAGCTCGCTGACATCTCTCTCCGGAGGAGTGGAGAGCGATAGCGGCGTCGTCGTCCTCCGAGGGGAGTTCGACCGCTTTCCTCTCTCTCTCCCGCCCAACCGCACGGGCATTACGCCGAGGGGAGAACGGCCCGCGGACGGTATGAGGCGAATGGTTACGATAGTTCGCCGAGGCGAATGAACTCGGTATTGGGGCGGCCATTGTGCCGCGGTGAACGTTGATTGATTCAAGAGGCGAACCACCCTGCCGTCTGAATCACCACCGGGGCACTCTTGAGGGCCCGCCCGCTTGTCCTCCGTTGAGGAAGCTCTGAATTGATTGAGGTCAAGGCAGGAATTCGGACACCGCCGACCGAGGACTCGTGGAGCGGTGAACCTCCTGCTCACCGCATCGAGGTCGGCATCTTCCTCCTTGTTGGGCGGCCATCCCGAGGGTGTATGGAAGCATTCTCCATGTAGCCCTCGTGTGTGTGACCGCTGGTGGCGCTCGCGATCCCTTTCCCTGCTACCGTGACTACCGATCGTCTCTCCGCACGGTTATTACCGACATCACCGGCAATACTAGCGTTTGCTCGTGTCCTTGCCATTAAATTGTAGAAAACATAGCTTTTTGTTCAAAAAAAGAAAAAGAGTGTTCCCACAGACGGCGCCAATGATAAATCTGTATACGTTAGTATGCAAGATTTAGAGAAAGCAAGAAAGAACACAGAGTTTTTACGTGGTTCGATCAAGAATCGATCTACGCCCACGGAGGTGATGATCCTCAAGATGTTCACTATAATTGTATTACAATGAGTATCTCAAGGAGCTCTAGTGTTCAAGAATTTGCTAACCCTTTACCTTCAATCTAACTCCTATTTATACATAAACGTAGACCTTGTAACGACCTCGATTGGCGGGCTCACGATCCTTCAGAATCGACCATGATCTTCACCGTAATTGCCCATGATTTCCACCGCTACCCCATCATCTTCGCCTCGACTGCCTTTAATTAGGGTTTGATTAGGGTTTCATGAACCGAGTAGGCAAGATTAGGTCGCCCACTGCTTTTGGGTCCTAGTGGGCCCGAGAGGTTGGGCCATATCCCATCGATTACTATTAAAAAAATTGTTGCTAGTATAATTCCTTTCCAAATGAACTCTAGTTTATCGCCTTTTTTAGATATGTGTAGAATTAATTTAATGGTCGTCAGATTTTGCATTTCACCGCCGGGGAAGGCATACTGCTTAATAATGTAAGCATGTTATTCTATGATCACCTAAGATGTATATGATGCTTGCTTGTTCAATGATAATTTTTATTCAATGATGATATATATATATATATATATATATATTTTTATTATTGAGAGAATGTGAGAACAAAAAATGATGAATTCACAAGGAAAGTTATAAATCATTGAAAGTTATCAATCCAAAACGTCCTCATGAGATTCGAACCCGGTGAAAAATTCGAATTTGTGAATTTATTAAGTTTCTCAACGGATTCATCAACTTTCATAACGAATTCATTTGGTTCTTAGTTTTTAGGATAAGAATGGTTCTCATTAGAACCAAATTATATATATATATATATATATATATAGAGGAGGATCAAATAGTACTGAGCCCGAGATAGTATGTAGTACTCAATCTCATCCACTCATCTCATAGATCCTATGGTTGAGATTTTTTTGGATTTTTAAGCTTAATTTCGTTGATTTTCACAAAAGCAAGGGTAGATTAGTAATTTGATTTGTTATGTGATTGCGAAAACAAATCATGCATGTTTTAAAACTGAAACCGTATATGTTTGAACACAAAACTGCATACATGTTAAAAAATGCATGAGATTTGTTTCTCCGTAAACTACATGCATATTGTTATACGTAAAACCCATACGATTGAACATAAACCGCATAATATTGAACACAAAATGCATATGAGATTGATTTCTAAAATTTATTCTCAAATTTAGATCTAGTACTTCTAACTTCATGATTCGAAAGAAAACATATGATTAATAATAAAGAAAATAAATAATCAACAAGATAAGTGTTTGTGTATATTGAAGGAGATATAAAGAGAGATATCGTGAATGAGAAACCTATTATTTTCTTTTTTAAAGCATGCATGTTGTGTTTCGTGGCATGCATATTTGTGTTTAGTCGTATGCATGTTATTGTTTTGTAATATGCATATTTTTGTTAGAAAATATACAGACTTATATTTTTTAGTATGCATGTCTACGTTTTATAGAATGCATGTTGACGTTTTGTGGTATGTATTTTTATGTTTTGCAACATGCATACTGCATTTTCGACAAAGAAAATTCATCATTATCCTTCTCCGTCGCTTTGTCGCTTTTTCCCGATTGCCGCGAACTCGCCGTAAACTACCGCAATAGCTATCATGTTTCTCAATCCTTCAAAATTCACATCTCATTTTTTTCACAAAATCTCTCAAATTTATTCTCAAAATCTTATTTTTCTCTCTTTATCTTTCAAAATTTGTTGTCTTATGTTTTACACCGTTGATGTCGATCGCCACCGCCGTTGTCGTCACACCGAATCGCCACGCTTGTCGCCACCGCCAGAAAGAAATTCAAGAAGATGAAGAAAATCGGAGGATAGAAGAAGAAGAAGACTAAATTTTATTTTACCCAATATACTCCTCGCGAAAATTAAAAGATAAATAAATGAAAAGGGATTGCCACGTGTCGGCTTGTGATGGGTCCACATGTTCAAAATGTGTATTTAGATTGAAGACTACATACTATCTAGTGACTGCAAGACTACTTTAACTCAACCCTATATATATATATATATATATATATATATATATATATGAGGATAGTTGATGTAAGAATGTAAATATTGGTAAGAAATATTAACTAAATATATAAATTTGTTTTACCATATATAAATTTGTTTTACTAAATTCGGTGCATCAAATAAAAACTGTTTCTCCCGTAATATATAAAATTCAATTTTCACCATTGATCATTATATGATCTACGATCATCATCAAAAGATGTACTTCATCCGTCCATCAAATATGTTCATTTAATTTCGTTTTGGTTCGTCCACAAAAAAACATCCACTTTCTTTTTTTTAAAAACATCAACTTCATAATTTTTATTCTAAATCTATCCACTTATTTATAAAAAATTATTCATGACCTATCTTTTTGCTCTCACTATCCATTTGTTATCCTTATGGTCCACCTTTTAATCTCACCATCCATTAATCTATTAATTTATTATCTACACTTACTTTACATTCATTACAATTTATTGAAACTCGTGCCACCAAAATCAAGAAACGGATATGATGGACGAATGGAGTATTATTTTATATATAACTACATTTTTGTATATGTAATAAATTAATAATGCATTTTGTGTTATGCATTTTATATATTATGATAATGCATTTTTTTGATGATAACCATGAAAAAGATCAATTGTCCAAATTGGATTTTCCATACTATGGAGAGAAGGTTTCTTTTAATGCGATTATGAGGGTGTTTGGCTGAGTTTATAGGCTCTTTAAAATAGCTTATAAATTGTTTAAGAGTTTATAAGTTGTTACAAAGTGTTTGGCAAAATAAGCTCCTAAACAGCTTATAAGCTATGAAAATAGCTCCCCTAAAAATAAGTTGGTAAACCCTAACTTATTTTTTCATAAACTTATAAGTATCCATGAATTTACCAAAATAACTTTATTATAGTTCGTTATTTGCTACAAATATACTATCAACTTCATATCTCGATAATTTTATCTTTCTAACTCACAATTCTTTCTCTAACTTATAAGATCAATTATCCAAACACTTTAACAACTTATAAGCATTTGAGACATTACCTCTTATGTTCTCAAACATCTTATAAGATCTTGAGCTTATAAGCTCTCTAAAATAAGCTTAGCCAAACACCCCGTATATCCCACCAATATAAGTGATATATGATTTGTGATAAATGCGACTGTTTGACTGATGAATTAGCCTATAGTATTCGGTAAAGTAGCAGATATAGATTACAAGAAGCTCCTAAAGTTTGTGTTTTCCTTGTTGTAATGATATGGGGGTTGTGTATGTAATATTCTTCGAGAATGTTTTGATAGCGCATCCTCTTCCACCATCACAACCCGAATCTCACAACGTGTTTATGATTTAGTCATCATAGTTGAACTGTGTTTATGAATTTGTTGATATGCGAGAATGAATGTGACAGTTGGGACCTGATGAGGAGAGGATGATGGTTTCCGGGATGCATACTGTATTTTGCTGCTCTTGTGGGAACTTACTAGGCTGGAAATATGTATATTCTCACTCTACTTAAACCACGACGTGTTTTGATCATCTTTGTAACTCGACAGGAGACTGCCCACCAGGAGAGCCAGAAATATAAACAAGGGAAATTTGCTCTGGAGAGGTACTTATATCCATCTTCGATTATGCTCCCTCGATTTTGATTTCCTTGTATGTGTAGGAGTATGACATTGTTTTCTAACGTGTTGAGCAGAGATGGAATCATAGACGGAGCAGACTCTGAATTCTACATCGCCTTTCGATGAGAGAAGATGAAAGATGTGTGGCTTTTTGTTGTGGTTTGTTTGAACTTGTAGATGATGATGATGATGATAAAAGTTTGGTGCCGTTGAAACGCACCTCTAGCTTGTAGATGTCGAATACTGCAGAACTATTGCGATCTGCTAATCTTTCAAGGATGGGTTGTTTGATACGCTGTACATCAATCTTTTCACCTATGATGAGGGGGGGAGATGAAGCTCTCTCTCTCTCTCATGGATGCACAATGTTTGAAAGATTTGTTTCTGTAGTACAAATTTAGCCAGTTGATACAAATGATCATCCATCAGTAGTCAGATAAAATATGTAACGTATTAATAGAATAAACAAGATCCAAAAGAATGAGCTGCTTCATTTCAAGCAAAACTTGTAGTCTTAGGGATTGTACAAAGTTGGAATAGATCATATATAATCATATGAATAATGTGAACCTTTGCCAAATACAATATGCCCATCACTCTTTACAACAAACAAACTGGAAACCATTTGTAAATGAATGACCTTTGCATAACAGAAGAAAAAATAATAATATGATAATCATATAAAATTTAGGAAAAGAGGAGAAGCTATAAATAAGGTATTCACTCATTAACTAGAAAGAAAAGACATTCACCAAAAGAGATACTATCTGACCTCTAACTTTCAAGAATTTAAATCGCGGAAGCAAACCTTGCCATCTGCATTGGTAGACATGATACTTCAAGTAAGTATGTCATGGATAACATTAAATGCTTCACTACGAAAACAGAAATGGTTTTTGGACAAAGAGGTTTTACTTTCTCAGGTTTGTTAATTTGTTTCTCTTCAAGAATATCGAGGAAAGTGTAAGAAATGGATGAGAAGGCACCATAGTTCTATTATCGCATCATAGGTCCCGACTCACAGCCAAATTAAGGGGGAACAGAAGAAAAAGAGATGAGCAGCTTTTCAACTAACCTAGAGAGCAAGAACCTTGCAAGTGGGCTCATATTGGCATTTGAATTAAGCTCCTTGTTCGATTGCTTCTTTTGCTATCTGCTTCTGCTGTTGCCTGCGTTTCTAACTTGCCCTTTACAAAGATCCGGCTGCAAGCTCCTGGAGGTCTTTCATAGAGCCTTCCTTCGAACTGCACATTCAAGTTGATGGAGACATACCATGATAAAATCATAAAAATAATTTTGCACATCTTATATATTCGACAAACAGAAATGAGGATATGTAGTGCAAATAGACCTTGCCAAATGCTGAAGCAACTTGGTGACAAATAGTTCAGAAGACCCAGGCTTAGCATGCTCCATATCCATTAAAGCATTAGTGACTTTCTGAAAGATTGAACCTCCTGTATCATCGACAATTGCCTGCATTAAACAAGCCAACATTAAATAATTTTTCATTTGTAAGTCAGTCCCTACCTAGAAATTTTGTTTCTTGGTATATTTCCATGCATTTAAATACTTTTAACGTATTCATAATTTTTTTATTATTTATAAATTATGAATGAGTTGGTTAATCTTTTCTATAATCTTGAACTAAAAACTAAAGATGTTATAGTGAATCCATGTTTCATAATTTCCTTGATATATTGTCCTTTAATGTATTTAGTTTTTTTTTGTGAATTTATAAATTATTCAGATTTAGTAAAGCTTTGCATCATCACTTCACAATTTTATATTATGAGATGTTTGAATCCATAATTTTAAAAGTCGGATTACAAATAAAGAAAAAGTAAAAAATTAATATAAAAATTTCTAAAGTAAAGTTGTGAGCTATTATAAAGTTAACCGTGTCGAACAATATTGGATTTATGGGACTTCAAAACCTGCATGTGGTACCAAATTGCCAAGGCCCCTATGTTATGGGATCAATTTTGCAATTTCCCAAGTTTTTAATTGCCTGATAGTATAAAGCTTTTGCTATCAGGTCATAAGAAATATCGGTTAATTCTTTAAATCATCATCTTCTCTTCTATTCATTCTTAAACACCTTAATAACTTCTTCTACCAGCTATATTATGCAACTGAACATCGCATTGAACTAATATGGAACGTGCATCAGTTGAGATAGGAAAATTCAGAGAACTGAAATGAAACCATACATCTTTAAGTGAAGGGATCAGAAGCACTGATAAAGGGAAGATAAAGCTGCTATGGAACTTCTTGTATTGTCCACATCCTCATTTGAGTGCGGGGATCTTGAAAATGCCTTTTGAGCATCAAAATAATCACGAGAATATCTGGATTGGCTATTTCATGTTTCATGACAGAAAAAATTCATTGAAATAGTTAATCACAAAATGAGCATTTTCCAACAGAGGATTCTGTTGCTACTTATGTGCAAGATCCTGCACTAAGGAGCATCACATACCTTGATGAGTCAGAACTTGTCGTTGTTTGTCTGCCTCTGCCCTTCTGCTCTCTTGCAAATCCCTATTCCCTTGCTCAAGGCAGACCTTTCCTTCCTTTTCTGCCTCCGTGAATTGCAGCCTTAGCCTAAACAAATATCAAACATAGGCTTAAAAACAATCATATAACGACACTGCATCCTTTAAAGCTAGGAGACTGCTAAGCTGATGCATAATGCATCTATTAAATTGTAATGCATCCAGAATGACATCACATCAATGTAACTGTAGCTTTTACAGGAAAACAAAAAAAGGCCTATTAATTAGTCAGAAAAGTTGGTCAGCAAGCTGGAATAAATGACAAATATCATAGAATGGAGCTTCAATAATTCAGTTAACTGAAGTGAATATCAATCTTATACACTGAGTGGTTAATTTAAGAAGTAAACAAGCACAGATAAGACTCTACTGTAATGTTGATTAAAACAATGTATGTCAACCTCGGCAAGATTTGTTTCACTGTCTTCAAGAGCTGCACTAAAAGTTCTATCTTGAAGCCCAAGTCTGACTTTGAGTTTTCGGAGAGTCTGAATCATCATGCTGTCCACGATAAATAACAGTTCCACCGATGGAAGCATCTTCAGCAGAGGTATATTTGCTGCTAGACTAGAACACCAATAAACAGAAACCTCCATTGGTATCACTGTAATGTAGCAGGCATAACAATATTTTTTAGCTCAATCAATTAGTATACATACTATTGAACTTTGGCTGCTGAACTGAGAGGATCGTGGAACTCCTCTTGAGATCGAACAATGACAGTTCCTGTCCCACTATCTTCCTGAAAGTTGAGAACAGATATATTCAAGGCATTGTGGTATGATATATTGAAATATATTCTCAGAAGTTTTTTTTTTCAGAAATTATGATTTCAATCCAAGATATCTATCATGAATTCAATTTAAGAGATCAGATTTTCAAGAACTCGATGACATATCGACAAAAACACAGAAGGAGAGCTTGCACGAGGAATTACTTTCTGGGTCAGATAAATTGGCAGTACAAGTGATTGATTAACTATTATGTTAAATGGAGAAATGGAGTTAGCTCTGACTAACCGAGTGATTCTGAAGCACTGATCAGAACATGGATTAAGGGGAAAATGGATGGGGATCTCCACTTGGAAACATGAAGTTGAGGCAAATAATAAAATGAAATTAGAAGTAAACTGCATTGACCAAACTTAATAAATTATCAAAAGCTTCAAAGCATAACAAAGGCCAGTTCAATGTAAGGATAAGAGAGACTTTTCTTGTGATTTCTGGAGGACACCTATTAATTATTATTGGTAGTAAAGTCACAAGTTTCCGCTCTATCTTACATGTACAGTATCTACATTCATTCCAACTCCTCAATCCTACTTTACATCAACTCAAATTGAACTCAATTGTTTGGAAACATCTAGCCTCTGTGGGCTAGTGAGTAGCAAATATGATGTGCTCAAGATTTATAGTAAAACACATGAGCCTGAAAGCATATAAGAGGGACAAGTGTGCCATACATCTTCAATATAATTTTCTTGCTTAGCCAGATCGTTGGCATCTTTCATTGTGGAGAACTCTGATGCAGATGAAGCATGGTTCCAGAAGCAGAAGACCGCTGGTTACTAGCATCTAACATTTTTCTAGGAGCAGACTGATTTAATGGGACTTCCGGCTTTCTTTCTCTCACCTGAGGCGGTCTTACAACACTTCGAACAGTTCCCGTGCTACCTGACCCACCAATACTGAAGTCCCATCCAGCATTTTTCTGACCCGTTGCCTGACTACTGTGTCAACAACATTCAGTACAACATTTTGTAACAATAAGTCAAGATCCATAGAGTATCAACAAATTTGACTGACCTGATTCGAACTTTATCTTCATGTCCAGACTCTCTATTCACTTTTACAGTTCCAGAAGCTTCTCCCAATGGTGTTTGGCCATTTTCATCCTCACCGTCTATTTGAAACTTGGGGCGCTCTCTGAAAAGTAGAAAGTGATTGCAAGTTATACATCCATGCATCAAAGATGGTGAAAGCTTTCGGGGGTTTAAGAGAAAAGATCTTGACATATGCCGTGCATCACAAAACCAGATATAATGTTAAATCTTCAGAGGAGAAGTCACCATATGTGATTGTCTTAGGAAAACTAATAGCTTATTTTAAAGAAATCACTCAATTAAGTATTAGACATATTTCAGCATACCTGGCAACGAACACATGTTAGTTACTGAGTTTACAAATGATGACATATAGCAGAATTGATAATTAACTGTCACAAAAATTATCGGGAATCTGGAACAATTTTTATAGAAATTCAGTACAATTAAGAGATAAGAACACACCTGATTCTCTCCAGAAGCCTTGGACTCTTTCTAGCAGTTCTGATAAAACGATGCTTAAGAAGTTCCTTAGCACTGGGCCTCTACAATCAAATATTGAGAGAAAAACAAAAGCATACGAGTAGGCATGAAGCACAAGACAAATCAAAGATTGAAAACTGTTATTTACAGAAGTAGAATAAAATGACATGTTGCTACAACATTGGATGCTGAAATTCTTAATTAAAGAAATAAAACAAATCAGTAGTAGTTAGGAGCTGAAACAGTCTAACAAGGAAACAAATAACACAATGTATATGATTGAGAGACTAATTATTATACCTAAGAAAGCAAAGAAGAAGAGAGAATGAACTGAGAAGTTCTTTGGAAAAAAAGCACTCATCTAACTGTAAAATACACTTACGAGGCGCTCACTTGGGGTGATAGTTTGGATATATAAAATAAAATAAAAAGTAGGTTAATCCACCACATACTTTGATGGATTGAACAACTTTGAGATTGTTGGATCATGCAATCTTTCAAATACTCAATCCTATGTATCATAGATCCAAGCTATCACCCACGCTACACGCCTCTCAAGGAACATTTTACTCGTATGGCTAGTTCTCCTACACCATGGACAAGCAAATAGAAATTGAAGATGGATAGAAGTTCATAAAAGCTACCTCTGCAGGATTCTTCTTCAAACAGAGAGAGACAAATTCTTTCAGGGGACGAGAGAAATGCTCATCTAGCTGCATAACAATGAACATTGTGAATTCTGCAGGGCTAACGAAAGAAGATAAAATTAGCTAACAATCTGGATCATGGAGAAGATTATGATAGTCACCTGTGGTGGATTTTCTCGAGGAATGATGAAAAGCACTCTCATAGGGTGGAGGTCAGCAAGTGGAGGTTCACCCTTTGCCATCTCAATTGCAGTTATCCCCAGAGACCATATATCTGCCTGTTTAAAACAATGTTCCCAACATTATCAAATGGAGTAGGGGTACTGTCAAGTAATACAGCTAGATCAATGAAATCTCAAATAAATATAAAGGCAGGACTCAGGAGTGTGGCTGACAGAGGACATACCTTCTCATTGTATCCTTCAGAGTTTTGAATAACTTCTGGAGCCATCCAAAATGGTGTTCCTACAAAAGTCTGTAACTTTTAATTGCATTAGATTGAGATGTGATGACTCTTTGGACAGTTCCACCTCAGCTTAACAAAGAGCATGAGTTGGACTATTTTGCATTCAACCGCATTATTGGAAGAAAATAATATATAGCATCCTGCACATTCTGTTTGTAGAAACTCAGGGTTTAGTGAATGAAGAATATGGTAAGTGAATGAAGAAAGTTGGGAAGCAGTCAGGAAAGAAATTATTCACCATGGTGACCATGTCAAAATGTCCAGATTGGCAAGTTTAAACAAATAATGCCCCAATCTTGTAGAGACCGTAATGAGCACTGGGTGGCACATTACAAAATAAAACTAGAGCAAAATAAAGAAAGAAGTTTAAAATGTAATTCTTGAGCAAAAGCCACAAAATTAAGAAAATATACCTTTCTCCTCGAAATTGTCCTTGTCAATTGAGCAGAAACACCAAAATCTGCTACCTGTACCAGATACAAATAAATTAAGACAGCATACAAAGACAATTTCTATTCAAAGATCTTCAAGCTATCAAAATTGCAGTAACAAAGAAAATTATACCTTAACATCTCCACTCTCTGTCAACAGAATGTTTATGGCTGCCAAATAGTAACGCAGTTATTTTATAGACATATAAGGGAAACAGAAATGGACATAGAAGGTTAGATGCAGTCAATACATTGAAATGGTTGTATTTTAACTTCATAAGAAGACTGAAGATAACATTGAAGAGGTGCAGAAACACATTGTTAATGATTTATTTTCTTCCGAATTATATGAAGCATGCATTCAGAAAGCAGTAAGGGCAAGAACAAGATCAGGTTAAAAAGGTGATATTGCCGATAATATACCTTTAATATCTCGATGAATTTTTCCCTCACTGTGAAGATACTCGATTGCATGGAGCAAGTCACGTAAAATCCAAGCTATTGAAACTTCATCAAGCGGCTGGTTTGGTTGAATCTGCAGAGGATAGAACATTATCCATATGTGATCTCTGAATGGTCAATAAATAACCAAGTAGCCGCAACAACAGTGACTACAATTTCATCCCAACATGAGTTTACATTCATGGTCCTCTTCAATGCTTCTATAGATTGAAAGAGTTTCTCCAGATAAAGAATGTTTCTCACACAAGATGCCATGGAAGCAAACTTTTAATGTCCATGGAGGATCGGAAGATATTTAGATGCGTAATCTCATTATTTTTACGTGCATGACTTGAGAAATAAAATTTTGAACCATGACATTTACCTAAGGAGTAAGTAATTACTAGGAACATATTGATAATGGGATTAACTACTTTCTTTCTCATACAGCGTAAAAACTTATATTGTGAAGTAAGTTCAAATCTAGGGTGAGTAAGTTCAAAAGATTGAAATAATGAATTGAAGAAAATAGAAGAAGGATGTGGAAAGTAACCTACCAGATCAGCAACAGAACCACCAGCCATGTATTCCATAACTATCCACAGCTTCGCTTTGATGCAAATAAGAACAATAATATTCCGTAATATATAGAGATCGACATTCTGAAAGAACTGCAATTTCCTATGAACAAATAAAATGAAATGAAAATATGTCTGTATAACTTCAATCAATGAAGTTACAGAAATCTCAAGCAAATGTACCTTCTGGATGTCCTCTATCTCATCCTCCTGTGAAAGAACAAGCAAGTATAAGGCACAAGGATGAAGGGCCTATCTTTGAGATTTGGAGAACATATAATTATGTAAAACCAAGGCAGAGGCAATGCATTACTAGAAAACTGATTATAGACCCACATATAAGAGTATTGGTGTATAATATTGACAAACTTCCACAAAACTAAAATCAATAGTCCTGATCCTAATTAATTGTGTTTCAGAGCAATTTGACTCAGTTCTAGAATATCAAGTTAATTATGATATCACAAGGGCATGGTTGACAACCCCGAAGAAGTTAATTCTTTTGACACTTGAATTACCCAATTTTTGCTCTACGCTGTTAATCGTGATGTATTTCTAGTCTGGACCTGGACCAACTTGAAAAAGCTAATCCAGCCTCTTGGCCAAGCTATCTAACTGTCCCATAAGTTTACAACCATATTTCAATTATATGCAGCTCCTCAATCCTAGCAGTTTGCCTCTACTAGTTCAAATGTCTTGTGCAATCATAGTTCTGAACAACTTAGCAGCACCAATTTGTTTGAAGTTATTATTAGAAGTAGCTGAATTCTCAAAGATCCAACGCTAACCTAGGGCAATTATCTGCATAACTTGAGTCAAAAGAGAAAAATCTGAATTCAAATGTACTAAGATTGACAAGATGGTTAGAAAATTGTCATAACTTGAATGTATTCGCAGTTCTAACTGTTTTACAAATTTGAGCATGTAGATCGAACAATCAGTATCAAGTATAGGGTAGTTTCCAAAAATTATTCTACACATGAAATGACTAATGAGCATGCTCGTCTCAAACTCTACCATAAAAGATCCAATCAAGTTATGGTTCGCTCAGCTCCTTCAGTTGTCATTTAGGCAGCAAACTGAGCTTATAAGCTCCAAGAGCTTATAAGATGTTTCAATAGCTTATAAGATATAATGTTTGAAGAGCTTATAAGTTGTCAAAGTGTTTGGATGATTGAACTTATAAGCTAGATAAAGAATCGTGAGTTCGAGAGAGAAAATCATAGTTAGAGAGGAAAAATTGACAAGAGATGAAGTCGATAATGTATATGTAGAAAATAACGAACCATAATAATGTTATTTTGATAAATTCACTTTTAGTTATAAGCTTATGAAAAAATAAGTTGGGGTTGAGCTACTTATTTTTGGAGGAGCTTATAAGTTGTTGGAGCTTATTTTCACAACTTATAAGCTGTTTATGAGTTTATTTTGCCAAACACTTTACATGAGCTTATAAGCTCCTAAACAGCTTATAAGCTGTTTTGAACAGCTTATAAGCTTAGCCAAACACCCTCTACATTGTTTTGGGAAAATAATAGGTTAGAAATAATAGAAAGATACTTTACTTAGCGATTTAGAAAACAATGTCTCGTGCAACAAGTTTCGTTCCTCATTAATCTTGGTGAAAGGCACATGGAATATTTTATCAAAGCAAATCTAATGCCAGCAAAGAAACTCACGATTCTTCCAAATCAATGACTTTGATGGCAACATCCTTTTGAGTTCGTTATCATATCTGCAAAAGCAAAATAGGAAAAAAATTGATTAGGTGTAAATAAATTATTCACACTTACAAGCCAATACAACTAGTCACAGTACTTACTGAAAAAAAAAAAACAGTGACTCTAAGTGAGGATCAAAACTTCCAACCAAAAAAAGATCAGAAATCTAATAAGAAAAATCAGATAAATTTTAGTTCTAACAAAAGGATCTATAGCTACAAATAGGCTTTACTGCAAACATTAATTTAAAATGGTCTCTGAGAAAACTCTACAAGTTCCTTGTAGCATCATGAAAGCCATTATCAGCAAAATCTCTTCTTTAAGTGAAAGAAACTTTTTCAGGTAGGAACACACACAATAGCATATATTTCACCTACAGAATACCAAATTTCTATAAGAGAAACATGCTCCTTCCTTGATTTCAATAATAACATTAGCTTTTTCCATATTAACATATGCAAGAACTACAGAATCTTCTCGAGCCATAGAAGCTTGCAAATCCAGCCTAACCTAACATTAACCGAAGTAGTCATTCGAACTCAATATTAAGCTGAGAGTTCTTAAACATGAGCCTATCTGTTTCCTGGTATTTGGTGATTCACGCTATCGACAATCAGAAACATATAAATGTGGGGCTCTAATGTAATATCAAATGAACGTCTCTCCAAGCCTAGTCAGTTATATATTGAAATTATCAATGTATTTTACTGACATGTCACATTAGGGACCAAGATACTCTAAATGCTATGGAACAGTACAGTGCTGGGAAAATTTCAAATTCTGCAACTTAACTGCAGGACTCCTGAATCTAGAGTTGATTGTTGTTTCAAGCCACTTCTATAAAGCTAATGAACAGCCAGATCTTACAACAGATCATAGATCCAGTGATTTTCCAGAAATTGCATCTCAATTACATTAAAATTTTCAATATATGAGGCTTATTCCATCTGAGCATCTGCCAGAAATGGCCTAATTTTACCTCTAGAAGCAATATTTTAGATATAACTAACAAAATATTGGTGCATTGCATTTCCACTGCCATAATGGATACTTCCCATGTGCATGGGAATTACTAATGAAAATGAATAAAGCTACCAATCTTTTTTTTTTGATCAATTAAATACAGAAATTTTAAAGGCCACACACGGTGGACTCGAACCCGAGACCTTGGCCTCGGCATTAACCACTCTACCACTAGGCCAAGCACACTATTAAAGCTACCAATCTTACTATATCTACGATTGTGCCAGTATAACAGGGAACAAACTAGTGGGAAATCTTCTAATCTGATTTTCAGGACTTCAAAGAGATAAACCATTGTCAAACCAATATTTTAAGGAGATGAAAGAACAAAACTTCCATCGGATTGAGCTAAGTCCAAAAATTTCAATCACATGCAGAATAGCAATCCAAATAAGTGGTCAAAACTTATCATTTAAACCACACACAGACACAATTACAAAGGGTGATCCCATCTATCAGACTCAATGATGTTTAGCATGACAGACTGACAAGCAACTATGCGACTACCAAGAATTTGGTAAATAATCAAGTTTCCATGGCATGATATGCAGAAAAGTATCATCAACACTGCGGCACTGCCAATGGCTATTGCATTTGAATTTGGGTCCAAAAATCCTCAGCCTCAATAGTTTCATAAAAGAGTTCAAACCAAAACTTATAACTCCATCAACTACATTTCCACAAAATTTACCCTTTATAAACATCTCCAAAGGAACCTCTTCCGATGAGCTCCAAATCACTAAATCTGGATCCTGAGGCCTCTAGTAGAGCTTCCGCATCCGCCATTATGCAAATGTTTGAGTAAGAGCCACTTCCTTTATCACATTCTCAGCAACTATAACGAATGCTCAAAGCAAAACTCATAGCCAAACACTAAAAATTCACTCTTTCTTGTATTCCCGAACTCAAAATCTGAAAAGTGAATAAAGAAGCAATTGAAACTGAAATCAATAAGATTGAATCATTGAGTGAGATCCAACATATATACAAAAATCGAGAAATTCAAAAGTGCAACCCAGGAAAGCAATGGGACTCCTATATATGTACAGACATCACGGTTAGGTGAAGTGGGATGTTAAAGTGACTGCCCAACAAATTTATTTCAATTTTAACATTCACATAATTCAAATTCTCCAACCCCAAATTTACAGAATGATTGCCAAACAAATACTCCAGCAATGACTTCAAGGCGAGGCATAATTTGTCCTTCCCATAGAAGAATTAAAGAAATAATAAATAAATAAACAAATGAAAATCTAACCTCAAAAAATGCGGATTGGAGAAACGATTTCGAGATTCACAGCTGTAAACAGGGGAATTTGACATATAAGAGGACTAAACTGAAATTATAGATCGTTAGATTTGTTTGCGTATGCAGATACATGCATGCAATCCCTTTTTTTCCTGCTATTTCGCTTCTGATTTTGGCGGAGTGAGAGGCGATCGATAAAGAGAAATTCAACTGTTGTTTGTTTTCGGATGCTGCGAAAATGGGAGTAGAAATTGTTGTCTATCAACATTAACAGCATAAACAATGTATTGCGGGTTTTGGGCGGGCCATTTTAAATGGGCCACGTTGGCAAATAAAAATATTATTGAAATAAATGTTGGTTTTGGGCCGGGCCATTTTAAATGGGCCACGTTGGCAAATAAAAATATTATTGAAATAAATGTTGTTTTCCTTGTATTCGAAACTATTAATTATTAAAAATAAAGAAGATAATAGATAGCTTTTATGTGGCCGTAAGACCCATAAAATTTTAAAGATTTTTTAATATGTATTGTGGAAATCTGCAACCATTACTATGCTCTTGGTAAACCAGTGCTCCTATTTATAGTTATGGATGTATTGGTGAGTTTCACATTAATAACACACGTATTCATATTCATGTTATTCATGTTATTGATTCATATCTAGTGGTATAAAGAGCAATCTAAGTGTTGTCGTTTACTATGCTATAATGGTATTTTCGTAGGGTAAGTAGGGTTATGTTACTAATTTATATAGGGTTCGTTTATTAAGTAGTGTGTGATAAAACGTGATAATTTCGATCTGAAATATCTTTTAATATCTATCAATACTATGTTTATCTCAATCTGTATAAATATCCAATTGTTAATTTGGATATATTATAATTATTTTGAAATTGCAATTTTAAGAATTTGAAATCTTATAATTCAAAAATAGGGGTTGTTAAGTGTAATGACAAATTAATATATTTTATCATTTATTTTGTATTATTTATCACACCCATATGTGTATTAAAGGTGGCAAAGTGGTTTCGGTCCAATCCGATTTTGGTGATTTGGGCTCAATAAAATAGGTCTGGTTGAATTTTGATCGGACGAGCCCGTCCATAACAAGCTAAAGCCCTGTTGGATTGGGCTAGCCTTATCCTACCCGAATAATTCGTACTAAAATATAATTTTGGGCTTGGTTGGATCTCGATTTTTCACGATATAGATTTTCGGTCCGATCCAATTTTTGAGAAAGCTCGATAGACTTGGGCCGACGCCTCCCGTCCATTTGCCAACTCTAGCCTCTAGGTAGAATGCGTAATCACACAAACTTGCATAAAATTTATCGGCTTTTGCATTGTAAAAGGCCATGTGATTTGAAACAAACAAGGTATTAAGGTGTGTTATTTATATTATACACTCTTATCACACGCAAAAACACACCCATAGAGTATTGTCATTTTATTTTTATTTCTTAAATTAGGGATTGGGAGTGGTGGTGATTGAACCTAGACCTTTCATAACACATATGGTCTTCACCGCTTAGATGTTCTCAAGTGGACTATATAATATTGTTGTTTACTTAGCTCTAATGGTAATTTCATATTACATGGTCAGATTTTGGAATAAAACAAAAAATTTATATAAGATCGTTTTGATGAGTCCATATTTGGAGGATGAGTTAGAAGTTCATATTAAAGTCTATATCTAATGGTATTTTTATAGTTTTACTGATGTATTTCACCTTTGTGTGTGTGGTTGCATGATTTCACAAGCATTGTTACCTCGTTTCTTAGTTCTGCTCTAACCCTCCCTTTCGTGAAAAAACAAATTGAAGCCAAATGTTATTTGCAGTAATACAAGTCTACTATCATAGACATTGTTAAACATGTTGATCATATTGTAGAACTGAAAGATGGATTAGAGGCTGTAAAGGTTGTTGTATTTATTATGAATTACAAGAACCTTTTTTATAGAGTTGGAAAAAGATGTACAAGGAAAGAAGTAAAAAAGAAAAACAATAAATTAAGGAATATAGATCCTTAAATCTTGCTAATTAATCTTTTCCTTTCAATACTAATATTCTTTCCTTTCAACACTCCCCCTCAAGTTGAGTGACGGGATTTCTGATGCTCAACTTGTCGAGAACTTCTACAATACTCTTGGAGTTCACAGCTTTGGTTAGGATATCAGTGAGTTGGTCTTCAGATCATACAAAGGGTAATGCCACAATACCACTTTCGATCTTTTCTTTGATAAAGTGTCTATCAACTTCGACATGTTTCGTTCTGTCGTGTTGTACAGGGTTCTCTGATATACTGATGGTAGCTTTGTTGTCGCAGAACATCTGGCATGTCTTTGTTGGATGGAGGCCCAGTTCCATTAATAGTCTTCTTAACCAAAGGACTTCGCTAGACCACCGTTGATTCCTCTAAACTCCGCTCAAAGACTTGAGAGAGCCACTACCTTTTTTTTTACTTCCATGAGACAAGATTACCTCCAATAAAAGCAAAGTATCCGGTCAGATTTCCGTCAACTTGATTTCTAGCCCAATCAAGATCGCAGTAAGCTTATATCTCTAGATGTCCAAATTTTGAATAGCAACCCATAGTCAAAAGTTTTCTTCAAATATCTCACAACTCGAGCGCAACTTCTAAGTGGCGACTTGGGGTTGGTGCATAAATCGACTCACAACACCAACGGCATAAGCAATATCGATCGAGTATGAGAAAGGTAGATAAGTTTCCCACCGAAGTCGACACCCCTCGATCCGCTAACTCGCCCCTCCATAATTTGTAGCCCATGATTCACAACGATGGGTGTTTCACTGTCATAATCCAAAGATTCCTATCTCAAAGAAGAAGATCTAGAGTATACTTCTTCCGGTTGATGAAAATTCCTTCTTTGATCCGAGTACTTCAATTCAGAAAGTACTTTAGTTTTCCCAAATCATTCATTTCAAATTCTTTGAATAGTTTTCTTTCAACTTCAATTTCTTCCGAGTCATCTCCTGTTATGATCATGTCATCCACATAAATAACTAAACAGAAATCGATCACCTCGCTTTTTAGAAATAAGGTGTGATCTCAATTGCTTTGTCGGTATCCAAACTTCTTCATAGCCGTGGTAAATCTCCCAAACCAAGCCCTAGGAGACCGCTTAAGCCCATATAGTTTTTCTTCAACCCGCAAACCTCACCATCTTCAAACTCATCCGAGAATCCTTGAGGTGCTTCCATGTAGACCTTCATTTCTTTCTCTAATTCCCCATGAAGAAAAGCACTAGTAACATCAAACCGATGAAGATCCCAATCCTTGTTGGCAAGAATAGAGAAGAGCTCGATCGAGCTCATTTTTGCCACCGTGAAGGTCTCTCCATAATCTATCACGTATGTCTCAGTGTATCCTTTTGCAACAAGCCGAGATTTGTACCGCTCAATAAACCCGTCTGCTTCCGCTTGATTGTGAAAACCCATCCGCATCCCATGTGCTTCTTCCATTTTGCAACTTGCACTTCTCCCATGTATGATTCCGATCTAATGCACTTATCTCTTTCTTCACGGCATTTCTCCAATGTTTAATCTTGAGAGCCCGTTCACTGCTTGTGGGATCTCTTCATATAAGGTCGTTTACAGGTCAGTAGCACTTCGGATAAATTTCCTTAGCAAAATTCCCAACAGTATCGAGTATTTCGCATGCCTTCTCGTGGTATATCGTTTAGGAGAACACCCCTTACTCTCGGTGGTAGCACATATCCCAATATCACCATCCATCGTGTTTTCTTCAATGACTTGAGAAATATGATCAAGATACGGAAGCAATAGTGGTAGGTTCAGAATCCCTTACCTCGGATATCAGTGGTGGAGGAGATATGAGCTCATGCAACGGATTAGATTGTTCTGAGATGGGTGAGATTGGCTCGGTGGCAAGGCTAACTTTTTCTGTTGGATCCGCTTCCGGACCTGGCATGGGTAACTAACTTAGCAAGTCGATCTCACTCTCTTTCTCACTCTCCTCCTGACTGTTAAGGTGGTTATCATAAAAGTTTTCCGTTTCAAGAAAATTGCAGTTCATGGTGGTGAAGACTTGACGGGTTTTGGGATTGTAACACCTATATCCTTTTTGATTCACACCATAACCAACAAACACACACTTAATAGCACAAGGAGAGAGTTTAGTTTGTTCATGTTTGGGAATATGAACAAATACAGAGCAACCAAAAACCCGAGGTTGAAGAGTAAGGGCGAGAGGTATAGCGGCAAGAGTGGATAATTTTTGTAAGGGAGTTCGAAGCTGGAGAGTTCTAGTAGGAATGCGATTTATAAGATAAACGGAGGTGGCAACAACTTCAGCCAAAATGGGTGGGCACTCGAGACTCAATCATCATAGCACGAGTCATTTCAGGAGAATGTGATTCTTTCGCTCGTAACACCATTTTGTTCGGGAGTGGGGACAAGTGGTTTGATGGATTATCCCTTTTGTTGGCAAAGGTTTTCATGGAATTATTGACAAATTCCTCCCCCATTATCGGTTCTAAGGGTTTGGATATTTTTCGAAATTGAGTTTGGACCATGGTATAAAATGAATAATTTTTAAAAATCGAGGCTTGTGTTTGAGAAAATATACTCATGTCATCCTAGTGCAATCATCAATAAAAGCGAAAATATTTAAAACCTCGACCCCCACAATAGGTGAAGGTCCCCAAACATCAGAGTGTACTAAAGAAAAAATAGAGTCAACTTGTGTATCATTTGTTTTAAAAGATTATCTATGACTTTTAGCTAAAACACAAGTTTCACAAGATAACTTCTCATTTTGCACTAATTTAGGAAATAGAATCTTAAGATAACCCGTGGAAGGATGCCATAATCATCGATGCGAGCCGAGCTTCCTGGTCTGCAGCTCAAGTGAGCCAAGATCACCTTGCCTTGTCGAGCCATCTCATCCACATAGTACAATCTATTCCGCCCAGTGCCACGCCCAATAATCTTCCCTGTCCTGATATCCCGAAGGAAACAGAAGTGAGGATGCATTAGCATGGTACAATTGAGTTCTTTTGTAACGTGGCTAATTGACATTAGCTTATGGGAAAGAGACGGAACGTATAGACAAATTGAAAGCCGTAAAGTAGGAGAAATTTCTATAATTTCGGCTCCCTCAACCCGAGTCAAATCACCACTGGCAGTTTGAACATGTGTTCGAAAAGATTTGGATGACTCAATTATATCAGATTTATCAAAAGTCATTGTATCAGTGGCGCCACAATAAAAAACCCACCCCTTATCCCTATCCATTGTATCACAAAAGGCTTGACACGCAGCGAAAATATTTAAGGAATTTTTACATGATCCAGGGGTGCTTCTGGTACTATGCAAAAGGTTGGGGCGGTTTTGCAAGAGATGGGGTGACTTTTGCAATTTCTTAGAACTTGGGGACTAGACTGCAATATGTGGGATTTATCTTGTAAATAACAAGAAGAAGAGGGGTTTAGTGGCAAACCACTAAACCTTATACCTGATGCGTCTCCCTCGTCCCCCTCTTCAGTCGCCCTCCCCCTTTCATCTCATTTACCTCTCGCAGTCGCTCGTCCGCCGCCCACAGCCATCGCTGATCCGGTCACCTCCTGGCTATTAATGCCAATCGTCGTCTTTCCTTTCGCCAGTTCAGTCTTGTGGTTATCCTCCCACCAATCTGGGTAACCGACAAGTTGGAAGCACATCTCCTTGGTGTGTTTGTTCATACCACAGTGGGTGCAATAGAGCTTCGATTTATCCTCCCTTTTCCACGATGATGGGTTTTCAGAGCGGTTGGAAGGTCCTCTGGTGGCGATGTGTTGTGGGTGTGCGTTCGGCCGAGGTATAGACTGTCTGGCGGCGAGGTCAGCTCCTATTCCCGATGAGTTTGTGTTGGTAATTTGAGTTTCGTCTGACATTCTGTTTTGGTTTTGTTTCAGGAGGCTACTAACTTGATCAAAAAAAAAAGTTTATGAAGGTATGGAATGATGATGATCTAGTTCTGAGTTTCTAGGATCATCTCTGCTCTGATACCATGTTAAACATGTTAATCATATTGTAGAACTGAAAGAGGGATTAGAGGCTGTAAAGGTTGTTGTGTTTATTATGAATTACAAGAACCCTTTTTATAAGGTTGGAAAAAGATGTACAAGGAAAGAAGTAAAAAAGAAAAACAATAAATTAAGGAATATAGATCCTTAAATCTTGCTAATTGATCATTTCCTTTCAACACTAATATTCTTTCCTTTCAACAGACATGCTATGGGTTTTTTCTTGATATATAGTCCAAGGTTGATCTAAGAAATTTTCCGCCTACAATCAGATTTGAGTTTGATTTCAAGATGATGGCGTTTACAAAATATTAATCAGCATTTTTAGCTAGGTTGGTAAATTGAGGTCGAAAAATAAATCCAAAATATACCTCTTAACCTTTGAAAGTAATTTAATATCTTAAATGTAATATTTGATTAAAACTTGACAATCTAAATAATATTATGTAATGCCAAAATCTTATATGGAAAAATCTCATGTGGTACAATATTCCCACGAGATCATTTTCATCGAAACGACGTTATTTTATACTAAAAAGCTTAAAAATTAAAACTTAACACAATTTTCAATATTAACAATGTTATTTAATTAGGAGTGTTGTGCGATGTGAGATTTTCTACGTAAAGTCGGGCAATCCACGTTATTTTTCAAGGGGTGATCTCCTGTGGGCGCACCGCGCACAGTGAGACCCCTAATTAATTTTTTAATTAATTAATTTAATAAACCTTAATTGTAAATTAATAAATCATAATTTTGAATTAATAAACTATGATTGTGAATTAATAAATATTAATTTTAAATTAATAAAAGTAATTGGAATTAATAAACTCTAATTATGAATTAATAAATCCTAATTTTGAATTAATAAACCCTAATTTTGAATTAATAAACCTCAATTTTGAATTAATAAACTCTAATTTTGAATAATAAACCTTAATTATGATTAATAAGCCTTAATTATGAATTGATAAACCATGATTATAAATTAATAAATTCTAATTTTAAATTAATAAATTATAATTAAAAATTAATAAATTTAATTACAAATTAATAAAATCTAATTATTCATACTCACCATAATTAATATATAATTATTTTGACAAAAAACAAGGGTGAGCTCATGGTGAGACGAAACTCACCCAAATTCTTGTCTTTTTCAGGTTGTCAAATTTTGATCCATTATTATATTTGAATCAAGTTACAAGTAATGGTATTTTGAATATATATATATATATATATATATATATATATATATATATATATATATATAAGGTTTGAATCTACTAGAAATCATACTCATACTAATAATTAGGAATCAATCACGACCATTTATTTCAATCATTCAATATCCACAAAATAATTTCCACATTATAATTAAATATAAAATTTACTTAAAAACTATTTATGGATAAAAAGTAAAAAATAATTATTGATTTACATTTTCGTCCACAATCATCGAAGAAAATTTGGATTCACCCAAATCATTTGAAAACCCTACAACATAGCCTAAATCTTGAAGATCCGAAATAAGTATTGTCGCGAGCATACTGGCTATGCTTTATGCCTATGTGAATTTTCATATTATGTGTGCATGCAAGGGTGATGATGTTATAAATATGTCGGTCCCCTTATTGTGTATGCAAGCGATAGGCTATGTTATTTTATATTAAAAGACATGTTTTATGGAGTATATCTAAATGCTATGTTTGTTGAAAAATTATCTATATTTTTTTTATTATTAAAAGACATGCTTCTATGGAGTATATCTAAATGCTTTGCTTGTTGAGTAAATATACTTTTGTATGCTTAGTTTTAATGCTTTTTGTTTGGTTATGATGTCTTTGATATTGATAATTTTACTGTTTTAAACCACATATATAAAAATTCAATGCTTTGACCGACAATTGTGCATATTTTGTGTGTGTTATGAAGTAATGCTTTGTACGAAAATAATCGAAAAATTAATACAACAATGTCGTTAACATAAAATCTGAATGCAAAGAAATGGATTAAAATACACGAACACTACAAGAATTTGTGCGATTAACGACGGAATTTTTCGGCGTTTATCGAATATGTTCGCCGGTGACCGTAAATAACGATGGAACAACGACGGTCGAGACCGTCGGTGAAAACATAGTTGCTATTCCGATCAACGACGAACTCATAGTCCGTCGTTGAATCATCGGCGGACTATCGACGGATCAAAGCGCTTGTCGATGTGTACGTGCTAACCATCGTCGATCAACGACGGACCCTATCCGTCGTGAGATTAACGACGGATCGTTCGTCGTTGATCCGTCGTTAAAGTTTAAAAATAAACTCTCTTTTTCATTTATCGTACCCAGTTATCGACAGTCGCATGTTGAACACTATGCACTAATTCAATAATTACTCAACAAACAAGAAATCTCAATTCATCATTCAATTCAAATACATCAAAATAACTAAATCTTATTTGTTTTATTCATACAAAAAGTACATAAATATAATCCATCTGATGAAAGAAACACAAAATATGATATGTACAATACATAAAAATGAGTAATAATGTATCAAGATAACGGTATGATCAAGAGGGAGGTGGTAGTGGTGGTGCAAGTTCAGAGTGTGCAAGAAACTGATCCAGTATGCGCTGATGAGCTTCTAAGCGTGCATTCAATGCCTCATGTTCTTCGTCCTTCTGTCGTTGAAGCTCCTCCATCTGCATTCGTACCTCCCGTTCCTCCTGCAGCTGTTTATCCACATCTACTAAGCGCTGGTCATATACTGGGGACACGAATTGAGATGTGGCAGTTGAAGACTCGCTTCTCAAACTCCTTGCAAATGCACCAACACCGAACATCCATTTCTTCTTGTCTAGCCCACCCACGGCATCCACATAGATTTAGCTCATATCCAAATATGGCGAGTCACTCGAACCTTCTACGGGCTGGCTTCCCTGGGTGACTAGCTCTTGGATTCTCATCTACATTTTTATATGATCAGCTTATATATATAGTTGATGTACGTTCATATAAAGTATGGGAATTGCATTTAAACTAACACATACCCCAATAGATCTGGATGTCTTGTCAGTATAAGATCCATCCTTGTTGATGTGAATGATGGTATAAGCATCATAGAAACAACTGCTCGGATGAACTCCTATCTGTGCAGCCTTTTTGTAGTAACCCGAAAATCTCTTAGTCTTAATTAGAGCCTAATTAAGTATAATTAGGGACTTAAGGCAAGTTATTATTAAAAACTTACAAAGAAGTGCATAATAGATTATTAGGCGATAGAAATTCGATTAATTTCTAATCGAATGAATAGAAATTAGAAGAAGTGAAGATTATTTAGAAATGAGTTTTATTATGATGAAATGTGAGATATGTTATTATTATTGTTTGTTTGAAGGAGAAATTTCATTAAATAGAAAATGTGCTAAAGAAATGCATTAATTATTTTTATATGGGATTTATTTATAAAATGAAATAAAATATTGTTTAAGCTATTAAATGGCTTGAATAAATTTATTTTATTAATATCTAGTGATAAAGAAAATGTTTTCTATGATTTTCGAGTTTTATGAATAAATAGAATAATTATGTGATTAATGGCATATGAAAATATTGAAGTTATATTTATATGAATTTAATTCCAATAATGGAGATAATTGTTTTGGATCTTTATATTAATGAGAAAATTGAGTTTTACTATTAAAGACTACTAATTTCCAATGTTAGCAATTTTAGAAAATATGTTTAGCATTTTCAAATTTTAAGAAATAAAAGAAAATGAAAAGAAATTAATAAAGCTATATGTATATGTGTGCCTTCTAGAAATTATTCATCAAAATCATCTTCCACCTCCAAACTCCCTCCCTTTTAGGCACACACACACACACTAGCACACACAAAAATTTTCTTCAACTTTTAATCCATATTTCAAGTGAGGAATTAATAGAAAATCACCCAAGGTAATTACCTTGTTTAATCTAAGTTTTGTAGTTTAAATTGATGAACATGATGTTCTTCTATCCTAGGGTTTTCAAAAATTATAGGAGATAGATTAATGTTGATTTGTTTAATTTTGTTATATTTATTGATTTAATTATGCTTATGATGCTTAAATAACATAAGCTATGGTTTTAATTTTTAAATTCATGAAGTTTGGAAATTAAAGTAGCTTCTTTCATAAACCCTAAATTTTGTATGTGAATTATGTGTTATGATTTGATTAAATTGAGGTTAGATAAGTGTTATTAAGTAGAAATAAACATGATTTGATAAAAGAAATTTGATTAAATTGAAAGTATACATCATTCCTAAAATTTTCAAAAATATAGGGTTGGATGAACTTTGAGTTGTTGATTTTATTTGATGTATTTAATATTATTTATGAGAACTAGAGTATAAATAATGCTTAAATTGAATTTATAAGATTTTATGGAAATAAAATATTAAATGTATGCATAACCCATAATTTTTAAAAACTAAGGGGCTTGGGTGAACTTTGATTTCTTAATTTTATTTAATGTATTTTATATGATTTTTGAGATCTAGGATATAAATAATGCTTAAGTTGAATTTATAAGATTTTATGGATATGAAATGTGAAAATTAGAAAATTAAAGTTTAGTGTTAAGTTGTGGATTTATATGATGAACTTGATTAAGATTTGAATTGATCATGGATTGATGATTATGAGTATGAATGTGAGTTATTTGATACTAAATGGATTGTTGATTGTGAAATTCATGAAATTACCTAATAGGTATGGTTGAAGGGTATATATTGATCATGGAATAAATGGACTTGTTTGAACATGTTTTAAGTTCCTAAGTATATATTTTGGCATATGGTGTTGATTTAGTGGAGGTTGTGATGAATTTGGTTGATTTTGGATTGAAATGGCGATTCATTTTATAAGCGTTACTCTACCGAAATTTCGTTAGAATTTGTTTATTAATAAGGTGTTTTAAGGATTTAATTAGCAAACATATGATAAGTATATAAGTGAGATTTGTTCACTTGATTGTTTAAATTAAGGTTTGAATTGTTGTACATGAATAAAACTAAACGTATGTTACTTAAGTCTTAGAATTTGGTAAAATAAAAAATAATATATAATATGTTCAAGTGAACAATAATGTTGCTAAATTCGATAATTATTTCAATTACAAGGACCAAACAAGGACAATGGCGTTCTAAAGGATGGGAAGGAGGAAATTCTCGATTGACAACGTGCGTATGTCTTGTTCTCTTTAATGTGTGTTGGATATCAATATTTCATTATATCTTGCGCATTATTATGTGAATAAAATCATGAGGATTGTTGAAAACAATCTCATGTTATACGTTGAGCATAAGATCGTGTATATTGTTGAATATAAGATTGTGTTATTGTTGAACATAAATTTATGTTTATTGTTGAGCGTAAAATTTAGTTATTATTGAAAATAAATTCAGATTACCTATCTACGGAGAATTTTGTTAATGACCGAAAGTTAAATTTTATAGACCGCAATGATCGGAAAGTTTATAAATATATCGACAATGACCGGAAGTTTAAGATTATATAGACCGGTCAAGGTATTGAGAAGGAGTCCTACTTCTCATTACCGAATAAACGTAGATAGGGCAGGACTGTGATTGGTAAATTTCGGATCCAACACAGGAAAATAATACCAGTGTAGCACAATATTACGTTAGCTTGCATTGTTACAATATTATAAAATTATTATCGTTGAAAAGTTATTCATGTATTATTCATTTCAACTCTTATGTTGAGAAAGTTTGGTAAGTCGTTCAAGTTTAATTTTTGTCAAAAATCTATCGAGTATTTGTTGATACTCACATTCGCATTTTCCTATGCAGTTGAGCTCTGAGATGACGATGGAAGAGGATCTTGAGCTAGGTTCTTTGTTGTAAATGTTGTTATGCCCTAAATGTCATGTCTTCATACATGACATTCAATCATCCTTCCGTAGTCAAACTCATATGACCTTAATGTTGTCTTTTGATAACCTCTTTTGTATATTGAATATAAACATATGTGTGAAACCTTTAAATGTTGACTTTGATCTTAATGGTTGATCGTTGATTAGTTGGTTAAACTTAGTTAATTCTTGGGAATATTTCAAATTAAAAATTAATATGTCATTCTTCAAATTTAGTCATAACCCGATTACTTAGTTAAGTACTTAATTAAGTAGTCGGGTCGTGACACTTTGCAACTGCACAAAACTATAATCATACAATCTATATAATATTAGTAATAAAAGAAACTATATAATCTATATAAACATTACCAACTCGCAAAGATCTTCAAGAATAGGTTTGGAGCCTCCTCAGACTTCACCCCGCCTGCTCACGATCCCGCAAGCTCGACATGCGATACTTCTTCGCAATCTCGACCACCTTGACTTCTTCGCCTCCCAATAAGCAAGCTGTGGCCATTCACTCGTGGATAGAAGGAGGTCTCATTCTGCTCGCCATACCTTGTGGCCTTGATGCACAAACAAAGTCTCTATATCGATGTGCGGCAATAGGGTGCCAAAGATCATATATGACCTCATCTGTGATTGCCTCATCCCAATGTAAACGTTTCCGTTTCAAGTGAAAAGCAAAAAAAAAATCAAAAACAAATTAGCCAACAAAAAAACTACAAATATAATTCTAGATCCTAGATGAATAAACAATCACCACAAATATTAGAACAACTAATTAACAATCACAAATAAAGGTATTCACATTACAAATATTAAAACATATTTTGAAATATGTGTTTACTATTTATTCAGATTGAAAATTATTTAAATAGATCATGGATTAAGTCGAAAGAAGTTGAGGGTGTTTATACATGGAAAAAGAAAACAAACAATCATTAATATCTAACATCATCTAGTAGTGGAACATACTACAGCCCCAGGTGGCGAAGGTTTACCATTCCCATAAATGATATAATTGACAACGTTGATGTGATAGTATTTTAAAACATGATTTGATTTTAGCTAGAATAACTATTATTCTAGCTAGAATAACTATTATTCTAGCTAAACTAATCAAGATATAAAGTTAACTTAGAAAACCGAGAAACCGTATAAACATAACGTGTTTTCATTATATATTATTATTATGGTAATATCAATTTAAACCTAATCTATACATGTGTTATCAAAATATCTCGAACTTTCAAAATATCAATTTAAACCTCAAACTATCATATTTGTATAAAAATGCCCCGTATTCAGAATAGTTTGGGGTTTAAATTGATACAAATATGATAGTTTGGGGTTTAAATTGATATTTTTGAAAATTCAGTACATTTTTGATATAACATGTATAGTTTAGGGTTTAAATTGATATTTACCCTTATTATTATTATTATTAAATAGCAAATAAATGTGTTTAAGATTGTAAACAAGCTTATAAACATTCTTTTTTTGTTACCTTAAACTCATTGAAATAATCATTCTTCACGGACTGTGGCGTCAGTCTCCAACTAAAACCCATTGGGTTTCGACCGCTTGAATATCACGAAAGTGCATTTACATGAACCACATTATATGGAACAAGTTACGATAAAACATAAATATCATTAGTTCAACAAAATAAAAATACATATTGTAATTGAAAGTATAACAAATACCCCATATCATCGATCGCAAGCCTAGTCCGTCTCCGTGGTCGCCACGACGTAACCCGACCCAACCGTGTCAAGTCAAGTTGGAGCTGAATCAGGGCTAGGATTCTCCTCCAATCGCATGCGATCCACAGAGGCATTGATACCCGTCTCTGATACCGATGACAAAGGCGATGAAGACCCACGTCCTCTACTCTGACCCCTAGGCATCTAGTTGCTAGGACAAAAACATTGACAAAACTATGATAAGATAAGATAAGAAATTTAAGAGAATTAAGAAATAAAGAATTGACCAAGCTGCTAGGACAAAAGCATAAGATAAGAAATTTAAGAGAGAAGACAAGAAATATGAGGAGACAGACCAAGCTGCCATTGCTACATGCATATTTTAATTGGTAATACATATATTTTGAATTTTTTTTCTCTATTATTAGAATTTCTCTAATTCTGCATCTTTCAATTGAATATAAATCAAGAAAATTAGCTCAATTTTTAGAAATTATCGAACATTTGAAAATTCTAATTCATCTTTTCTTTTGAAAATAAGTTCCAACTCATCTTAGTAAATAAAATATTAGTCATATCACTTTTATCTATAGTGAAATTTGTCATGATGCCTTCACAACACTGGACATTACCTCAGAAGATCTGGAGAAGTTTCAAAGATTGTATGCCGCGTGGATTCTATAAATTGAAGATGGATGAGAAGATAATAAGAAATGGAGGAAGTTACATGAAAATCAAATCAAAATTGAAAATATGTACCAAGTCTGGAGCAGGTATATATATCCAAATTTCAGATTTGTTTGTGTAAAAATATAAATGGAGGTTGAATGCACAAGGAACTTTTACGTAGTTTTTCTCCATAAATGGAGGCTGGAGCTAGTCGACAATTATCTTTTGAATATTTCAGTAAGTTTTTTGTTTAATTCAAAGCATAATTTCCTTTACTGTAATTACTGTAATTTCTATCATGAGTAACTAATATATTTTTCAAGGTTATATAATGAAGAACGAAAATATAAACATGAACTTCTACTTCGCTGAAATAAGTATAGCACTATGATGCATTATTTCTGTTAACCAAGCTGCTGCTATTTCTGTTAAACATGAACTTTTTGATTTTGCTCAAATTGAGCCACCCGAAAATTCAGAAAATGAATAAATAGAAACTTAAGTGCTCAATTACATTACAAAGAGTGCAGAAAATTCATCAATAAAAAATCAAAAGCTGTTAAAGAAACTGCATTTACACTATGTTTCTTCTAATTTCCTCAGAAATTGCAGCAGCTAGACAACTCACTCACATTTCCACTGCACAAGTTGCCAATGAATTTATAATTTAGTAAGCTGAACAAGAGTACCTGAACAAAGAGCTGATGAAGGCGGGGCGGGGCGAGGCGAGCCGGAGACGGACAAACAGGGATGGGGCAGAGGCGGGACGGGCGGTGGCGGAGGTGAGGCGAGGCAGAGAGGGGACGGGCGGGTGTGAGGCGAGGCGACGACGGCAGGGCGAGAGCTGGCGGCGCTGAGGGACGACGACGAGAGCTGGCAGCGTTGAGGGAAGACGACGGCGTGCAGGAGAGCTGAGGGAAGACGACGACGTGTAGGCGACGACGAGGGAAGGCGGCGCGGAGCTTTAGGGTTCGAGTCTGAATGAAAAAACAGAGTTGGAATCTCGTGTTTGTGTAAAAACTCAACGACGGACAATTGACCGTCGTCATTCTGTCGTTGATCAACGACGGAATGACGTTGTCCGTCGTTGATTTTCCACCGTTGATCTGTCGTTAATCCGCCGTTGAATCTAGCCGTCGTCATTCCGTTATTGATCCGTCTTTATTCCATCGTTGATCAACGACGGAATGACGACAGGCAATTTTACATATATACTGTGCCGTCTTAAGACCGTCGTTGATCAACGATGGAATATAGTCCAGCGATGTTCCGTCGTTGTTCGAGCGCATTTCTTGTAGTGGATTTCCAGTCTCCATGATGAATATAATTGACAAAATTAAACTTTGCACGATGAACTGGGAGTACAAAATATAATGCACCATGAACAAATGGGACGAATTAATATAATCATCAAATAAAAAACAAATCAAATCCAAATATAAGATAACTGCAACTTAAAAATTCCTAAAATCAGCAACTAATCGTATGGAATAAATTTTAAGATGACAATTTTATCCTTTATGTAAAAAATATTAAATAAAAATGCTTTAAAATGGTATTATTTTCGATCATAGATCTAATAAAATCAACGATTATGATTGGTTCTAGTTAATAGTGTAGGTATGGTTTTTATTTGATCTCCTAACTATATATATTAAAAGTCATATTTAGAATGACGAATTTACCCCTCAAAAAATAATTCTACCATGATGCGCCGAATGGGTCGGGGCTACTTACAACCAAGATTGCAAAAACAAGAAAGAGGCCCAAATCTGATAAATGCTGGGCTTCGTTATTACTTCGCTATTTAATGCTTCATTGAAACGCCCTAATATTTGCATTGGACGCCAACTTCAATTACATGCCTACTTTTTTTTAGAGAGAGACTGACATACGAAGTTGATGGCTAATGCCAATGATTTTCAAACCTAAATCCTTCCATTTATATGATACATAATGCTCTATCAGGACTTGATTTGGATTTTGGTCGACAGTAATTACGTATTAAAGTTTATTAAAATTTATTATGATAAATACACGATAGATTGATTCGGATTCGAGATAAGTGTGTTTCGAATAAATAAAATAACATCATCCTCCACAGAAGAGAAGAAAGATGGAAGGTAAACTAAGAGGGTGTTTGGCTGAGCTTATAAGCTCTTTAAAATAGCTTATAAGTTCTTTAAAACAAATTATAAGTTGTTGCAAATGTTTGACAACATTAACTCCTAAACAAATTATAATTTGTGAAAATAAGCCCAACAACTTATAGCTCCCCTAAAATAAGTTGGTCAACCCTAACTTATTTTTTCATAAACTTATAAGCAACCATGAATTTACCAAAATAACCTTATTATAGTTCGTTATTTGCTACACATACACTATCAACTTCACTTTTCGTCAATTTTGTCTCTCTAACTATTATTTTCTCTCTCTAACTCACGATTATTTCTCTAGCTTATAAGATCAATTATCTAAACACTTTAACAATTTATAAGCACTTGAGATATTACCTCTTATAAGCTTTTAAAACATCTTATAAGCTCTTGGAGCTTATAAGCTCTCTAAAATAAGCTTAGCCAAACACCCCCTAAAATCGATGAAATAATTGGTTGAGGCTGTAACGTGAGATTTCTCCATTTCTATTTTGGTTAATTGTTTCTGTCGATGACAGAGTGAAAACTAATTTGTACTTTTCACATTTACGGTGTTTGCTAATTATCATATTAATGGTGTTTGAAACTTTGAAAATCATTACAGCAATAATTAGAGAGATATGGTGACAAGTAATACTCTCCGATCTCAATCCCACTGATCGACAAAATTAGAATTATAGGGAGTCACAGGTGTTGAATTTAAGGCATCTACCTGATTATTTGGGGTAAGAATTTAATTTTTCATATATGGTGTTTCGTCACATTTATATATCAAGTGTATACTTGTTAGTGTTCGACCTCGACCAAGCACTAAAACATATATTGATATTTTTTTGTAGTTATAGGATCGGTAAAAAAGTAGGGCAAATAGCGTTTTATGTCCCATCGTTTAAGAGTTTTTTCAAAAATGTCCCACCGTAAAGGTATTTACAAAACAGTATCCATCATATTCGAATAATAACACGGTATGACCCCGAAATTTTTTCCGGTGCCTGAATTTTGACGTGTATGTCGGAGTTGCCAAGTTGGCATGCACGTGGCATGCCAACTAAAAAACGCTGAAACACTAAAAAGATAACATAAAACGTTTTACAACTAAAAAACACCGAAACACTCAAAAACGCTAAAAACGCTAAAATGCTAAAACATAAAAAACGAAATAACAAAAGTATGAAATAAATCAGAAATAAATTGACATAAATGCTGAAAGAAACGTTAAAACTCACCCTTTAGAAATCGCTGAAAAAAACGCTAAAACATAAATCTCTCACACTTTAGAAATCGAACTTGTTCTTGAGAATCCTAACTCTGGAAAGTTTGAACCCTAACTCATCTCACCCCAAATCGATTTTGACTGCCTTGACGTTGAACCCTAACTCACCTCACCCCAAATCGTTGCTCGATTCTCAAACCTACCGTGTGCATCTTTGAGGATTCACAGTCAAGATTACAAACCTAACTGTGTGCGAAGAAGGAAAACAATGTCCGAATCGAGTAGAAGCGAAGATTCGGGTATTCTACTCCAAGACCTCGTTGCCATCACGGACCATGTTATCTCGCAAAGATCATTTACGCCTATAATCCGGTAGGAGGTTTTGGAGATGTCCTCCTGAGATAAGGTTAGTATTTTTTCCCTTTAATTTATGTTCCAAACGTATTTTTCCCATTGATTCTAGTATGTATCAACGCATTTATTCTAGTATGTATTTTCCCCATTTTGTATTTAAAATCAGATCAAAGTTAATAGGTTTCTGTAATCCCTAAATGCCTTCTCGAAACATCCCCATTTCTTGAGGAACTTGAGGAAGTATTTCTAAATCCTAAATGCCTCTAATCCCATGATCTCATTGTGCAAGGAGGAAAGTCAGAACGTTGTCGGCTCTATTATTACATGATTTGAGTTCATGTAGAGTGAACTTAGGTTCAAAATGTGCAGGTTCCTGTAGAGTGAACTTAGGTTCTACAAATTATTAGAGTATTGGATTGCATGAATTGGATAATGCAAAGTTAATAGAAATATATAGAAGTTGTGCTTACTGTAATTCTTTAGCAACTATTATTAGAGTGAACTTAGGTTCAAAATGTGCGTTTGTGTGTTTGTGTAGATTGGCTATGTCACTGCATGAAAGTGTAGACAAACAAAAGGGATTTAGAGTCAGTCCCATTGTAATTTTGTTGTGATTAGTCGGGTTCCAGGTTCCTAATATATTTTGGGAGTTAATTGTGTATTTTTGTTGTGATTAGCCGGATGATTGTGGCTATTTTGTGTGGTATGAAGATCCATTTGAAGGAAGGGCAAAAATGGCTCTTCTCGATTGCATAAGAAAAGCAATATGAGGCTACAAAGGAAAAGAAGGAAGCTGAAGAAAAGAAAGAGGAATCAAGGATAGTTTAGAGGTGAAGATTAAAAGGATTCGAGAGAACAAATCGTTGAAGCAAGCATTGAGAGATATGAAATGTAGACTTCACATTTTGTTTTTCCGTTGATTGTCATCTGTTTGATTTTGTTGGTTTGGATATTTGTAGACAAATTTAAGTTTATACCACATTCAAGACGCCGCCTTCCTAATTGAATTATGTATTTTGTTGGATATTTGTTGAGTTTGTATCGAACAAAGTGAAGTATGTATTTGTTGGTTTTGTATCGAACAAAGTGAAGTATTGCATGTTTGTGTAGCTTTGGCCATTTTGTAATCTTTGTATAATGGTTGTATAAATATTGTACCCTCATTTTGGAGAATGGTTGTATAAATATTGTAGCTTCAAGCTCAATTTTTTAAAAGCATTGCGATGCGATTCAGGAGGATAGATGATTAACATGATTACAAATATTATAGGTTGTAATTACAAGTTCATCTTTGAGTGTGTAATAGAAGGTATTGTAAGCTCAAGTTAATCTTGTATACATCATTAGCGACCAAATGAATTACTCGGAGAAAACAACTAAGAAATTACTTAGGCATGATTATAAGTACAAGATCAAACCGAACTTTGAAACGATTATCTCAAGATGAATAGATGCAAACAACTTTGCGTAAGGAAGATTTGAATCACTATAATCCAAAGCATCAAACTCTCATCATAGATCGATCGCCTTACATTTGGAGCACCGGTTATCGGATCACTCCTCCCTACAAAGGAAACTATCCTAACAAGACAAACATTCCCAAGAACTTCAGCTCAGCAAGAATAAACAATTCCTAATTTCACAGTATCAAGTTGAGAAATGGACGCGAAAAAACAATAGAACCTCAAAAGAACCAAGATGGTGTAACAATCTTTGAACAAAAAGACAATGATGTATTAATCAATCACAAAGAAAGTGTGTGGAAGTTATTACCCTCACAAATCATAAGGATTAACAAAATACATAAGATACATAGACAATCAATACAAAACATGATTTAAAATATGCGCAAATGGTCTAACGTGAATATGCGCAAATAGCCCAAAATACATCATCGTCTAGTGATATTCATAACAAAATATAAGTTGGTCTAACGGCAAAATATAAGTTCGTCTAATGTCATCCATAAATCAAAATGACAAATATTTAAACAACTAATGAAGTTCAAGGTGGTGTGGGATTGTCAACTTGACTGCCTTGAGTGCTCCTATCTTCATGTGGATTCGATTGTGATTCTCGAGTGTTCCTACTCATAAAATGTACACGACGCGTTCCAGGTTCCTACAAACAAGCAAGTGAGTTAAAACCAAGAAAACATAATCAAAGCATGTGAGTTAAAACCAAGAAAGCATAATCCATATAGTGTATGAAAAGATTTTTATATTTCTTACTCTAACATAAATAGTCCCAGATTCAGTGGATATCAATCCACCATATTCTTGTCGTGCCTGTCAATTCAATAGCTTGCAAATTATATCAATTTATATTTTTTTCAACTAAATAGATAGAAGAACTGTATTCACATGAATTACTTACACATCGTGTCTCTCTTTGCATGACATAGTTCACAGTGCTACTAGCCCTTGGTGGTCTTCGCATCAACGAAATGGGAGCCATTGGTTGTCTAGCTCTTGGTGGTCTTGCAGGCTAATTATATTATAAGAATAAAATGTTAGTCATAAACAAAGTGAAATTGGAGATATTCGTATTATAAATAAGAAATAAGCCATAAAATACCTGAATCACTCTTGCTGGCTCTTTACATGTTCGCTTATTGTGGTCAAAACCTCCACAATTCTTACAAGACATTCGTAATCCACGCATAGACAATTTCGTTGTGGACTTGTTTTGCATGTCATTAAGCCCTCTTTTTCTTTGCTTCTTAGGTCTTCCAGGTGCTTTTGAATATTCCGGAGGCAACACGTGAGCTTCTTGAACTAATGGCCAAGACTTAAATCCACGCAAAGGACTTATGCCAAACTTATAACACTCTCTTGCATTGGTCTTATAGTAGAACTGATCAACATAGTTCACAGGATCATCTCTAACATGATAAATGCAACTCAAAGCATGACAACATGGAATACCAGTTAACTCTCATGCCCTACAAGTACACACATTCTCAACAAGATCAACAATGTGTGATTCATCATTGCAATGGACCTCATACTTTCCCCCAACTGCCGGTCTAACATCACACAACCTCACCACATTATGTATCTTTGTCAACTTATTTCTAATGTTAGGACGCAGTGGATCAAGATTCAAAACTTTTCTCGTTGATTGTTGATGGATCATATATCCTACACATGATACTCATCCTAATATCTTCTAGCATGTCGATCAAGGGCTTATCTCTAGACTTTAAAATGTAGTCAAGTAAATGTCTCGCACATATTATTCAGAATAGTGTCTGCCTTTGTAAAAGAGTTTATCGAGCCTTACAAAACAGTCGGTCTTTTGCTCACGAAATCATCACCGCTTGGACTTTTTCCTCAATTTATTTAGAAGTCATTCATAATCGACCTTGATGTAGACCTTGCAATCTGCCAGAATAACTCTTTGAATTTTGGTCCTAGGAAATGGTTCTTCCAGTTGGCGTAAATATGCCTTGCACAGTGTCTATGCTCACCATTGGGAGCCAACTTGTGAATTCCATTGATCAAACCACGAAAGGTTAAAATATATATTAGTCACTCAATTTATATGTATCAAATCTCGTAAGATGTTGAGATCTTCAAACACTATTAATCTGAAATGTTATAATACCTTTTGTCTGATGCTCATGAATGTCCAACCTAGACCATCTGAGATGTTGAGATCATCAAACAAACGCTCAAAAAACCATGACCAACTTTGTTCATTTTCCTTTTCAACCACAGCCCAAGCTATAGGGTACATTTTGTTGTTGCAATCTTTAGAAACTGCAGCTAACAATGCTCCTCCTAAAACTGTCTTCAAGAAGCAAGCATCAAAGCCAATGAATTTCCTACAACCAACAAGGAAGCCTTTCCGTAGTGCTGAAAATCCAATGTATAACCGTTCAAACACGGGCCTATCTTGTTTATCTAAGTATGTCTTCAACTCAAAATGACCTTCTTTGTCATTCCTCATCAATTCTAAAACGTATGTTCTAAGCTTTGAATAATGGTCATAAATGTACCCTTATCTGCTCCAAAGCCACCACTTTCCCTATAACATTTCATCGGTGTAATCAGCAACCGTAGGTCATCCGCATTTCTTCCACCATTTCCTTGTTAGTAATGTTTGCGTTGTTTCTCAACTTTGGCAAGAAATGGGCAGCCAAGCTACCGCGAATTGGCTTGCTGTTGCATTGTGCTCTTACACATGTATGATTTCCATTCAATGTCTTAATAATAAATGTAGGTTCACCATGGACCAAGTCGATACATCTTCCATTCACATCCTCATTGCACGTAGCTTGTAGCTTAGCATGTGAACTCTTACTCCACCTAATATTATAACCATTTGCAATGGCCCAATGTCTCACAACCTCGACACTCTTTCTTATCTTTGAATCTTAACCCAAGTTCTAGTTTCAAATCTTTTGCTCGAGTGTTATCATGCGTAAGCGTAGTCTTTGCTTTGGTGTGTCCTCATCATCCAAGCTTTCACAAGATGTATCTGAGTCAAATTCCTCAACGGTGTAAGTTCATCAACATTCAAATCTTGTTCTTCACCGCTTGATGACACTCTTTCCTTTTCTATCTTTCTTGTTCTCACTAACACTCTTTCCTTTTACGTATGCCTTCTTATTTCTTCTAGCTTCAAAGAACTCATCATCTTCATCCGAGAAGTCTATATCATCCAAAGAAATCATCGATATGGGATCTTCTTCTATCGCTTGTCATCTAACTCAAAATCACAGATGTCTTCATCTTCTTTGTCCGCATCTTCATCACCCACTTCAGCCTCCTTTCTCCGCTTTCTTTCTCATTCTCGCACTGGTCATTTTCTTCTCACATTCACGATATCTCCAAAATTTTCTGATCATCAACAAATCTTATGGCATTGCTTACGAAATCGATTCATCGTCATCAGTGTTTACAAATAAGAACTCACTGGTATCCTTATCCTTAAAAGCATATCTTATAATCCTATCATACCCTAAATCGGCTAGAATCAACTCATTAATAAAAGCTTCACCATAATCGAACACATCATACTCGGGAACATCCAAAAAATCACAGCATGCATATTTGTTGTTTTCGATAAAACCCCCACCATGCCACAACCTTAGCATAACAACAAGAGCTGACATTCTGACCATCGAAATGCAATACAATACAACACAAAAATATTAAAATTCACTCAACCCAACATAAATACAATATAATAATCAAGTTGTTCTATGAAAAAAACAAAACAAAAGTTTAAATAAATACCTCAATGTTTGGTTTTCCCGATGAGATTTCAGTGCATGTGAGAGGCCACCACCATGAGCCAAGCTTTTTGCCGACACAAGGGTCCATGAAACCTCCCAAACTTACTTTCTGGGTTTAGTATTTAACAAGAAATGAGTCGCCTTTCACCGTTATTTCTCGTCTTTCACCATCGATTTTTAGTGGGCACACAACGACTCCTCAGAATTTTCAAGAACGAAGGCAGGTTTCACCATCGATTTTTTCTTTCTGCAATTTTGATTTGGAGTGAGAGTGAACGAAGGCAAGAACAATTTGGTTTTTTTGTTTCTGCCTTAATTTCGAAATTTTGTTTTCTTTCTCACACCACATTTTGATTTATTTTGGTTAACGTTTTAACGTTTCTTTCAACGTTTTTTATGTTAATTTATTTATGATTTATATCACACTTATGTTATTTTAGTTGTATACGTTTTAACGTTTTTTATGTTTTAGCATTTTAGCGTTTTTAACGTTTTTGAGTGTTTCAGCGTTTTTTAGTTGTAAAACGTTTTATGTTAGTTTGGTTTTTTTATTCCACGTGCATGCCAACTTGGCAACTCCGACATACACGTCAAAATTCAGGCACCGAAAAAAATTTCGGGTCATACCGTGTTATTATTCGAATATGATGGGTCTTGTTTTGTAAATACCTTTACGATGGGACATTTTGAAAAACTCTTAAACGATGGGACATAAAACGCTATTTGCCCAAAAAGTATAATTTCTAATATTGCAAAAAAAAAAAAAAAATTTAGTCTTTGGAAGTTACTTTTTGCCGTCCACTATATTCGTTCCTTAATTTTAGTGGCACGAGTTTTAATAAATTATAATGAATGTAAAGTAAATGAATATAATAAATGAATAGATTAATAGATAATAGGATTAACAGATGGACCTAGAGATAATAAATAAATATATTAATGAATAATGAATGTAAAAAATGAGTCATGGGTAGTTTTTTTATAAACAAATGGATAGGTTAAGGATAAAAATGGAAAGTTGATGTTTCCAAAAAAATAAAAGTTGATATTTTTTTTGATTGATCAAAATGGAATTAAATGAACCTATTTGATGGACGAATGGAGTATCATTTTAATACTAAAACATAATATTTCTTATTTCATAAAAAGGCAGTAACAGTTTTCGTCATGTTTGGACTGAGAAAAATACAAAAGAACTATTTACTACCAAATATAGAAAATTAATTAATCATATAGATTATTATTATTATTTAGTATATTAGAAAGGTTATGATTTATCATTTTAAAAATATCATTTATAATGAAAAAGTATATCATTTGTTATAAAAAAAAATTATTATCTTGTATAAAGAAAAATAACATTTAATATACATAAAAAGAGTATCATTTACATTAAAAGTTAGAAATATAATAAAGAAAATTTTCATGTTTATTAGAATTATTCATCATACATACAATCAATGGTAGATCCAAGAGAGATGGAGTTGGTTGAAGCCCCAAACTAAGATTGATTTTCTATTCTCAAGGAGAAAATCAAATGATAGTAAAAAAACAACCACCCCACCCCCCATAATTATTTTTGATGAATTATATAATACATATTTTTTCAAAAGTGTGTATTCTCCATATTCATATTAAAATTTTGCTACACTTCATACCCATTTCATTATTTTAATTTATTTTAAGTCAAAAAGTTGAAAAATCTCTCCGGTTGATCAGAGACAGTGTAATGATCGATTGGAAACGGTGTAATAATCGACCGGAGACTTCAAAAAATATTAGAAGTATTGAGAAAACTTGAGATTCCAGTGAAAAACTTTATCTCCGGTCATGAAATTATTGTTTCCAGTATCCGAAATAATTATTTTCGCGATCAAAGACAACAATTTCATTATTGAAAACAAGGTTTTCACGATCGAAAATATGGGTTTTCACTGGAATCTCAAGTTTTTCTGTAGTTTTAATATTTTTGAAGTCTTCGGTCGACCGGATACTTCATTTTTCATTTCAAACTTCAAAATGCACCGATTTTAATAAAAAACACAATGATGTCGAAAATCACATCACATTTCACTAAAAATACATTAAATTAATAAAATTGATATGAAGTGTAGCAAATTTTAGAATCAGTTATAGATTATATATACTTTGACAAAAATGAGTCATTAATTGCTCCCATTAATTTTTACACCCATCACTACATAAAATTTAAGATAACATGTTAATTTAAATACACTTGTAAAAAATTATTTGAGGAGGACCAAACTCCTTCTGATTAATACGTCATTTTTTAATAGAATTGTGGAAAATGAATTATTTCATTATTTGGTAGGTAGAAAATAAGAAAGAAATATTGGCATTAATAAATAGTGAAGTACAGAAATACAAGGAGAGTTGTTCGGTAGAGAATAAGATTAAGGTGGGAAATGGGAATTATGGAGGGAGAGGAGGGGACCACAAAAGATACGGTCGTGTAGGTGACAAATCCGAGCCACGTGGCGGTTAATGTGGAGGAGAGTGTGGGGGGCTTTATACTGACGTCCCTGGGGGTGCCAGCCCCACCCAAAACATTAAAAGCTCGACCACCGTTTGTGTTCACGCGCCAACCTATTTTATTGAATTATAAACATGCTAAGATTATTTGAGTTCAACGATAAAAAATGAGTCTCATATGGAGAATTGAGGGAGTATGTTTAAGGAATATTTATGACAAAACTTGGGAGAGTGGCAGCCTCACCATCCCTCACCCAAGTTTTATTAATTTATAATTAGATTTTAATTTTTAATTATAATTTATTAGTTCAAAATTATAATTTATTATTTCAAAATTATAATTTATTAATTCATAATTAGTTTTATTAATTTAAAATTAAATTTCTTATTCAAAATTAGGGTTTATTAATTCATAATTAGGATTTACTATTCAAAATTAGAGTTTATTAATTTAAAAATTAGGGTTTACTATTTCTAATTAGGATTTATTAATTCAAAATTAAGATTTATTAATTCATGAAATAGAGTTTATTAATTTACAATTAGTATTTATTAATTTCAATTAGGTTTATTAATTCAAAATTAAGGTTTATTAATTCAAAATTATGATTTCTTACTTTACAATTAAGGTTTATTAAATTATTTAATTTATAATTAAAATTAATGTAATAATAATTAATCAACTAAATAACTAATTAATTAATTAAAAATTAATTAAGGTGGTCTCACTTGTGTGCACGCAGTCCGCACAAGAGACCACTGAATATTATAGGATGTTTGACTAATTTTATTTTAGAGAGTTTATAAGATGTAATGTTTTAAAATTTATAAATTATTAAAGTATTTAAATAATTGAATTTATAAGTTAGAGGAAAAATCATAGTTTGAGAATGAAAATAAATAAAAAGATAAAATTAAAAAATTATATGTTAAAAATAACGAATTATAATAAAATTATTTTTTTATAAATTGATAGTTGCTTATAAGATTATAAAGATAAAAGTGCTGGCACAATTTTTCCAACTTTCAAAAGTTAGAAACTTGATTAAACCTCTCCAATGGTAAACCCCCCAAAGAAGCCAACTTCCAACTTTCATTTTTTAAAGCTGGACTTTCAATGTATTTCGTGGGCCCTCATGTTCGTCAGCCTTAAATTTTTTACAACAACATTTTTATTTCAATTTTGTTCTAATTTTTTGCTATTTTTTTATTAAAAAAAAATCTATTTTAAGTATTTCCATTTTCAATTAATGTAATTTCTATTTTTGTTATTAAAATTTATTTTTAATTAGTAATTATAATTATGAAATAATTAATTTTGTTTTATTAAGTTTCTCAATTTATAATTAAAAATATATAAAAATAAAATGATGTTTATTTTAGTGGGATCCAATTGAAAGTTGAAAGTTGAGTTTATTGTTACAGAGTATAAGAAAAGTTTGTGGGTTTAAAAGTTGATGTAGTACTGTGGATCCATATGAAAGTTGAAAAATTGGATTTAGGGCTAAGTTAAAGTAGATGAACTTATTTTTTAATAGCTTATAAACCGATGATTTTTGATTTTGTCTCAAGATGGGAAACTTTTTATTTGATTTGAGGAAGTTTTCCTTTCAAAAAAAAAAAGGTATTGGACTGTATTGGGTCTTTTAGACCTCATTTATCACAATCATATTATTGAACTTTATATAAATGTTATACATTTTAGGTGTTTATAATGTTTAAAAATTCGAGGTGTATATATTGTACAATTGAATTTCAACATTCTATTTGGCTGAGTTGAAAACTTTATGTTATGCTATTATTATATCAAAACTGGTAGTTGGGTTAGTTAATAAATAAATAGTTTAATTATTCCTTTGAACCAAAAATGTCTAGTTCAAAATCAATATCTTATAAGTTGAGTTGTCAAACTATATTTTTTCTAATATAATTTACCTTTTATATGGTTGTCGATTATTACTCATAATCAAATTTTAATAATGCACAACTGATAGAACAGCAGGTTAGTCACATCGTAAAAATAAAGATAAAAACTATTCTTATCATCTTCATTATCCATACTCTAAGGGCTCGTTTGGTAGGAGGGATAGGTTAGAGCAAGATAGATTATTGTTGAGATAATCTTTGAGATGGGTAAGCTATCTCAATGTTTGGTAACCAAGATATAAACTTGGATAAAATAGCATGCTTGTTTGATACCCAGGATACATATATTGATTAACTTATTACCGGACAGATTTACCCTTTCAGAAATAATTATTAACGATAATACCACCCTAGTATTAGAACAACTTCTGTATCACATTTGCCTTCTGTTTTTTGAGCCCCTTTCTACACGAGAGGTAAGCCCCGAGTAGTGTGCGTGCACCTCGCTTGCCTTCTGTTTTCTGAGCCCCATCTTCTCCGACGGCACAGAGAGGTTCAAGATCGAGCAAGAAGGTTCCCTTCCTGCACGAGATAATCATTCTCGTTTTCAACTCAAGAACACTCAGACAAGACACCATGAAGCGTAGGCCTTCGCCGCCGCCGTCATTTGTCCTTCTTCATCACACTTCTTGGTAAAGTTGAAATCGGCGGTATTTGCACCGTGTATTCAAAAGGACTAAACTGATTTTGAAACCTAGGGTTCCTAGTAGTGTGCGTTTTGGGTATCATGATTTAATTGAGTTTTACAATTTAGTAGGACTCCAATTTATTCACAGTTTTGGGAATATGGCAGGTTCGAGAAGCATGTTTGAGGCAATTGATTGATGTTTTGAGGCAATTGATTTATGGTCGTACAACACTTCTTCACACTACCGAGACGGCGGCGCCAAGAATCGTGCCGCCATGAAGTCAAGAAGGAAGAGCACTAGTGGTCCAGCCAAATCATGGAGTTTTAATGATCCGAGATTCGTAGGAAGAAGAGGTTGCGAGCTATAAGGCTTACATAGTTGAAGGCAAAGTCAAAGGGTCTTTTAGGAGGAGTTTTCGATGGATTAAGGATAGATGCAATGTTCTCATTCATGGATTGTGGTAATAAGTAACTTAATCGTAGAATTATGTTTTTCTTCTTTTTGGTGATGTTTTTATTGGTTGTGTGTTGTTGATGCGAAGTTGATTGTCATGTCGAGCATGAGAATTCAAGATTTTTGGTTTGATAAAAGATAGAAAGAGAGCCCTTTGATTGTATGAAGTGAAAATGTAAACAAGAAGAATTCTTGAGATGATTTGCACCGCATATAGACTTTTAAATATCTTTTTTTTTTATGTTAAAGGCTAATGGTTAAAAGTAGTATAGTTTTGGTGAATGAGCAAATTCGTTATTGAAAAGTAGTATAGGCTTGGAGTGAGCGAGTGATTGGTGATCATGTCAGCTAATTACTTTCAATCAAGGTTTGATGGTTTTGGTTGAGTTAATGTGGTGAATTTGGTTTGGAATGAAGAAATTTCAAGGTCGTATAAACTATTCCATTTAACATCTTATATGCTTGTGTAGTTGTGGTTTAATTTTCAACATGCTTCCTAAGTTTGATTGTCGATTTCCTTGTTATATGGTGTATGTGGATTAGGAATGGAATTAAGGGATCCCTTGGTTTGTGTTGAAGAAGTAATATAAGTTGATCATTATTAAACGGACTCCAATATTTTTTCTTACAAAGTATTCTATTGTGTGTCAATCTTATTTCATTTTATCAGTAAGCGTAATAACATGAGATTAAATACATGCACAGAAAATAGAAATTGTAAAGAAAAAGGCAAAAAAAAGACCGCAGGAAACCAAGGGATAAAGAATAATGTTCATAAATCTCGGAACCAACAAAAATACTCTATAAAGGTCATTAGCGAAAATGTAGTACCCTACCAATAAAACCGAATAAATTCAAATCGAATTCAAGCCATATCATAAACTCCAATTGATCGGTGAAATGAACCTAAAACTATCTATCTACGATCATTATCAGTCACAACCGAGCTCGATGATGAACGGTCTCGGCTGCAAACCCCTCCCGGATCGTGAGGCGGCGTCCTTGGCAACCTTTGGGGGCGTGTGGGACAAACACAGCATGAGATTTCGAGGCCCGATCTCCTTCATCGTGTCAAATCTTGAGTTACAAGGACCATGTCCATCACATCCTTTGTTGTGGTCCGAGCACGTTCTCCGAGAAGGCCGACACCGCCTCGCAGACCCATCCACAATTGCACAGCATCGTCGGGCAATGCCAAGCCCGACAAGTACTTGGACTCGGCCTCCCTCGGTCTTCTTGATGCGCAATCTTCTACCTCAACCTTCTCATTAGTAGCAACCTCATCCTAGAAGTCGTTTAGATATTGAAAATTTTACATCGACTACTAAAAAGTCGAAAATCCATCGAAAATCTTAGTTTCATCATTGAAAATTTTCATCGTGACTTCCTGCATTGATCTTATTCATGGCATTCTTTACATGAACGTCGGTTCTATATCGACAATGAGGGTCCGGGCGATCTCAAAGTCGTAGCGAGACATAGCTCGAGAAATAGCGAATCGAAAAAGTGTTAATAAAAATAGGAGAAAAGCAGCAATAGAATCTTATATCTTGTGAGTAACAATTGATCACCTTTTAAGTTCTTGCTCCACGGTTTGGCAATGTCGTTCTTTTGCTCAAAACAACATCCGGTTCAATCTCGCACACTAGCTCGATGACTACAAAATGAAGAGCAAAGGTTATACTCTGCTCGAGAGTAGGTTTAGCAACAAGCATAAATCTTTGCTCAAACCGACTAATTCAACAAATAATCCACTCAAATGATCAAGCGAGCGGTGAGTAACAAAGATGGAATCTTAAGAGGTCAAAACTTATATCAACAAATGCCGACTAGTAAATTTACAAGCAAAGAACCGACTAATAGATATAAAGGGGTTTGAATCTATCTGTAGCAAATTCTCGTTCAAAATCCTTGTCGAGGCTTTTACCATCGCTTTGAAACCCTTGTCAATGCTTTTACCATCGTTTCGAAACCTCAAGGCGCAAGATGTACAATTATCGAAAACTCAGCGCGCAAGATGTAAATGTAAAACTCAGGCAAGATTTTCACACAATATCGTTCTGAAACTCAAGATGCATGATGTACACACGACCCATTCGTACCACCGTAAATAACAGATTACCAACTTCATAAGCGATACACGAATGTTTGTGGGAAAAGAGTGACCTCTACTACGGATGGTTGGCGAGACGACGCAAAAGTAAACCCTAGCGCCTCGAAACAAAATCTTGATTCGAGCTTCAAGTTCCTTAAGGACAAAGACTCAACCTCGATACTTCCACAACAAAACACCCAAAAACACGAAATCAAAACCTTGAAACCTTTTGTGTCCAAAAAGTGCAAGATTCGCAACATACCTTGGTGACAAATCGCAAACCAGTCAAGGTATTGAGCTCACACTTTGGTGCTTGATGCTTTCCGCTCGACGGTGAAATAGTATAATAGAGCCATAAACCCTCTCGGCGACGATTTCAATTGAGGAACGTCCGATGCGTGGCTAGGGCATTTCAATTCGGTTTGGGCGTTTGGTAAAGGGATGAGGATCGTGTGAAACACATAGGGTTGAGGTAGGTGGAGGGTTTTGGTCTTTCAAGAAGGTATCTGTAGTCGCAATCCACCGGTGGGATTAAGGCGGGGCGGCGGAGATACGTTCACGAAGCGAAACAAGAACATTGACGGCCCTATCTCATAACACGGGCTCCCAAGATTAAAATACGGTTTACCAAACAACCACATAAGGTAAGATACGTGCGCTATCTTGGCCTTATCCCTCGTATCAAACGGGGCCTAATAATGCCATTCAATCTCATGTGAAGGATGGTGCAACAGGAAAGTATATATAATCTAAAATATACGGTGGATCATGTGTATCTAGATTCAATTTTCGAATGAGAATTTCAAAAAATGATTCATTGTCAAAGATTTGGCATAAAATTTCTAGAATAATAAAAGAGAATTTACAGAATGGCTTCAATTAAAACATTCTAGCTTATTGTATTTAATTCCAATGGATAAAATAATTTGAGCTCTTTTTTTTGAAGGAACAATTTGAGCTTCTTTTTTTAATTAGAATAACGAACTATTCATATTTGGTTGTGAATGTAGTTAAAAAGTTAAAGCATAAGGTGAAAACCTAAAGTATCACTAAAATTTATTAAGTCGGTGATAGAGTTGATTAAAATTATTCGAACTAAAACTCGACTCACGCTACAGTTGAAAATGAATATTTAGGCATTTATTTATGATACATGATAAAACAACAAACCGTTTACCGAATCATGAATTCAAGAATAATACAATCACCAATATGGAGGTTATATTTTTGCTATCTTGTAAGGTAGTCTATGTTCTATTACAATCATAATACAGAGGTTATATTTTGCTCTCATCTTTTCTTCTTTGAAGGAAAAAATATACCTCCGTCTCCTAATTTCCTTTTGAGATGTCCTCAATTTTCTTTTATTTTATTTATGGTAACTATCATCTCTATTTATTATTCTGGATAATATACTTTATTTACATATTTTATTATGTATGGCCATCATTATTTACATATTTTATCATCTATGATCCATCACTAATAAAGTTAATACTACATTTAATATACGATTCTTACTTTATTTACAATACACTCGATAACCTTTATTAAAATATGTGTCCAAAATTCTAAACAAAAAATTTGAGAGGCGGAGGTAGTATATAACTCTCATCATATTATTCCGAAAATACAAAACCCCATGTTTAATACAAGTGTAAACATACTACATTAAAAAGCCTTCCCGTCAAATGTAAGTTGAAAAGTGTCGCATATAATATAGACTACGAATGAGCAAGGATGTCAATGAGTGGTTTTATCCGAATCGATTCGGAACCGTTCAAAACCCATTAAATTTTAAAGTAGTGGTTCTAGTTCCGATTTCAGTTCCAGACTCGCTTTAAACTCGGACTGTTTAGATCCATAGTTTGATGGCCAAATCCGGTCTGGATCTGGTTTCGATTCCAGAACAAGAACCAATACTTATTTATTGGTTCTGGTTCGATTAAAACATGTTTATTGACAAGTCTAAGTTTAAATAGGCTTGTCAATGAGCTAGTTTTATCAATATTGATCCAAAATCACTTATACCATATTAAATTATAAAGCAACGGTTTCGGTTCCAGTTCTGGTCCGATTCTGGTTTCAGACCCACTGAGACCCGAACCATCTAAGACTCATAGTTAAAGGTTCGGATCCGATCCGAATCCAATATTTAATGGATTGGTTTCAGAATTAAAATTATTACTTATTTATTAATTCTCATTAGAATAAAACTTACCCATTATATTCCTAAGTATGAACATAAAATTGTAAATGTTTACAAATGAGGTATAGCATAGAACTCCCGTATAATAATTGTGTAACTTTTGTTCCTAAATGGAGCGGTGGAGTTGGGGAGAAGCGTGGGGAGCGTGAGGTGGGGGAAGTGAAAGGGAGATGCCGCAGAGAAAGGATACAGTGGCCCGCAATTCGTGCGCTTCTAGTTTAATTATGAGAAACGATGCACCGACTCACTGAGCCATGTCACGTGCTCACGTGACTCCTTAATCTCATATTCTCTTCCTCTTTCTTTAATCTCTTTTAATAATCGTATATTATACCACCATTACAACTGGCTTTATTTTATTAATTTTTTCCTGTCTAAGCACAGCTTTCCTTTTATCTGAGCACCCCCTCCCTTTTCTCCAAGGGCATACCTCCTAGGTCACAAAGGGCATATATGAAATTTCATATCCACTACGAAATACTATTATAACTTGGTATTCATCTCTTATTATGTTGAGCAATAAATATATATCCAATGAAGTGTTCGAATGGATGACATACATAAAATAGAACACCTAACTCTTTAGATGACAAGTCCAAATCTTAGGACATTTTCCATGATATCGGGATATTTCCTCGAATTCTGATACATAAAAAAAAGTACATTGATCGAATATATAAATAATACATAATATTTTTGTTTTGTTTTGTTTTGTTTTGATAGTTTAAATATCTAAGTTTCGTCCAATTAATTCTTAAATTGAAGGATCTATTTTCGAATACTAGTCAAGTAAATATGAGCACTAGTGGATTCATTAGTTCTACTAACTCAATAGATAGGTCTAGATAGGTAAATACAACCCTACCTGTAACTTCTAATTTATAAGTGTGATTAAAGATATATTTTAAATAGGTAATTCTAAAGCAAAATTTACATATATTTGAGATAGGTAGGCACCTTTATTGGTGCAATACATGGTGCGCATCTTATTTAAGATAGAAACAGAAACCCAATTAACAAGTAAAACTAGTTGACAAAATTGGACATTTTTTTTGTCCCATAGGAGACGATCCGATGGTTAAGGTGGATTAAAATGGGTTCTTGTGTCAGAGAGGTCATGGTTCGAACCCACCAAACGCCTCTATGAGTTTGAGTCTGTCACACCTAGTTTTTCAAACGTAGTTTACTTGTCGCATGTGGTTTGTAGGTTATTGTACAAGAACGTTGGATTTATCCAGTGCATATTTAGGTAGCGATTACGGGTTACACATAGGAAAAAAAAAGGACAGTTTTTGCAAAGAATAACTGTGTAGAGTTAAGAGAAAGAAAGTTGCCTTAGCCTTGAAGAGATATACAGAGGTTTGTCAATATGAAAAAAAGGGTGCCCAAATCGGAGATCTTTCTTCCTCTAAAGTCTAAACTATGACCGTACAAATAAATTATGACAACCCACATATCTTTCCAACTGACATTATTAATATTTTTCCAAATAAAATAATCCATTTATCATATAATGAGGTCAGTGTGTCTACTACTTGCTTTTTGACTGGTAAAGATTCTCTTACACCTATTTAAAATGCCTATAGTTTTATGCTTCCTTACTCTTTGTCCATAGATAACATAAATAAAAGAAGGCGAAATATATCAAACTACATACATTTCTAAAAGTGTATGCAATTTCATCGCCCATTTTACAAAATCAATACACAATATATCCATTTATATTTTTAATATATATTTCTAGTGAGTTTAAATCGGTTTGGTCGGTGAAATGACATAACACCGACTCAAAAACATAACAAATCAATAAATGATTGGGAAATTATTTTCGATGTATTGGATATTATTATTATTTTAAATTACTTTATATATGAATGATATCATTAAATCATTAAATTATGTATCTCGACCGAGAGAGGATTTAATTAAAATCGACCGAGAGAGGATTTAATTAAACATTCAAAATTTTGAATAGGTCATTGGATGCATCTCGTGGGAGAGGAATTTAAAATCGTAGGAGAGGAATTAATTAAAATCGACCGGAGAGAGGATTTAATTAAAATTCAAATTTTGAATAGGTCATTTGGAGCGAGATTTTAATACAATTTTAATTAATTCGGATCGGAAACATCAAAGAATTAATAATTAGTATTAATTCATGTTGAAATTGGTCGAATGGGAGAGATGAATTATGAAATGAAATTAATACTAATTATTAATTCATGTCTCCGATCGACCGGTAACATCAAAGGTCGATCGAAATCAACGATTTTTCAATCGGAAACAAGGCTAATTAATTTAAATTGAATGTATGATATTTAAATTAATATTTAAAATAATCTATGGAAATTTTGTAAAATATTGAAATCTTTGAAATTATAACACAACTTATGAATTTTGAAATATTTAATATTGAAATTATCCTTCATATTTACCGTATTAATTAATAGTGTACAAAATAGTACTACGAAAAGTAAAAGCTTACAGCTAAAATTGCAGAAAAATTGAAGAAGACAAATAAATTACATTAAAATTGCGAAAAATTGAAGAAGACAAATAAATGCAGAAAAGTAAACCAATAATTGAACCAATTCTCTCCTATTTATACAATTCGATAGTAACAAATACAAATCCAACAAATTGCTATTGCTCTTGCTCCTCGAATTTTCGTTCTTCATTTCGATCCACAACCCAGTAGCTGTGTCTCAACAAGTAAGTTATTCAATTTTATTTATTTTCGACGTGTTTTGAATTTATTGTTGTTTATGATATTAATTTGTGTTTAGATTTATTATTGTTATTTTTGTTTAGATTTATTATTGTTTATTGGTATGGATAAATTATTGCGTTTAGATAATTAAATTAATTGGATAATTCATTTAGTGTTTTGAATTTATTGCATAATTGGATAATTTGTTTAGTGTTTGGATTTTATTGTATTATTAGTATATATAATTCGATATAATTCGTTTAGATAATTATTTATAATTATATAGCATATAATTAGTTTAGATGAAATTAGATGTTTTATACGATTTTATGGCTTTTTATATGAAAAATAAATGAATTAAAGGAATCCTCTCCAATCGATGAATTAAAGGAATTATATGAAAAATAGATAAATAAATGATTTTATGGGTTTTAAAAATCATAAATGAATTAAAAATTAAATTACATTAAAATCCCTCTCTCGGTCGACCAATTCCTTGATTCGGTCGTAGGAATCAAGGAATTGGTCGGCGGAGAGAAGGATTTTAATGTAATTTAATTTTTATTGATCTGTAAACATAATTAAATTAATTATTCAAAATCCTCTCTCCGATCGACCAATCCTTCTCCTCCCGTCGTAGGAATCAAGGAATGGTCGTGGGAGAGGATTTTGAATAATTAATTTAATTATGTTTATAGAATCAATAAAAAATTAAATTACATTAAAATCCTCTCTCGGTCGACCAATTCCTTGATTCGGTCGTAGGAATCAAGGAATTGGTCGATAGGAGAGAGGATTTTAATGTAATTTAATTTTTATTGATTCTGTAAACATAATTAAATTAATTATTCATTCCGAAAACATAAAATTGGTCCACGGAAATTATCAAATTAACGATTCCTACGTAGGAATCTTGAATGTCGACCGGAGAGAGCTATTTTCGACCAGGAGAGAGCTTATTTTCGAGCGAAATCTTCTAATTATCAAATGAATTTAATACTAATTATTAATTGATGTCTCCGCTCGATCGGAAACAAGGAAATATCGACCGGAGACATAAAACTATTCGATAGGAGAGAGATTTTTGTTTTAGAAATTAATTTTAAATTAAATCAATTAGGATAATTTTAGATTTATTAGGATAATCTTGAATTATTGTTAGGATAATTTTAGATTTATTAGGATAATCTTGAATTATTATTGTTGTTTTAATTTTAAATGAAATCAATTAATTTTAAATGAAATCAATTAGGATAATCTTCCAATTATTGTTGTTTATGATATTAGATTTATTATTGTTAGTTTTATTTAGATTTATTATTGTTAAATTTTTTAGATTTATTTTGTTTAGATAATTCGAGCAATTTATAATACTATCTTTAGTTTTATTTAGATTTGTTATTATTATTTTGTTTATTTTGTTTATTATTCCTATCTTTAGATTTATTATTATGTTAGATAATTCGAGCAATTTATAATACTATCTTTAGAATTATTTTGTTAGATAATTCGAACAATTTATTATTTTGTTTAAATTCTAGCAAATATCTTTAGATTTATTATTATTTTGTTTAGATAATTCGATTGTTTACGCAATTTATAATTATTGGATAATTCGTTTAGATAATTCTTGGCATAATTCGTTTAATTAGACTTAGATTAGGCGATAATTTTAGTGTAAACATTAAGACATTAGAAAAATCATGTTAAGATGTATATTTACATTAATATAATCTTGTATTTGTTATAGATGTCGGGATGGAAGAGCATTATTGTTCGATATGGAGGCGATGGGATCCTTCTTTATGTTACATTGGCGGTATCGATCAAATGCCTTTGTTCGAATGGACAATGTAATTTTGTGGGAGTTCATAGAGATGATTAATGAAATTATGTTGGGAAATTCGTTGAGTACAACCTACCAACCGCATTATCTATCGAGATCTCGGGTGGTAGAATTATCAAATTACTTTTGAGTAATGATGATCAACTTTTCGATTGGCTCATGATGCCCAAGCAGAGGTCTATGTGACTCACGATGCCGACACATCCCAATCGGAGCAAGAACTATATAGACCTTCGTTTGAGATACCATCCTCGTCAACATATGACTACACTTCCCAAAACATATCGTTCGATCGTCGTTGACACAACAATTTACATCATCGATTGGTTTGATCTTGATACATCTCAATATATGCCGCAACACATGGATCCATCCAGAATTTTGTTTCCCAACATATCTTGCAACCACAACGGTGATACACTTGTTGAGGACGGCGATGGCGGCGACTACGTTGAAGAAGAAGAAGATGAAGCAGTCGGATGAAGAGGAAGAAGATCGCGAGTGCGCTTTGGTGAGCTATGGCTCATTTGTAGAGTTTGGCGCATGGATCCGTCGAGAGGGTGGATTCGGGAAGCTTCTATCTACGATTATGCGAGTAACACGCAAGAGCACGTGGGAGCCTAGAGCGAGAAGAAGTTGAGGAGATGAGCAACTGGCTAGTCCTGTTATTCCTCATGATGCTTGATTAATCTCTTTGCTCGTCCTCTGGACTCGGTTCCGAGACCCGATGAGTGACGAAGGTTCCATCTTCGACAACAAGGGTGAGCGAAGATATCCGGTGAGGCTATGGCATTTGGAGCGTCGGTAGAATTTGTTATTCCTCGATCCGATAATTCGAGGATTACATTCAAATGTCGATATCATAATCGGTGTCCTTTTCTACTACGTGCATCGCACAAGGTGGATTTTGGTTTGTCCGCAAGTTTGATGCTATACATACTTGCGCACGAGAACCTAGTGAATATCGGAGTAAGGAAGGTTAATGCCCGTGTAATTGCGGCATACATATCACGAAAAATACGCGAAGACGGTGAAGTGCTAAAGCCGAGGTCCATTATGGCGATTTGCGGCGAGAGTACGGTGTACACGTTACATACGATGTAGCAATGCGAGCCCGTAATAGGGCGATCGAGATGATATCGGTGGACATGAAGAATCATTTCAGCTACTACCGAGTTATCTGCATATGTTACGGATGAGCAATCCGGTTCGATGGTGACTTGGATATTGGATCGGATGGTCGGTTCCGTCACCTCTTTGTCGCCTCGGTTCATGCAGTTAGGCGTACATTGTGCCTCAGACCCGTGATTGTAGTCGACGATGCGCGCGAAGGGCCGCAATAAAGGCGTATTATTCGTTGCCGTGACAAAGGACGACAGCGAGCAAGTTTTTCCATTAGCTTATGGAATTGGTCCGATCGAGAATGATGTCTCATGGACTTGGTTTACGTCTCGACTACAAGTCGCTTATGGATCAAATCCGAGATGTTGATTGTTTGAGATGCCCATGTCGAGATAATGAGCGCGGTCAAGTGTGTCACCCGATGCAACACACGGATTATGCTACTACCATCTGCTGAAAAAATCACCCGTTTGGGCAACCATCCGCAAGTTATTTGAAAGCCGCTTATGCGTACAAGATGCACACTTTGAAAAGCGATGGCTATGTTAAAGTCTCCGTGAAGGCCGATGGTAGTGGCGCATATACCAAGTTGGTGGAGGTTGGAGTGCAGTGGGCTAGATCACGGTGCCCGTTAGGCGCTACGGTTTATGACATCGAACATTGCCGAATCATTCAATTCTCGAATATTGTGGGCTGAGCGATTGCCAATTTGCTCAATGATTGAGGCAATCCGTCACATTACGAAAAATGGTTCGATGAGAGACATGAGCGGCAAAGAGTGCGCGGCTGAATTGACCCACAAGCAGCGCGTAAGATGATGGTATCGATGGAACTATCACGCGAGATACGATGTAGTGCCCTCGTGGACTCCACTTTCAAAGTCAAGCACGGAAGCAAAACATTGGTCAATCTCAATACGCAATCGTGTGCGTGTTTGGAGTGGGACATGGATATGATACCGTGTTCTCATCTTTATTCTTGACTATATGGTGCAATTTAAGTTTAATTATGTTAATTTTTTGATCAAATTGATTTCACTTACATATAATTGATTATATAAATTTTTAGTCATAAAGGTCACCATATATCTAACTATGTGGGGAGTACTACCATTACGCAAAGCTAGCGAAGCATACTCGTGTCGGATCAATCTGTTCACCACGATCTACTTGACCTGTTCCTCCGATATTCTTTGGAATTACGGTTATGCCTCCTAATAGAGTCCGTCAGTGGGCGCCAAAGTGGGTCGATATCGTCATCCAGCGAAGTGGGATCGAGTAGTAGAAGTGGTGCACTACGGACATGTAGCTTGTGTGGTAATGAATCTCATACTGCGTCGGAAGTGTCCTTACTTATCCGAGGCGAGTGACATTGTAATGAAAGAAAACATTCATGTAAAGATATTATTAACATTATTATTATTTTAACTTAATCAAATTGAATTGAATTGACACTAGAAAAAACATCTGACAATGACGGAAAATTGTTAGATTTCGTTGTTTTGGATTTTGTTGAATTATGTTGGATTTGGTTGAATATTGTTAGTTTTGTTGGATTATGTTGGATTTTGTTGAATATTGTTGGTTTTGTTGAATTAGGGGATTCAGTTGGATTGTTGTTGGTTTTGTTGGATTATGTTGGTTTTGTTGAATTAGGGGATTGAGTTGGATTGTTGTTGGTTTTAGTTGGATTCATTGGATTGTTGTTGGTTTTGTTGGATTATGTTGGTTTTGTTGAATTAGGGATTGAGTTGGATTGTTGTTGGTTTTAGTTGGATTATGTTGGTTTTGTTGGATTATGTTGGATTATGTTGGATTCACGAGGGTACACGGCGCACGAGTACACGGGAGTGCTGCGGGGTACAGGGAGTGCACGATCGTGCGGTCAATGTTAAGTGAATCGTTAAACATACACTTTAACCTATCAAGCAAGCGCGCAATCGATAAGATAGTCTATCGAGAAATGAATAAAGCGATCTCGGCAGGCGAAGGAAGCGAGAATCGGCACTAACATGCATCCGTCGATGTAGATAAAATAAGCAACGAAATCACATACTAGCACTCCATCGGTTCTAAAAACTCAGTGAAAATCAAAGTTTTCACTCTATTCAAACAAACAAACAAAAGTATCAAAAAGAAAATGAAACAAAAAAAAATAGGACGGAAAAGAAACTTTTACCTCATTTCGTGCTCATGAAAGCGATTAAGGATTGTATAAGAAACACAAGGAAAATAATTTCAAAGTAATGAAAGAGGAAGGCGTCGTGTGATGAAAGAAAGATTCGATGATGACCAACTAAAGGCCACGCTATTGATGGTGGTTCATAGAGTTGCTTATATTTAACTAGTGTTACGAAATTTTGTACCAACTTCTCATTTTAAACGTAAAATTACATGCTGCTTGAGGTACACGGCGTGCGGGGTACACGGCGTGCACGTACACGGAGTGCGGGGTACACGGAGTGCGATGGTGCACGGTACACGATCGGTGCGCGATGGGTGCGCGCGTGTACCCGCGCACGAGTGCACACGGGCGCACGCGGTACAGGCGTGCGAGGGTACACGGCGTGCGTGCGGTACACGCCCGTGCGCACGATCGTGCGTCGTGCACGACCGTGTACACCAAGATCGTGTGCCGTGCGCGATCGTGCACGATGCGATGCGTGCCGCGGCGTGCGATCGCACGGCGTGTACCCTCGTGCGCGATCGTGCGTCGTGCGACCGTGTACCATACACGATCGTACTGCGCCGTGCAATCCCCAATCCAACAAATTCGGTTAATTGCAAATTCGGTTAATTGAATCCAATTCAATCCCCTATTCGGTTAATTGCAAATTCGACAAAACTATTAAACTTACAAACTATACATGTAATATACAACATTCGGTTAATATACATGTAAAAAGCGGCGACATAACCTCTAAAATATGGATAAGCCAACTGCGCTCGACAAATAGCCAACAACAAGCAATAGCCAACAACAAGCAATATCTGAAAGAGGTCACGGCCTCCACAACATATACATAGAGGTCACACCTCTAATACAAACAAAAATATCACTAACACGGATAAAAATCAAATATTCGATAAATAATATGAACATCCATTTGCATCGATATACCAATACATACCAATATACAAATACATACCAATATACTAGTACATGCTAATTTCTACCTCTTCCTCTTCCTCTTCCTCTTCCTCCCGGCTTTATATGGATCACATATCTCATATATATTTCCACCTACTTTATGTCATATGCTACAACATTAGACATACCCATTCGATGCTCGGTGAACCGAAATAAGGCGTTCCACGGTCATGCACGCAAATGGACCATCATCGAAATCGTCTTCCGGTCAAATACCTCGAAGAAGCACTCGTGTAATAACCGCATCATTATTCCATGGTGGTATCTGGTGGGAGTTAGCCTCGAACCATCTAGTGAAGAGAAGAAAGCGGCCGCAATAATCTAGTCGGGCACACGAAGTCCATCATCCTCGCATCCACTTGATCTGGTCCATCCTCCAAATACGCGAGTCAAACGACCATGATGACGAGTGCATATCCACGCGTACTATCACGAAACGCCGCTCGATGACGCAAGGGATAATGATCTATAAAAGTTAATATTTAGATAAAATAAACAAGGACACGTAACCATTTAGATAAATTAATATTTATTGTATTAAATAAGGTTACTGCGTGGCACGTAACCATGATGTATAACCCGCCATGCCGAGGACAAGCGCTATCCAATGCGATGGTGGCTGCCATGTAAAGCAATGCTCTCGGGGTCATGATCAATGGTGCCTCACGCGGGTCTTGAATGTAGGGCGCAAGGATTGCGTGTACCTCGGACCATGAATTTTGCAAAACATCTATTCAACATTGAAAATTAATTAATTAGAGATACTACACATATATACTATATATTGATTGTATTAAAGACTTACGAAAAAACTAGTATCGAGGATGATTGTGTTTTGATAATCCACCCCATCCAATAAGTCGATCCGGCATCGAGTCTCATCCTCAAATACACCATGAATAGATCGACGACACGCAAAATTATTTTAGGGATACAAATCAATATAAGTAGATGTACTTAAAAAAAGCGAAGCATATTGTATAAAAGCGTGCCGAACATCAAAACGCCTCTGGATTTTCGATATTCACGAAAAATGCAACTGGACTTGTCGATCGAGACCGAACAACCACCATTGCCTTATTTGTGTTCAAGAAGCGGTAATTTACCAATGTATCATCGGATAATGGGCGTGGCATCGGGCTATTCACGTATGGTGACCTCATTCTGATCGAAGGTCTCGTGCCCGTTCACCTCTCCGGATCCCGAACTACAAACATTTAATTTAGAAAATGAAAACATAACAAATATAATGAAATATTATAAAGCGCAAATATGAGACTTAATAGTTACTGTTCCTCCAGCTAACTGCTGCACGGGCTCGAAAGTCGCCTCACGGCGTCTGAGGCGTCGATCACTAAATAGGTCCATCCCATCATGGAATGATGAGATGTAGTTCGGGGCGGTACCATGGATCCGGTGAGAGTAGCGGGGAGGGTATCACTGGGCGATGCGGTCTTTGCCTCGGTAGGCTCAATATGTCCACCGTCTCGAGGACATCCGGGTGGGCGGTGATGTGGTCTCGATCTTCACCTCTCGTCGTCGTCGTCGTCGGATGAAGTGGGACATGAGGTGCGTGTGGGCCGTATCATCCCTATGTGTGCAACCACATCGACTCTTCTCTAAGAGGTTTTCAAACCACTTCTTTATCTTTGGAATAAATTTGTCTTGATAGACCTCTCCATGCGTCGCCGCTGCTGTCCTCCTCCGGACGATTCCGGATAGATTCACGAATCCAACGACGATCGGCGAACTAAGGCATACAGGTGCTGACCACCATTGCTCGATGAAGCTGCCTCCACGTGCATCTTCCGTATCCGTCTCTCAGCGGATGGCGGCTGCGGCTCATCAACAACCGGAACCTCAGCGAACCCAACCGACGATGTCCTCGGGTGGGTATCGAAGGTGAAGGCTCGAGGCTGCTCGATGGAGACCACGAAGATCGGGATCCTCAACAAACGTGGAGCCCTCGCCGGAACTCGGCGTCTCGTGCGAGGCTCATCCACCGGAGGTGGATGAGACACACCACGACGAGAAGGGAGCGTAGTCCCTCCTCAAAGGATTTGACGGTATAACAAAAGTCACACCGAGTGGAGAGGGTGTGAGGCAGACACCCGATGGCGGTGCTAACCTCGAATGAGTCCGGCTCGATGGATGTGAGATGATAACCACCTACAATAAATTGAAAGATGTTATTTAATATTCTAATAAATACAATACCTCATACATGATTTAAAATTATAATAAAATTCATACCTCTTGCTCAAAAGTGATCAGTAAAAGCTGCGGTGAAATCCTACTCTTGAACTTCCACCTCAACACTCTCGGATCTGTTGTGGGATTGATGTCGTCCCAACTATACTTCCCAAGCTGGTATGATCTCGGTGACCAAGCATATAGTGCCCAGATCGTCCGTAAAAGTGGTATTGAGCATTAGGTTGACATTTGCGTCGTATAATATCTCAAGATCCGTAACATGGGCCCACGGAAATCGGCAAAACGCCCGGATCGTCGACCAATGCCCAAACCCAATCAGCTATTATCTTCCCGTATCGTATCCAAATACGAACCCATAGAGGGTAATAACGTGGGCCACACGTAAATAGTGACGAAGATCTACATCATCACTAAAACCATTACTACAAAATCTATCTACTAGATTACGTAATGTAATCTGTGCCCATAAAAAGACTATAGACCTCAGCGTCGCTCAAGTCGTAGTCTAGTGTGGGATCAAATGATGATGACCCAAATTGCGGGCGGTGACTAGAGCATAATCTTTAATCGAAAACATATATATCTTCCATTGATGAAAAATACATCTCCGGATCGTGGGCTCTGTCGGACGGGAGACTAAATGGTGCAAAGAAAAACTAGACTTAGGCAGGAGTCCAATCAATCGGATGACCAAAGCAACCCCCTAAACATATCTACCAACTCTTCATGCTTATCTAGCAAGACATTCTTAATATATTTAAAATAATCATCCTATAATAAGTCTTTACATCCGCCACCACATTTATCGTGGTAGGCCTCAAGAAAACAGGATCGACCTACAATTATATCAATGTCACATATTACACAACGTCTGACAAACCAACAAACTACTACAATAATTATTTCATTTGTATATAATTCACATCAATAAACATCCTATCATACAAATATAAAAATAATTAGAACTACAAATCACCTATCAAAATCGGCCATAACTTAATAATACAATTTAACCATTCTAAACCATAAATGAAATATTATTCAATCATATACCATAAACGCTATTTATTCAATCATATTCCAAAACAGATATCTCGAAACATATGACCATAAACAATATTAACATACTCGATAACATAATTCAACGTATTCATATTCAATTATATACAATCATATTATTCAATAACATTTACCAACATTTATCCAATCTCAATAACATAATTCAACTACTCATATTCAATCATATACAATCATATTATTCAATCACATCTACCAACATTTATCCAATCTCAATTACAAAATATATTTAAGGTAAATATAACTAAGGGTTCACACGAAAACATACCGGTAAATGCGAAATATTGCCTTGAAAATAATACGCATCATTACAAAATTCAATTAATAATTTCAATTAATAACTAATAATTATTTCAATTACTAACTAATAATTAGAAAATTAAATAATTCAATTAATAACTAATTATTAATAACTAATTATACAAAATTCAATTAATAATTTCAATTAATAACTAATAATTAGAAAATTAAATAATTCATTAATAGACAACAAATTAATTCAATTCTTGAATTAATTTGTTGTCTCGATCGACAATTGAACTTTCCGATCGGTGATGGCTTCTCCTTCACCGATCGGAAAGTTCAATGTCGATCGAGCAACAATGAATTCGGAATTGAATTAATTTGTTGTCTCCGATCGACCAATTGAACTTTCCGATCGGTGAAGGCTTCTCTCCGATCGACCGGAGAGAAGCCTTCACCGATCGGAAAGTTCAATTGACAACAAATTAATTCAATTTTTGCGATAAAACCAACATTTATCATTTCAAATTTTTACATTCCACTTATAAATCTAAAATATTTCCTATCGGAAATTGTAAAACCAACAATAACCAACAAAATATTTCCTATATTTCCTAAACATTATTATAATCTTACAAATCATCAAAAATCATCTTAACATATCAAAACAAAATCGCAAAAATCGCATAACTATATTTATAGCAAATAATACGGTGAAAACATAAAACATACCAAATATTCTCGCTCGATTCGAATAAGCAACCAAATATTCCTTTATAAAACCACAATTATTAGAAAATTGAGTTAATACATAATTATTAAAAAGTCAAATAAAACTCTCAAGATCGACCGGAAACATCCCACCGAAACTTCAATTTTTGCGAAATTATTTTGGCATTACCTCTTGTTCTTCACGTCTCTTCTTATCTTCATCGTCTCTTCTTATCTTCGACGGAATGGGAATGTTAATGGAATGGTAATGGAAATACAAATCGAAATTGACGAATGGGAATGAAAATTGAAGAAAATTATGTGAATGTGGGTGAGTTTTTTAAAATTGCGAAGAACGAAATTCAAATTTTTGAAGAAGGTGAGTTTTCAAATTTTGAAGAAGAATTTGGAATTGAATGCGTGAATGTGGGTGGAGTTGGCTTAGAAATTCAAATTTTTGAAGAAGGTGAGTTTTCAAATTTTGAAGAAGAATTTGGAATTGAATGCGTGAATGTGGGTTGGGTGGAGTTGGCTTAGTTAATGTTAGCATGATTCCATTTCGCACGAGAAAAAAGAAGAATCGATTCTATTTCGCACGAGAAAAAAAGTAGATAAGACGTCTGCAAAATTTACGCAAATTTTTAAGCGTGTTGTTCGCAAATTTTGACTGTTTTTCGAACAAGAATATAGTTTTTAATAGGTTTGGGTATAGGGTGTAGTTAATTTTAGTTTGGATATGGGGTGAACTTAATTTTTGATAGTTGGGTATATAAGTTGGGCCCCCATAAAAGAATATGGTAAAACCCTATTTTAGCTTAGGTGCAGCTATGCATATGTTTTCCATTTGCTAAATTAGTATAAAGAGCTTAAATTGCTTTTAACCTTATGTTTGTAAGGTTTTGAATATAGTTTTCCCAATAACAGTATTGTTTATTCAAATAAATCTGGTCAGGAATTTCAACATCGATGGCTAGTCAACTTAAATAGTATTTCATGTCTTTTTTATGTGTCTCTTATTTCTAAATCTCACAGATCAAAGAATTATGTATATTTACATTTGTAACCTTATTAATTATTATAATAAATGTATTCATACAACTAATTATCAAATTTCAAGAATATTAAATAAGGATAAACAAGAAATATATTATAATTTTACTCTCAAATTGTAAATTATGACATTTATTTGAAAAAACATGCTAATAAAACACTTAAAAAGAATAGAGGGAGTAATTCTTTTGATGATTATACTGACTTGAAATTTTAATGTGAACTACTGTGGGATAAAGACCAACAATCTTAAACCAAAACTATGGGGCTTTCAAAAATATCGTACTGTTAATAACTTAAATTTTCCATTTTAACTATCTATAGCTATTATAAAGGAGCATTATTTTATAAAATTTAGTTTGTCTATAATATTCCTATTATATATTTAATTTAAGGAACTAGTGTCATATGATAGTGTTTATCTATCTATCTATCTTTTCTTTTTATTATTATTATTATTATAAAATTGCAGTCTTACTAATTTTGATTATACTCGTAATATCTTTATTTATTTTCAATTTTTAAGAATAGTTTAATAATTTCATATATATATATATATATAAATATATTATAGATTTTATATATTTGATGTATGATAATAATAATAATAATATTGTATCTACATTTCTAAAAATTGTTTTAAGATTTACCTATTTGATAGCATATATAATTATTATTTAAATATAATACTTTTACGTATCTGCATATACCATCTGGTTACTATAGAATTAATACACAAACAAGTAATAAATAATTCAAACTTATTCATGGGCGTATATATGCACCACGATATCATTCATGATTCATATTTCCAAGTCCAACCACTTATTAATATCGGGAAAGAAAATGGACGGGATTGCACTTGGTTCCTTCGCTTTAAACAATAGTTTATTTTTTCTTAAGTTTAATATGGTAAACATTAAAGAGATTTAATGATATTAATTACTTATACTCGTACTATAATTAGCATTGATACACTAAGAGAAAAGTAGGACCACCATTTTCGAAAGATATCATCCATCAATTTGTTGGTTGAGCTGTTATTCTTGTTATTGCGAGTTTAACTTCATAATTCGATTTTGTTGACATAAATATACTACCTGGAGGGTAATTAATCATTTAAATCACAAATTAACTTATGCATATTAAGTTGCACGGAGTTGTGGCCCCATGCTAATAAAATCACGTTAACAAACATTTTTATATAACTATATGTACAGGGAGGATCATGTGAAAACTTTTTATCACTCTAACATGTAAAATTACTTTATTAATCATTGTTTTAGATGTGTGGGTATGATTGAAAATAATGATATCATTTACTTTTTATTTGTGATGGACTTTTTTCATAAATTAAGGAATTAAAATGCTGCTTTAGAACACTTTATATATATTTTTAAATACACTACTATCACAAAATACATAATTATATTGCGGATCATGCATTAAAAGTGCTTGAATTTGATTTATGAGGTTCATATTTTTTGAGTCCTATATACATCCCCCGCAAATCGAAAGATGATATATTCATGTGAGAAACTTTTCTTAAAATGACATTATTGATTAAAGTGGTATTTTTCCTTGAATGTCTTGTCATCATTATATAAAAAGTTGATACAGATTATAAGTATATAGCCGCTTCTCATGTTAGATTCCTCATCGAAGAACAATCACCATTATGATTTAGGACCATTATGATTTAGGGTAGTGCTAAATGTACATAATATGTATATACATAATATCCTTGATAATTATAGTATCAAGACAATTCCCAAACACTACAAAAAAACGCGTGAACAGCGACGCCAAAAATTCGGATCGTTATTCAGCGACGGATTTACGACGGGCCACAAACGAAATAAATTAACGACGGACTTGAGACGTATTTGAGACGGAATGTGGCGGTACTATTTCGCGCGAACATATAACGACGGTATATCCGTCGCTACTACGTCGTTGATTTTAACAACGGATAGAATCCTTCGTTAAATTAACGATTTTTTATTTTTTTTATTGAACACTTTAAATAACCGTCGCTGATCCGTCGTAAACTAATGGATTTTTTATTATTTATTTTTTAATTATTTTTACGACGGACTTATTCCGTCGTTAACATTATTTTTAGTTTTTTTATTCTGAATAAATGTTACGACGGAATATATATGTCGCTAATATTAGTTTTTTTTGTTTTTTTACGCCAAGAAATACAACGACGGATATATCTATCGTTATTCCGTCGGTAGATATTAACGACGGATTTATTCTGTCGTTATATTAACGGATCAAATTTGCCCATATTTTAACGACGGATTCGTTCCGTCGCTAACTTTATTCTGTCGTTAAAGCCCTTTTTACGTCGTTAATATTTCTCTAGAGGGTTTTAAATATAACGACGGATATTTTCCGTCGCTAATCCGTCTCTAAAATTAATACTTGACGCGTCTTCCCCAATTTCATTACTCTACCTACTCGCCTAATTTGAAACCCCTCCCCGCCTCTACCACCGTCCGTCCCGCCCCCGTAGCGTCGCCTCACTTTGCCGCCGTGCCCAGCCACCACTCACTGCCGCCGCCGCATACTTGCCGCCTTCCGTCGTGTTTTATTATATATACAAATAATTGATATTTGTTGATTTATATATATGTATGTATTTGTATATATATGCGTATATATTTATGGACTTGAATTGAGGAAGATAGAAGTCAATTTTAAATCTATACTTGGGAAATAGGATGAAACAAACTTGAATTGAGGAAGATATGTATGTATTTGTATATTTGTTGATTTATATATATGTATGCATATTTATGGACGATATGTATGTATTTGTATATATATTTATGGACTTGAATTGAGGAAACAGGATGAAACAAATAATTTATATTTGTTGATTTATATATATGTATGCATTAATAGACTTGAATTGAGGAAGATAGAAGGTCACACTAATGAAAGCTTGATGTAGAGATGAATTATGACGTGACCTATTATAACTTGGGAAATCATATTGCTGTTACAAACGGTCTTATATGTGCAATTATGCGGTGCTAATCAACTACTAATTAACATTTATATACTTAGGAGTATATTTGTCATTTCTTAAATGATTAGTTTACTTGCAATTTCTATGAATTTGTGAATGATTGGTGGTTAATATTTTATAATACTCACGTTTATTTATTTTATAGAACACATTTTCAGTTGTTGCATTGTACAAACCGAACCGACAAGCACTTATGCGCTTTATACAATGCTAAAATTGGCTCGGTTTGAATCGTTTTATTATCCTTACCAACTTGGCCGATGTTCAAAGTTTACTTTTCCTTTTTTTGTCAAAGTTTTGGATTACAAATAATCTTAAAAAGAAAAAAGAAAAATGATTCTAAGTTTGACAGTTATATAATTATTAATTATATCATTAGATATTGTCGAGATTTTGGCATTGTTTTTTTTCTCTAGTTGAGACTAGTTGAGATATTCATTATCGTTTGTCATTAAATCGTCTAATTTCTTCTAACACATGATTAACTATTACCTTATATAGAACAAGGAGGTTACATCACTTTTATCGGGTTGCAATGTCACAAAAACTAATTTCACTATTTTTATATCATGTTTTGCTAACCAATCACACAACCAAGACCATACTAACAAAAACATTGTTTAATTAATTTATTCTCTCTCTCTCTCTCTCTCTCTCTCTCTCTCTCTCTCTCTCTCTTTTCTAACTTTTGAGTGAGAAGAGTTTGTTTCGTGTTAATTTGGTGAAGGACGGTGGGCTTACCTGTCATTCAATAAAAGTAATTGTTATTTCTAGTGGATTAAAAAGGTTTGGATTATTCAGATTTCAGTTTGTGGATTCTGATTAAGTCTACTATGTATAAATTAGAACTTGGGTTATGCTTGTACTCGCGATTAGGCTTAAAGATCATATTACGAGCTTATTTTTAATAATTAGAACTTGGTATATTGTTTATTTTTGTGTGTATCGAATGTTAGATTTGATAAAATTAAAGATTGAATGCACAAATTCATCCATTTTACAAATTTAACATGAATTTAGAAATATTGTAATAAACCACTTGGATCTTGTTGCAAACTTAATGCCTCAAATTTTTTTCGGTCACTGGGGGATTAGACATATTGAGCATAATACTAATTAAAAAAACACCTTAATCATACAACCATGTTTTGGCGATGTCGGCTCTGATGAGACATACTACGTTGAGTTTTGGATAAGCACAAAATTTTTGAAGTGTTCATTTTGCAACAATTGGGAAGTGATGATATTGTTGCTAACTTGCTATGTTTCAAAATCATATTAAGAAGTTAATAATTTTATATTTTCAAGGTAAAACTTAATGAGTTGAATGCTGTCAAATTCACGCTTGATTCGTTTAGATAACGAGTTTGAACCAACTTTTATCGGGTTGAGATATGAAAACTCACATATTTAACTTGGTTTATTAATGACCATGTCTTGTGACCATAGTATTAGTGGAGATTCAAACTTATATATTATATTCATGTCATAAATTTACTTAATTCTTCAATTAAAAGAATCCTTTATTATACGAAAAGTGAAATCAAAATCAAAACGATTTAGATTTTGAATAACCAAAATATGAATATCTTTCGTGTCAAACTATTAATGTTGGGTGTTACAATTAGAAAAAGGGTAACTGCTCATATTCCCATATTTTGTAAAACTTGTTAAGTTATGAATCTTTTGCATATTCCCAAATAGAAAAAGTTCACATGATTAGTCTTATTTCTCTTTGATCAAAGAGTAATCACAAAAATTCATCTCTAACCCTTCACGTGTGGGACATGTGATGTAAGTGATCACAACATTAATATATGTTTGGAAAATGTATACTTATATTTATATGTATTGCTATATATATTAATGTTGTGATCACTTACATGTCCCACACGAAGAAGGGTTAGAGAGGAATTTTGTGATTGCTACTCTTTATCAAAGAGAAATAAGACTAATCATGTGTGAACTTTTTCTATTTGGTGATTTATATTTGTGCATCGATTTTATATCTCAACAAATTAGTTTCATGTTGACATGCATCCGTGTTACTTTTCATATTTATATCATTAGAATAGAAGGTATATATTTGAATTTACTTTTATATAGTATATGTCTCGTGCATTTCTATTTCTATAACGTGAGAACCTTTTGTTATGAAACGTAGAAATAGACTTGGATCGAATATGAGTATCTTGCTTTTGCATCTATATATCCTAACATAACCAAACATTAGAAAATTATGCATACCTCTATTTACCAATAAATAGAGTTATGCGGCATCTCTTTCACCTAAATTCTCTCCTCTTACAAATGTACTTCCAAATCATTAACCAAATGTACTATGATATAGAATATTATTTCTATAGTTGAACTATTAAAGTCGGGCTTAGTAGTTGGTACTCGGACATTTGCCTCTCACTTCATCTCCCAACATTTGCGAACATTCATCTCCCAAGATTTGTTTCTCACTTCCGAATCCCATTTCCCATGACAGAACATTTGCCTCTCACTTCCGAATCTCATTTCCACTTCCTCGTGATGAGTCGAAATCGTGAATGGATGTATAAACGTTTAGTACTCGTGGTGGATTAAATCATGATTTTCTTCATGACTTGAAAACTTCATTGAGTTTGCTAGTAATCAACTATCATTCATGGATGGGGAAAAGATCAAGTGTCCTTGTAAGAAGTGCAATAATATACCTTATCAAGTACAAGATACCGTGCGATATCACGTTTCAAAATTTGGTTTGTTCCAAATTATAACACTTGGATCTTTCGAGGGAGACAAATGTGAGTATAGATCCCGCAATGCGATCACCCGAACCTCAATCAAGTGCGTATCGACGATGGTAATGGATGCTGCTGGTCCTCGCTTTAACTTTGCCGAGCACGAAGAGGAACCAAATCTTGAGGCACGAAAATTTTACGACATGTTGAATGCCGCCGATAAACCGTTGTGGCGGTTGCTCAAACCATTCACAATTATCTGTTGTGGCTCGACTTACGAGTTGGAAAGCGAGAATAATATATCGAGAAAGGTTTTAATCAAATAACGTAACTCATGAAAGAGACAAATCCGGATGGTAATCTTGTACGGATGACTTCGCAAAGACGAAAAAATTGTTGTGTGGCATGGGATTGCCTGTGCACAAGATAGATTGTTGTCCACATAATTGCATGATTTACTAGCGACAAGATTCGAATTGACGAGATGTAAAGTTTGTGAGCATCCACATTTCAAGAGCAATAATCGAGCATTTGAAAATCGAAAGAAATCACAAATTCCATGTAAGAAGATGTATTATTTTCCTCTTACTCCTCGACTACGAGAGGTTGTATGCATCCGAGGCTACTGACGGAGAATATGCGTTGGCATGCATCGTCGTGATGATGGGGTCATGCGCCATCCGTGATACACGCTGCATGGAAGCATTTGAACATGAAGTTTCCTTTGTTTGAATCGAGATTCGTAATGTTAGATTAGGTCTTCGAATGATGGTTTCCAACCTTTTGGTCAATCAGACAACAATATTCTTCATGGCTGTTATAGTTACTCCTTATAATCTTCCTCCATGGATGTGTATGAAGGAACAATATATGTTTCTCACAATTCTAGTGCGAGGCCACGTAATCCAAAAAAAGATTGATGTGTTCTTACAACCATTAATTTGAGTTAGTAGATTTGTGGGAAGCGGTGTCCTTACCTATGATGTCTCATTGAAACAAAATTTTCAGATCGTGCTGCATTGCTTTGGACAATTAGTGACTTTCCTGCGTACTCTATGTTGTGCGGATGGAGTACACCGGAAGGTTAGCTTGTCCACATTGCATGGAGGATCTTGAGCGTTTACTTTACCAAAAGTGGTAAACAGTCATGGTTTGATAATCATCGAAAGTTTTAAATCCCGATCACCAATTCGAAGGGATAGAAGAGGATTCGAGAAGAATACGGTGATTACTAGTAGTCCACCAAGCGCTATCGGAGAAGAACTATTATCTAGGATTGAAGGAATGAGACTAGTGAAGGTGGTGAAATGGGTAGTGATGCAATAAATAGTAGTATTTCCAAATATTTTGGTAGTGGTTGGAGGCGGAGTATATTCGGGATTTACCGTCTTCGAGTTCTCTTTGATTCGACATAATTTGGATGTCATGCACATAGAGGAGAATGTATTTGATAATGTGTTCAACAACGTGATGAATATTCCGTAAGGCGAAGATACGAGCAAATCGAGAAGAACTTAATTTGTCTTGCAATAGACGAGTTGAAGATGAATGAGTCGACGAGCAAGTATCCAAAAGCTTCTTACACACTTGACAAACATGAGAAAAAGTCTTGTGCGAATGGGTGAAAGGTCTTAGATTTCAGAGACGGGTATGTCTCAAATATGGGCGATGTGTAGACATGACCAAATTGAAGATGTTTGGGATGAAGAGTCACGATTGTCATGTTTTTATGCAACAGATACTCCCGATTGCATTTCGAGAACTTCTCCCACCTAATGTTTGGAAAGCGATAATTAATTAAGTTTATTTTTCAAAGATTTGACCTCTCGAAACATCAAACTTGAGGACATGTGCAAACTTCAAGAAAATATTCCATCATTCTATGCAAGCTCGGCGTATATTCCTCCTAGTTTCTTCGATTCAATGGAACATCTACCAGTCCATCTAGCGAGATGAAGCTCGTATTGCGGACCGTTCAATACCGATGGATGTATCCATTTGAAAGGTAAAACGACCACTTTAACAGCTTGTTGTCCATATGTATAAATATACACATATAACTATTAATCTTTTATATACATTGATAGATACTTACGTAAGTTGAAAAACAACGTGAAAATAAAGCTCGAGTGGAGGGTTCTATTTGCAATGCGTGCTTAGTAGAAGAAGCATCAACATTACTGTTCTTATTATTTTGAGGTCACGTAGAGCGAAACTCGTAATTATAATGTTGGGGAGATATTAGCATGAAGACTTCCCGGATATGCTTTCAATATTCAAGCAAGGTGGGCGCCTTTTGGAAAAATGTCGAAGAGATATCTAGATTCGAGTGAGTATGATCTTTTCGATTATATGTGCTATTGAATTGCGTTGAAGTTGCGGACATGTATTTAAAGTAAGTATTTATAATTTCACGTTGTATAACTTTCAATTAGTATAACTATTTAAATACTAATTATAACTATTTATTTTTGAAGTTTGTTTATCGATTTTTGGAAAAGATTACATCCATGGATCTCCTCCTCTGAGATTCAAAATGAAATCGATAGAAACCTCTCACATTGGTTTGATACATATGTGAGTATATAATCCCATTAACCAGAACCTTTTGTAATATTTAATCAGTCAGATTGATAGATGTTTATTGATTTGTTGGATTTAGGTCAAAGACCATACCAACAATGTCGTCAATCCATTCATATTGGATTTAGCAAAAGGGCCTTCTCCGTTGATTAAGGCGTATCCAGGGTACTACATAAATGGGTATAAATTTCACACGTTAGAGCATGGGACACAAAGAGCCACCATGAACATTGGTGTGTGCATTAAAGGTGAAACTTATGGTGCAGACAAGAATGAACTCGATTTTTATGGGCGATTACTGGAGGTTTGTGAGTTGGAATACCATGGGCTACCTATGAAGACCGTAACAATGTTTAGATCGCGAGTGGTTTGATCCATCACGATTGGGGACATCGGTGCATCCTGAATACAATTTGGTTTCTGTGAATTATAGACGAAGGTATAATAAGTATGAACCGTTTGTCCTTGCCACACAAGCCGTTCAAGTATACTATTGTCCTTATCCGAGTTTAAAACAATCTACAAAGGATTGGTGGGATGTATGAAAATTAAAGCTAGAGCTAATGTGGAAGTCTCGGATGAATCATCTAGTTCGATAGTACCTCCGCCATTTCAAGAGGATGAAATGCCTTTAGTTACAAGTGTAGTGGTTGATGATGACATGACACGAGTTCATCCTGACGGCACTTTGATTGACATAGAAGAAGCAGATGACGAATCAGTCGAAGATGATGAATTGTCGGAATCAGAAAATGATAATACATTGAATGATGATGATTATGATGAAGATGAATAGGGTCAGAATTATGATGGAGATGAATATGGTCAGAATTATGATGGAGATGAATAGAGGTAAGCCATTGTCAAATTTAGTTACAATCATACAAAAATTTGGATATTTTGACATTTATCTATATTATAATATAACAAATAAGCTATTTATAACATCGTGAGGTCTTCTATAATGATAATCTTCACATAAGATAAATAAATAAATCGTGAGATAAAAAAAACTACCAACTCCAATAGCAAAAGAAAAAGGCATATTTTCTTATTTTCAAAGGCATATTATAATTATTTCTTTTTAATTGTGGTGCTTCTGTTAGTGTATTTGACTAGTTCTTACATTTTTTTTGTGTATCAAATAGATTTAGTGTGAGAAAACATACACAGTCTTCTATTCTTATTGCTCGCCAACATTTTTTTGTTTTTCTTTTCTTGTATTTTTAATGCTTTCATGTTCTATATATGATTTAATATTATTTTACTTATTTCGATAGTTCATGTGATTAACCGCCTTTTGAGGTGGTGAGATATAAGATGAGCTTGATGATGAGGGTAAGTGATGAGTGAGCTCACGTTTTAAGATTTGTCTTTGAGTTAGTTCTTCACGAGAATTTAGGAAGACACTCAAATTATAATTTTCTTCTATAAAATGAAGAAGAGGACTTACTTTTCTTTTCTTTTTGTAGAAATGCAAGAAATAGATAGTACATAACACTGAAACTATGAGGGTAGAAAGTAATTTTTTTTTATTTTGGTCTTTTTTTTGTATTCCTTTGTGGGGAAATATATATATGGATAGTTTAAAGAAAATAAAACATATGTATGTTTTTGAAGTATATATCAGAAGTATTTTTCGACTATGTGACTTTAGAGGTCATGTCTTTGAGCTTCGTAGCTAATAGAATATGGAATATATTATAAGCCCTATCTATTTTACCATGTTATGACTTATAAGTGGGATGTAAAATGGATTTAAAATCATCTTAACATTGTGACAAGCAATTTATCTTCTAGAATAAAGAAAATCTATGAAATTATAATATCCTCTTAACATACAAAATTACTTTGATTTTCACGAGCCATATTATTTTACATAAAACACAATCCTTTTAATTTATGTGTCCAAAACAATGGACCACTTAGAGTGTAATGGAAGGAGTATATTAATTAATTGGTGTTTAACCATAGGTTCTAGTAATGAATACTAACCATCCATAATATCTATTTTCAGATGGCAAGTCGAGGAGGAGGTAGAGGAGTCGAGTCTAGTCATATGAATATTTCTGCATCTACCTCATCAGATGAAGGAGTTGGCGCCTCGGTAGGAGGACTTACGATAGGTGGAGGAGAGGGTCGGCGGTGGGTGCGCACGTCGGGGCGATGGGAAGAAGACCCTGACTATTGTGAATGGGTACCTATAGTTTAATTAGATTATTTTTAACTCAATTGTACTTATTTGAATATAATGTATATTATTTTTAACTCAATTGTAGGATTTTATGTCCATCGCATGATGTTGCACATGTGATTACGGAGTCATTCAAGAAGGTCATAAACCATCGGGGTTTCAGTTGGAAATTGGTCCCTGATGATCAAAGGCGGGTGTATTTTCAAGACTTTCAGGTATTCTTTCTAATTTATTGCATATATGTTTATATTTTTGTACTTGATTTCACATAAGATTCTAATGTTATTATGTTTATATCTCATATTTCATTTTATATGCTTGTAATTTGAATGCAATAACAACAATGTATGTATTAATTACCATGCTACGTATACATTTCAACTTTCTTCTTATTGAGCACGTCAAAGGCGTATGCCACGGCGTAGTGTAATTGATAAGTCCCATGACTGTGAACAATGTTCCTTTCTTCTTATTGAGCACGTGTATTCTAAGTGCTCTGGTTGTTCAGATTAGTTATATCAAATAATTCGTGGCTTTAAAATATTCCTACATAAATACTTGAGTGTAGATGGTCGTGCTCAGACCTGAATCACTACTTCTTTGGACTTTTAGCAAGGCTTTTCAGCTTTCTTCTCTTACGCTCTGTGCCTCTTTTTCTTGTGTCTTACGTGTATACATGTTTCGAATAAATAATTGAATCTTGTTTTGCCTTTGCTTGATGTTATCCTTTTTCGATCTAACATTGCAAGAGCTTGCTTCGTCTATGTTGGGCCTTTGACGCGTCTTCTTTAGTTGTGTCAAAATATGAAATTAGTTCCATCGATAATTATTGTCGATGTGGTGTGTCGAATCGGCTAGTGATTGATTCTCACATCTAGATTGAGATGGCTAACTCCACTGTTTTATTTATTTTCTTCATTATTGTCTGCATATCTTTGTTGGTATTCTAGTTAGAGCTGCTTTTTTGTTGCTATATCTATAACATATCTTATGTGTAATAATATTTATCGATGGTTTCTAAGCCGTCTCATATTTAGAGTTTAGTGTGTGATTTCTATCATTAGCCAAAAAAGTAGCAATGATATTCCCTTGCTCCTATGATTATTAAGCACTGTTTTCTAGATATTTATCGATGGTTTCAAATTTATGCTTTCAGAATTATTTCTGTTGGGATGCGGCTTTGTCTACTGAAGTAGTCTACGTGCATGGTGCCAAAAGGCGGCAGTGAGATATAAGGATCGATTCATAAGATCAAGAGGCACAGAGTGACGACGCCACCTCCATTCATTCCCGGATCGGATTGGCTGCGTGGCGAGATTATTGGAATCGACTTGAGGTGCGAGACTAAAGCGGAAAAAGCTAGAAGGAGTAGGATGACGAGCCGGATGGTGAGGGGCGGGGATCGTCAAGCACGGGGGTGGCTCGGATGTGCTTTAGATTATGCTACCAAGATTGTAAGTATTTTTTTGAAATTGATTTGATTTAGTCTAAAATGTTAGCTTATGTACATTAATAATGTTTGAGTGAATGAATAGGCGGAGAGCGTGGAGTCGATATTTCTCGGGTCCGGTGGGATGTTTTCGAAATATCATGTCGCTCCGATGGAAGTTATCTGAGATGGGAAGGCTCGTAGCATCGCGGTAAGTAGATTAAATATTAAATATGGTAGTGATGTAAAATAACTTCTATTTGGAAACTTAAGCGATTTTCTGCAAATCACAGGAGCGGTGGAGGACCAAGTTCAGATTTTGACTCAAGCAGTAGATGATAAGCTTCAGTAGATAGGACTCGGATCCTCAAGGGTATCCTGAGGCGCGCATCGAAGAAAAAAAGATTGTTTGGTCTTGGTTCTCTCACGTACATTCATGGAGAGCGACTCAGTTACGCTCTGCGGCGACATCTCGTATGGAGTCTCACGGATATCGAGGCATTGTTGGAGATGGAGGAGCGATGCGGTTAGAGAGCGCGAGATGGAGGAGCAACTACGGTGGAGAGAGATGCGTGAGCGATCGAGTCGAGGATTGAAGCACAACAGATCGAGCATGCACGTTACTTCAACGACTTCAAGCTCGATTACAAGCTCAACATGAGGCATTCCAATGATTCCTATCGGGCTCGAGTAGCGATCTTGGACCTCGATCACCCCTCCACCATCTTGATTCCTATCTTTCGTTTTACTTCATTTATGGATATGTTAAATTGTTGTTGTTGGATTTGGATTTAGATTGTTGAATTATTGAATTGGATTTGGATTTATAACTCCGTATCGAATAGTTGTTGTGAATTATAGAATTGTGATGATTGTGGATGTATTGAATAGTTGTTGGATTTGTGAATTATAGAATAGTGATGATTGTGAATAGATATAATACAGGTAAAAAACACGGGTAAAACCTAATCTGAAACTGGCTGCCGAACAATTTTAAGTATAGCGACGAATTACGTCGGAACTGCGACGGTTCTGAGACGGAACACAACCTAATTTGTCGTGGTGTATCAATGACGGAAATAATTCCGTCGTTGATTTGCATCAGTTGAGACGGATCTCTGACGGAAATACTTAGCGACGGAAAAAGTGCATCGTTGGTTGCGACGGATCTCTGACGGACTATCGAAAAGATTTAGCGACGGATCTGAGACTCAACTACGACGAAAATATTTAGTGACGGAAAAAGTCCGTCGTTATTTGCGACGGATCTACGACGGACTTGCCAAAAAGATTTAGAGACGGAAATTATTTCATCGTAAATAACCACGCACGTTTCCGTTGTTAATTCGACGTAATAAACGACGAGTCAAACGACTACTTTTCAACGACGGAGTTTTCCGTCGCAAGTCCGTTTCAAAATTTAGCGATAGAATGGTTACCGTCGTTGTCTTCGTAACAACGAGACTTTCAGCGACGGATTAAATCCGTCGCTGATCCGTCGCAGTTCTGTTTTTACGACGGATTTTTGATGTTTAGAAATGAATTTTCCGTCGCTGTTCGCGTGTTTTTTTGTAGTGAAATTATCCCTAATCCATTTTTGGTAGTTATATCATCAAATTGAGACCATTCCCAAATTATCCATAATCCATTTTTGGTAGTTATATCATCAAATTGAGATATGAATTAATCTCCTCAATTACCGAAATTTTTTGGAAACAAATGTTTAATATATATTTTGTTTCTATTTTCATTGTCTCCTTAGTACTTTATCTTGTGTTTTGGATTTTTACTTTTCATTTCTAGTTTATCTAATATCTTATAATATAGTGTACAATAATATAATCTTAGTGAAATAATGGATTTATGTGGTCAATATATGAAATTTATTGTCACAGTTATAGTCACTATTCTGTTTTCTTAAATTCAGAATTAAATTTCTCTTTATTATAGTCATTTCTTTATATTTTCTAATTTTTGTTTCATTTTCACAAATTTATATGGATACTTGTTATTTTTAGATATAAGACTAATTGTGTTAATTGCCATGTTGTACATGTTACTACTGGATAAGGTGGCAAAAGACTAAATTATATTTCTCCAGTCCTTTTATTTTTATTTTATTATATTTTATTTTTGTTGTTGCTATTTCCTTTTATGTTTATAGAAATTAGTAAAATTGGAATAAAAATTTAAAGCAAATGAATGGATGACTTTTATAATACGTTAACCACGTCGAATGACTAAATCATAAATTATACAATAGCACATTATATTCTAAGAAATTAGTGAAATTTGATTAAAAAATGACTATAATTGTGAGAATATTTTCATATGTTGACCACATCGATTCATTATTTCCTAAAATTATATCAAAGGACATTATATTATAAGATATTAGATGAAATGGAAAAAAAAAAACTGAAAACAAAAAATAAAGCACAAAAGGAAATAGCAACAAAAGAAAAATAAAATAAAAAATAAACTAAAGGTGCATCAATCCATTAATTACCGTGACGGAAATTAATATCACATCATAATCCATTCCTTAATTACTGTCAAGGATAATGGTGTAAAATGTACAATGCAATTAAAATAAATTAACCCCTTAATTTTTGGAAATATTGGATTTGATAAAAATATCCAATTATGTATGTACATATTATGTATATTTAGCATTTTCTATGATTTATTGTAAGAATATTATACTACCTCCTTCCTTAAATATAATGCTAGGAATCTTCAACATATTTTAATAAAAGTTGTTGAGTAGAATAAGGTCATGATAATGTAATGTTAAATTAGTTAGTGTTTGATATATGTGGTAAAAGATGTAAATAAATAGGTTGTTGATGGTAAAAAAAGAAATAATGGTGACCATAGATGGTAAAAGATGTAAATAAAGAATATTATTGAGGGTAAAGTTGAAAGATAAATAGATAGAAAAGAAATTGGGGGATATCTCGAAAAGAAAAACTAAGAAAAAAAATTGTGGGACGGAGGGAGTACTGTTTTGGAATATTCCTGGATTTGCAAATGTCAAATTTTAGTAAAATACATTTATATAATATATATTTTTAAAATAGGGAGGGATGTTGATGAGACTGTCTTGGCATCTACATAATATGATATTAGTCGAGTTATACGTGGGACGTACGTATGTAGTAATATCATAATAATGAATTAGACGATACCATAACTATACACATAATATAAGTATAGATAAATACGAGATATATAATAAAAATACAATAAAAAATTGAAACTACTTGAAATTATCCAATACGCAATCATAGTAAATTACCATGTTATCCTCAATAGCACCACCAAATTATCAATTACTTCGAATATCCTATATTAAATTGTAATTCAAATATTTTGTGAATCCATCATCACTGAAAATATTAATCTGTGTGGATGGATGACACCTTAAGAAAAAAATGGTCATTTGATCATAAATACACCAATTTTGGATTAATTTTGGTTTTTCCACAATTTTAAAATTATCACAAAATACACAAACTTAATGACTTTAGTGATTTTACCATGATTTCAAATTTAAACCAAATTAAATCGGACTTGACATCTCAAAAATTTACTATAGACAAAACAATCAGTGATCTGAACGACATCGTAAAGAGATGATATTGATTGTTTTGATCCCAACTAGAATCAGACTATGAAAAAAACGAGAAGATTTAATTTTTGTAATGAGTGTTGATACGATGAATCCTAGAAAAAAAAATCTGATTTATTTTGATGGAACGACGATGTTTTATGTCTTTTCTCTACGATATCGTTTATATCACCAATCATTTAGTCTATAGTAAATTTTCGAGATGCCAATTCAGATCTAATTTGGTCTGAATTTGAAATCATTGTAAAAACATGAAAGTCATTAAATTTATGTATTTTGTGATGATTTTTAAAGTTGTGGGAAAAACAAAAAAAATCCAAAGTTGATTTATTTATGTGTCAGTAATCCAAAAAATAATACTAATATTCTCACATATGTGTGTGATTGTCAGGGATAATGACAATTAGTGCATAGTTTAACTTTTGTTGGCTCTGATAATATTATTCCCTTTTCATCTTAGTTTGATACACGTATTAAGAAAATCTTGTTAATTTGATTTGTGTGCTAATCTGCAATAGTAAATGATGAAGAATCTCAAAAGCAGTGCGACCTAACCCATCCATCTCCGCAATGCACGCAGTAATCATCAACAACATTCAACTTTGTGAACCATGCGCAATAAAACTCTACCCTATTTTAGTCTTGATTATATATGTTACAAATATTGTAATTATCAATCCCACGCCACTTTAATACAATAATATCATCCTAATTATTTTTGCACGACCTATTTTCTAACACTTTCCTAGATGTTATATTTATAAAATAACCACCACAATATTCCTCATGTGTTTCAAATGTGCAACTTTGCATACCTATGACTATACAGCGAAAACATAATTCCTACATAAAGTGTACTACATTTAGTACCAGATATCGTGTCTTTATCCAATTTATTGTTGTATACATTTTATTGATCGACGCTTAGAATAAATATTATTATGAGGTGGTCTCCTGTGGCGCCCGTGCACAGATCAACCTAATTAATTAATTACTTAATTAATTAATTAAATTAATTTTAATTAAAATTAATTAATTTAATAAATTTTAATTGTAAATTAATAAATATAATTTTAAATTAATATATCTTAATTTTGAATTAATAAATTCTAATTCTGAATAATAAACCCTAATTATGAATTAATAAACCCTAATTTTGAATTAATAAAACCTATTTGGAATTAATAAATCCTAATTTTGAATTAATAAACCCTAATTGAAAATAATAAACCCTAATTTTGAATAATAACCCTAATTTTGAATAATAAACCCTAATTATGAATTAATAAACCCAAACTTTGAATTAATAAATCCTAATTGTGAATTAATAAACCTCAATTATGAATTAATAAACCATAAAAAATTTAATTATCCTTAATTACTATATTTAATATAAGTTTTTGTCATAAAACAAAAGACACAACATTAAATAATAAAATACTAAAAATCAAAGAAAACAAAGTGCGCGCACCGTGAGTCGCGCATACACAAGTTTTTGCCTATTATTATATGTACTTGTGTTAACTTTAATATGTAAATACAAAGTCGGTAAAACGTATATCTAGGGATATAATACCATAATTTTATTTGAATTACAAGCAACTTTTGCTAATCAGACCCATTGATTCATTAATTTTACGTGTATAATTAACATTATAACAGGATGAGTCTCATTGTATTATAGGTGGCTTGATGTGATAAATCTTTTAGACCTTTTACCATTTTCATATGTTGTGAATTACAAATATCTATCTCAAATTAATAATTTATATAAGTGACTTAGCACATAATAAAATTGGAGGAAAATAAACATAGAATGAAATGGAACTTTAAAAGATGGGCCAGGTATAAATATTTTTTAATCTATACACACTCAAACATAGTTAACGGGGATAATTTATCCAATGCGTACACATGAAATAGCAGCATCAAATTTTCACTACGTTAAAAACATAGTAGAGACTGTGATACCATGTGCTAGAAATTACCCACCCATTCCTCTCTTAGCTGAAACAAAACAATAATAAAGAAAAAAATTGGCGTGGCAAGGGCAGAACTGTAATTCACACCCTCCTCTTTTGACCTTTTTAGCTTCCTAACATTTCTCCCGCTGTCTGTTGGTGCTTTGCCTCTTCCCTCGGTTAAAATCCTCACACACACACACACAAACAAAACACAAAAACTCAAAATTCCTTTAATTCACAGTCATTTTGCACGCACTTTCACTCCCCACTGCGCGTCTGATTCGTCTTTCCCTCCCCCCAAGTAACCCACTTTGTCTGGTAATTAAATCCACACATAGTTTCACCCCAAACTGCGTGTGTGTGTGGTAAAAGAAAGTAGAGAAAAAAGATTGGAAAAAAGAAAAGTGATGAAGCGAGAAGCAGTCACCTCACTCCCTCTCTCTCTTGTCTCTCTATGTGGTTGATATTTGAGGAGCATTCTACAGCTAAAATAAAGGAGGCGTTTTTATCCAGCTTACTATACTATATAGCTAAGACTCCTCCGTTACTCGTGGATTAAAGGGTGGGGTGGGGAAATTTAGAGAAAAGGTAGAGAGAGAGAGATGGTGGGCTCGGGAGCAGCAGACAGGAGCAAAGACGCAGTTGGGATGCTGGCTCTTCATGAGGCCCTTAGAAGCGTCTGTCTCAACTCAGACTGGAGTTACTCTGTCTTCTGGACCATTCGTCCTCGCCCGTATGTTTCTCTCTCTCCTCCATTTTTGGTGTCAACTCTGACTTGGCCTCCTAAAATCTTGATTTATTTTTTTGGTGCTGAAAATCCAAATGTGTTTTTGCTGTTGCAGGAGAGTTAGAGGCGGCAATGGCTGCAAAGTTGGAGACGACAATGGCAGCTTGTGAGTGTTGAGATTTAATGACTTAATAGCTTAATGGGCTTCATTTATTTCATTAAAGATTTGATTTTTTTATGGTGATGTTTATTGGGAGTGTCTGTATGTAATTGGGGATAGGGAGTGACAGGTGGTGGTGATTTGAGATTCTGTAGGAGATGAGATTATTATCTATCTCTTGTCATTTTCTTGATCTTGTTTTCTTATTTTTGGGGTGTTCTTTTTGTAATTTTGCGCAGAATGTTGATGTGGGAAGATGGGTTCTGCAGAGGCAGAGTTGCAGAGTGTTTGGATGAGATGGACGGAGAGGATCCTGTCAGGAAAGCCTTCAGCAAAATGTCCATTCAATTATATAATTATGGAGAAGGGTGGGTACTGGGTAGGTGCATGCTATATGGATATTGGATTGATTTGTACCTCTCAAATTGATCAAGAGAGAGAAGACCATTTGTAACTTTGTGTGTGTATTTTTCTTTTTCTTTTTTTTTGAACTTATCTTTTGATTGGGGTGTGGTTAAAAACTGGTTGTAGGTTGATGGGAAAAGTTGCTTCTGATAAATGCCATAAATGGGTATTCAAGGAGCCTACAGAGTGTGAACCAAACATCTCCAACTACTGGCAGAGTTCATTTGATGCTGTATGTAATTATCTTAAAAGTTATTTGACTTTGATTAAGCATCTAAGTAATTGATTTGGTACCTTAATCATAGTTATGGTTGTGCTAATTTTCTTGATGATGTGAAGAAAGTGGACTTTCAATGTCCCAATTATTGCTCACTGTTTCTGAATGATTTTGATGATCTCTTCTTGATTTATTAATTGCAGCTACCTCCAGAGTGGACTGAACAGTTTGAGTCAGGCATTCAGGTCAGAAATCAACAATCTTAGTAGTTGGGAAAAAAAAATCAAGAAATTAAAAAGATCACTTTTTTTTTACTCCTTGATTAATGCTAAAACTGTGTGCTTTTCCGTTTACCAGACTATTGCTGTTATTCAAGCTGGACATGGCCTACTCCAGCTTGGTTCTTGCAAGATTGTGAGTTTGTGATTGACCCTTTTTGTTTTTTTTGTTTGAAGAAATTTGGTGTTAATTGGAACCGTTTGATCTGATTGAAGATGTGTGATGATATTCAGATACCAGAAGATCTTCATTTTGTGTTGAGAATGAGGCACACATTTGAATCCCTAGGCTATCAATCCGGATTCTACCTATCCCAGCTGTTTTCGTCAACTCGGAATGCGTCGTCGTCCACCGCTCCTCTGAAGCATCCGTCTCCAATGGCGACACAGCCGCCACCTCCCCTATTCAATTGGGGGTCTAGGCCCCTCCCTTCGATGCCAAATTTCCCGAACTCGGGTGCTAGAATGGGGATGCCGCCGTCCAAGGACGAGCCCCACATGTTTTTGCACCCTCACTCGAATGGGGAGATGATCGGGGAGCACGAGAACGACATCAAGTGGCCGAATGGGCTGTCTTTCTTCAGTGCCCTCACCGGGAGGACCGATGACACGAAGCTGTTGTTCAATCCGGATGGGCTTGGAGGGGCATCCAAGCCCGATAATCACCCCAATTGCGGGACAAACCCTAATGACTTCTTGAGCTTGGACAGCCACTCCAAGATGGATGCCAAGTTCAAGAGGAGCTTCACAATGCCCGCGAGGATGGCGACGTCGTCCTCATCGTCGTCGCTCAACCATCTCTCCCACAATCCTGGGGAATATAGGAATGAAGGTGGGGGGATGTATGGCGATGTTATGGAGACTTTCTTGGACTAGTTTTTATGTCGAGTTTGTACCTAAGGCTAGGAGGAACATGTTGTATTTGGATGTCTCAGGTCTCACCTTTATTTTTATGTTCTAGCACTTTGTGTAATTTCTTCTTCTTTCATATGCAATATTAGTAGTTATAGACTTCATACATTACTAAAGTTAGGCCAGGGTTTAGAATAAATTCCCCATCCTTCTCGCTTTTATCGTCTTAACCGTAATAGTCAAAATCGGCCCAGCTAGATGGGTATATGACTATGCATTTTATAATTCTAGTTTGACCTAACATGGTTATATTTGTCTAATGAATTTCTTTTCTCATGGTGTTGGAATCATGACTGGCCAACCACATGCGAAACAAAGGACCTAAGTGATTCCTACATTCTTATCTCATTTTATTTCATTGGAATATATACATGATGTACAATACGAAACATGTGATTATGATAATCGAATAAAATTCATAAATATGTATGTACCTTTCCTATCAAGTCATATATCCTAAATGAGAAACAAAGGGATGTGTAGTTGGCCAGTCGTCTTGCAGCCCAAATGGTCAAGTTTTTCCTATCTTGTTGGGTTTAAAGTAGGAAAGATCAATTTATGTATGCATAAAGCACAAAATATAGTGATTTTTAGTACAATATCTTATTGTGTAATATGTATGCATGAAGTGACATGCTATCTTATACTTGATTCAAAGATTTCGGCACTCCCTATCTGAGTATATGTATATTTATGTGTACGTGTAGTGGGATGTATCATAAAGCACCCTTTTCTCCCCCACTCCCCTACAAAAATTAGGTAATCTAATTGGCTATAATACCTTGTGTAGGCAATAAAGTTAGTCAAATGATAGTTTTATTAAGTTGTTTACATTATTGGTCGTGTTCGACCTATATGTACCACTATAGTATTTATTATATGTATGATGATTAATCGACAAAATGAAATAAGAATAGACAACCTAACCAATAGTTCTTCAAAGCTTCACACGACATAAACATCCATTGTGTGGTAGCCTATAACCTCAATTATATGTTCATTTTGATAGATCCCACGGATATGTATTGGTGTAGGGGATACACCACAGGGATGTCGATGGATGGATTTCTGGGATCGGAATAAATAAATAAGTAATGATTACGATTTTGGAATCGCCTATTAGCTCTTGGATCCGGATCGGACCCGCCATCAACTATAGTCTTAAGCGGTCCGGATGCGAGGGTCTCAAACCGAACCCACTGGACCAAAACCTGGGCCGAAACCGTTCTTTATAATTTGATGAGCTATGAGTGATTTCGATATGTATGGATAAAACTAGCTCGTTGACAAACTTACTTAAACTTAGGCTTGTTAATAAGCGGGTTTTACTCGAACCGTAATCAATAAATAAGTATTAGTTCTGGTTCTGGAACCAGAATCGAATCCGGACCGGATCGGATCATCAAATTATAGATCTAAACGGTCCGGGTCTAAAGCGGGTCTGGAACTGAAACTAGAACCAGAATCGTTGTTTTAAAATTTAATGGGTTTTGAGCGGTTTCGTGTCGGTCCGGGTGGTGGGTTCCCACTTATTGACATCCCTAGATGCACCAATTAGACAAATTTAAATTTTTACGTAGATAAGACCGACTATTGCGGATAAAGAATCGATCGGATAACCGATACTCAATATTGATGTCGATCTGGCGATCGATTCGGATAGGAATATCGTGTATTGAGTGATATCGGTTAGCAAACCTCATCGATTGCTAAGACAACAAGTCGAGTTGGACGATAATCGATGTACATGCGAATGTGATAGTTAATGAATTTGTCTTCTTGGCGAGACTCAAGTTTAAACATTTAGTCGAATATTGATTAGTCGGTTTCGGTTTACATCTCTTCAAGATGTCGAATCGTCTTGATAGATGATTTTAAAAATAATGTTGTGTTGTTGTGTGCTAATGATGGCAGTTCAATAACATGTAATTTTAAGCGAGTAGTAAATAACACGTTGAGTTTTACGTGGTTCAGAGAGATCAACTCCTACGTCCACGGATTAATTGCTCAGTCAATCCACTAACTTTGGATTATTCTTATTTACGGGTACAAGAGAAAACCTAGACACTGAGGTAACTTTACGGTGTTCAGTCGAACTTGGCGTTCCTCCTACGCTTGTTGGTGCTAGGAACCACTAACTGCTTTCAGGACGCAATCGACTTAACCTCTAGCTTATGGGTGCTAGAAACCAAGCTTTCGTTGCTTGCTTACCAAAACTTCTACTTAACTTTTGGAGGGTCTAGTAGAGTGGTTTTTCAACTAGGGATCTGAGTTTATCACAGACGATAAACTCAGTATGTCTAGACTTAAGACATACAGAGTGAATATCCTAGACGTAAAGAAATATATGTTGAATTCTCGAGCTGATAATTATATTTGAGCTCTTGAGTCTTGCTGATACAATTAATACTTACTTCTTCGAAATCGTTGTTTGATTGACTTTGAGTTTTAAGCTTGAATACTTGAGATTTCAGTTGTGCAGCGTTTCGATAACCTTCAAAGGTTGGATTCTGCACAATACATATAGAGAGGAATAAGAATAGTATCGTTGGGGGGACAACCATTCAAATCCTTCTATTTGTCTTTTGAATTCTTCTCATTGAGAATCCTCGTACGTCTTCTGATAAAAGTTGCATTATTGTACATTGTAGCTCTATAACTCTGAAAATATGGTATGACATGTTAGGATCTTCCGCAGATACTCTACTACACATGGCGAGTCAAACACTCAAGGCTTAAATCATTCCGTGTTTCTTCAGTCGAGTTGACTCCATGTTTTATCAGCATTGTATTATCGTACATTGTAGCTCTATAACTCTGAAAATATGGTATGACATGTCAGGATTTTCTACAGATACGCTACTACACGTGGCGAGTCAAACACTCAAGGCTTAAATCATTCCGTGTTTCTTCAGTCGAGTTGACTCCATGTTTTATCAGCATTGACTTCAAGTTGGGCCATTGAGGCTGCATCTCCTTATCATTAGCGATCGGACTCATTTTTTATCGACTTAGAACTCCTAAGTCGTTATGATGCTTGATTAGGCGTAAACCGATAGTCGACTGACTCACCGATAGACAACTTTGACTCTTGGATTTCGACTTTGGCCTTTGGCAAGAAAGTTTTGATCTTTGGTACCCAACTTTGATTCTTGGTACCCAACTTTGACTTCCGCAAAGACGATGCATTGCTTGATATGACATCGAGTCATATCTCGAACTCCTTCTCGTTCTTCAATGCTGAGTCTTCAGTCTTCGATCTTCAATCTTCCGATGTCAGTCTTCAGTCATTGACTTCACTTCAGTAGCTCTGATCTTCAAAATCGCTTGTACTTCAGTCTTCAGACATCAATTGGCAATCTGTTAGTCTTTAGTAAGCAATCATTCAGTTGAGTTGTCGTCAGTTGCGATGATACTGGTACTCCTATCAGTATGACTAACTCTCGGTACTGCTTGAACTCATTCAGTCTTGGGTCTATCCAAGCTGTTAGTTCCACTGCTAAAACCTGTAACATAAAACGCCTAACTCCAAAGCAAGTCAATAGCATTAGTTACTTCAACAAGGCAATCATCAGAGGTTTTGGGATCTAATCAAAACATACAGTTAAGTTAGATTAATTTCTGATACACATGAATTTTCCAGTTTTTCAAGACTTAGAAATTTTCATATATTGTTACTATCTTCGAGATTGAGTAAAAATGCAACATAGAAATAGGCTGACACAGTTAGAGACAAAGTGGAATATCTACTAACTTTGGATCAAGATCTCTCGCTTCCCCACTCTCTATATATAGGTTATATAGGGAGTGGATCAAATGCGATTTTTTTTTTAGAATTAATAACTAATGTTATCTTTTCAATTTTTATAACATAATGGTCAAGATTAATTATTCAATAATATATTATCATTAAATTTTAATGGTAACTATTTCAACCCTATAATCAAGCTATTTATATATTTATTTACGGTAATCATTCTCACATGCACAATCACTACAATTACATGAATAACAACATAAATTGTATGAACATAACAACGACTTAGAATGTGAAAGATCTCACATGCACAAAAACAATGAAGTTCCTACATATACAATAATTATGATTACATGAACAATGAAAAATGGAATATAAAATATCTTCGAATAAGGATCACCAAATAGTGATTTTTGAGATGTGGATCTCTAAATAGCAAAAAATTAGGAGTTTGATCATTTTATATTATTAATTAATTATGAGTCATTCGATCTTATTCAATATAAGAGTGATTATTGGTTCTTATCTTAGATATAGTTCTTCCTATAATCAACTCATATATATATATATATATATATATATAGAGAGAGAGAGAGAGAGAGAGAGGAAGGATCAAATAGTACCCGAGCCTGAGATAGTATGTAGTACTCAATCTCATCCACTCATCTCATAGATCCTATGGTTGAGATTTTTTTGGATTTTTAACCTTAATTTCGCTGATTTTCGCAAAAGTAAGGGCAGATTAGTAATTTGATTTGTTATGTGATTGCGAAAACAAATTATGCATGTTTTAAAACTGAAATCGCATATGTTTGAACACAAAACTGCATACGTGTTAACAAAAAAATGCATGAGATTTATTTCTCCAGAAACTACATGCATATTGTTATGTAGAAAACTGCATACGATTGAACATAAAACTGCATAATATTGAACACAAAATGCATATGAGATTGATTTCTCTAAAATTTATTATCAAGTTTAGATCTATTACTTCTAATTTCATAATTCGAAAGAAAAAATATGATTAATAATAAAGAAAACAAAGGATCAACAAGATAAGTGTTTGTGTATATTGGAGGAGATATAAAGAGAGATATCGTGAATAAGAAACCTATGATTTTCTCTTTTAAAGCATGCATGTTTGTGTTTCGTGGCATGCATGTTTGTGTTTAGTCGTATGCATGTTATTGTTTTGTAATATGCATATTTTTGTTAAAAATATACAAGCTTATATTTTTTAGTATGCATGTCTACGTTTTATAGAATGCATGTTGACGTTTTGTGGTATGCATTTTTACGTTTTGCAGCATGCATACTTCATTTTCGACAGCAAAATTCCTCATTATCCTTCTACATCATTTTGCGCTTTTTCTCCGACACGCGAACTTAGCCTAAACTACTGCAATAACCACCATGTCTCTCAATCCTTCAAAATCCACATCTCATTTTTTCACAAAATCTCTCAAATTTCTTCTCAAAATCTTATTTTCCTTTCTTTATCTTTCAAAATCCGTTGTCTTATGCTTCACACCGCTGATGTCGCATCGCCACCGCTGCGCTCGTCACCGCACCGTAAAGAAATTCGAAGAAGATGAAGAAAATCGGAGGAGAGAAGAAGAAGAAGAAGAAGAAGAAGAAGAAGAAGAAGAAGAAGAAAAAGAAGAAGAAGAAGAAGAAGAAGAAGAATGAGAAGACTAAGTTTTTATTTTTGCCCAATATACCCCTGCGAAAATTAAAAAGATAAATAAATGAAAAAGTGGATTGCCACGTGTCGGCTTGTGGTGCGGCCACATGTTCAAAATATGCGGTCTAGATTGAGTACTACATACTATCTGGGGACCGGATACTACTGTAACCCAATCCTATATATATATATATATATAGGGGATGGTTCACGTGAGAATGTAAATATTGGTGACAAATAAGAATGCAGCATTTAACGTATAAAGTTGTCATACTAAGTGTATAAATTTGTTGCACCAAATTATGTGCAACAACTTTATAGTAAGTGCTACATTTTATATGTTAAATTTTATGCAACAAATTTATACATTTAGTGCAACAACTTTATACGTTAAATCTTTGCATTCTTATTTCTCACCAATATTTGCATTCTTAAGTGATTCATCCCTATATATATATATATATATATATATATATATATATATATGAGGGTTAACGTAAGAACCATTTTTATCGTGAGAACTAAAAATGATGAATCGTTGTGAACATTGATGAATCTACTTGGAAAGTTATTCAATCCAAAAATATAATTTTCTCCCCATGAGATTCGAACCTAAGCGAAAATTTCAAATGTTGTGGATTCAAGATAACTTTTCCAATGGATTCATCAACTTTCACAACAATTCATTGATTCTCACGCTCAAACTTTAAAATGGTTTTATTTGAACCCCTCTCTATATATATATATATATATATATATATAGTGATTGGTTCATGTACATACCTCTTAATATGCGAACAATACATAAGTACATTATATACATACACAACACGTATAAAGTTATGCACATATATACATATGTGTATTTTACAGTATAATAGTGCATTATGCATTTATTTAACGTAAAATACACGTGTATCATATGCATAATTTTATACATGTTATGCATGTATATAATGTACTTATGTATTGTTCGTATGTTTACATGTTAAGATGTCTATGTACCTGAATCAGTTCATATATATATATATATAGGGGATGGTTCCTGTGAGAATGAAAATAAGTGTAGGAAATAAGAATAGATATGTAAGTCTAGCATATCTTTCATATTTGTGTAGCACAATCAGAATTACTATGTTGCATATGTTAGTTTAGCACATATTTCATCTATTCAGTAGCACATATGCTAAATATATTAGTTTAGCATATCTTTCATCATAGCCAGAAGCACAAGAAGGGTTCTAGTCTTTGCACAAGAATCCGCTGTAGCACACAAAACATAAAGCGTAGCACAATCGAAATTAAATCCCAACCATTGATCCAACGAATTAAAGGTCCATATATATATATAGGGGATGAATCAAATGAGAACCACAAATATTCTGAGAAATGAGAACTAATCCTAAGCGTAGATCTAGGTGTATCTTATAATTTAGATTTAATGTTATTTTAGGATATTTTTTTACAGATTTTATTAATAAGGTTATTATTGTATTTTTGCTTTTTAGTGTAACTAATTTATTCCTTAAATTGGGGGATTCTTATAATTATTTATGGTAGGTGATTAATTATAAATATTTATTATCTTCATCTAGTTCAAATTTTATGGTCTTTATGAAATCATATTACATATTTTCGTGTATTGAAATATTTAACTTGCATAATAGATTTTTCATGAGAATTTCATAGTAAATTTTCGTTTTTCATTTAATTCGATATGCATTTATTAAATAACCTTATGCACAATTTAATTGTTTGTTGTGCACGAAGTCAACCTGCATATTTTAAAAATATGTTTACGTAATTAACATAATGATTCACGCATACAACGGTCATTACCGCATCTATATTGTATTGTAACTCCTAATATAGTAAACGTTGTTTTATGCATTATTCCATGATCGTTGTGCAATGTTCACGAATATGCTAACATGATACTGTTCATCCACATAAATGTGCGAGTCTATCTTATGTTCAATACACAACTACTATCTAGTTATGCATATTAGTTTAATCACAAAAATAATCATAATTGTATATCATTATTTTTTTAACCCACTAATTGTGGGATTTCGATGCGAAATTTGTATTTGTGATCTTTATTTTTAGGTAAAAAATTTATTTTTACATTAATTATTATTCAAATAAGGATTCTCAATTATGTAAGTTTGATTTTTAGTTATTGTTTTATTTCACATAAAAATATACAAGCCTATGCACAACCATTAATATCGCATGCATAATTATTAATTTCAGAGAGAGAGAATGTGAATTGGCGAAAAATCAGGGATTGCACGAAAAATTAGGGTTGGACGAATCTTTATATTGATCTTTATGCCCTAAAGACGCTTTAAATCATAAAATAATATAGAAAATAGTCAAACTTGTTTTAAAACATGAATTAAATATGATCCATTAGATTAGATGAAATCAAGGGTGATGATAAGTTTTATTTCTTATCTTATAAGGAGTTCTCCTATAACTTTTATATATATGTAAAGATTATATATATATATATATATATATATATATATATATATATAAGGAAAGATATATAAAAAGACAAAATAAGTGAATGCAAGAAATGACAGAATTAGTCTGACCTAGAGTACTTGCATTTATGATTAGATTGAATTGAAAATAAAGGTTTGTAAAAAATCAGGTCTAAGTAGCTTGCCTACTTAACCTACCGGGCTGTTCAGACTTCTAGCCAAGAGCCTGAACTTTTCCAGCTAAATAAGCCCGGGAGATTTATATGTTAAATTTATATATTATTTAATTTCAAAAAATAATTATAAAGTTTATTTTAGTGTATTTGTCAACATATTAATTGAGATTCATATTTATAACCTCTTAATTACTAATTCATCACTATATCAGATAGAGTATCCCATCTAAATTTCCAACCCTTGCTTATTTACTTTGGTTTTCACACACTTTGATCGTTCAATATGTTACAAGATTAGTCTTGTCAAACAAAGCGACTTCTAAATAATAATACAAAATGATATCATTGAAATGCTTTTCTACCCATTAATGGATCTACAAAATGCCATGTAGTAAGGAGTTTGTCGTATTGTTTTTTTTTTAAGTTTCATTATTAATTTTGCTTTTAATTGAGTGGGATTGGTTATTTTAATATTAGCATCCACTTGGCTACTTTTATTTTCCTATTAAAACTTTTTAAGGTTTATTATTTTGATACTAAGGCTTATGATACCTTTTCAACTAAAAGAAGGCTTATAACTATTTTCGATCATTTTTAGTCTCTAGTTACTAATTAGAGTCGAATATATTTTAATTTAACTTCTATGATTGTTTTAGTTTTCGTTACTTAGTTGATAGTCATCACATTACTTTTCAATTATAAATAATAGTACTAAAATTACCTAGAAAATTAATTACAAATAAATCATATTATGTAACATTGTCACGTCAATAGTTAAAGCATGAAGTCTCCATGAGCCATGATGGCATTGGCCGGTGAGTAGGTAATCATTGTCAAACATTTTAATAATTGGATATTATATAAGTAGAATAAGTTTTGCTCCTTAAGATAATTTATTTATCATACTTTTCATGTATACAATAATACTCCCTCCATCCCATGAATCATGGCTCCTTTCTTTTTACACGTAGATTAAAGAAAGTTGTATTTTATGTGTAAAATAGTATGTGGTATGAAATTCGAGGTACTTTTTAGTGTAAAATTGTTTCCTTTTTTGGAAACGAGCCAACAATAATGGGACAGATGGAGTATTTGTTATTATTATAATAATATAGTCCATTCGCTTCTTTTTAAGTCCTATTGATATTTTTCCTTGTTTTTTAATAAGTGTCCTAATATGTAATTTGATAGTAAAATTATGTTTAACTTATCATTTTACCTTTATTTAATACTATTGAAATATGATAGTTAGTTATGTATATGTATTTATTATGATAAATTAATAAAGTTACAAAAGTAATTTTATTTTTATTTTTTAGGTATTTTTAATTTGATGGCTATTATTTTACCTATAAAGAGAGTATTATTTTGTGTCAATTAGAGATCATACAAAAATTATATTTCTAATGGACCCTATTTAACTTAAAATATGGGTTTGGAAAAAACTTAAAATATGACGATGTAAGGAAAAGGCAATTTGAGCGTTGCTTTTTTGTTCGGGCCCTCATAAATAACCCCATCGCATTATTGGGCGCCACATTTAAGGTTTGGTGTTATAGCCTTATTCCAAATCTATTAGTTGTTAATCAATTGAGTTAAGATTGTGGGGTTTAGTGTTGTAGTCTAATTAGCAGTTTCTTTGATGGCTACTGTAGACAATTAAAAATTGTTAGCAAATAATATCGCACCAAGTATAAATTATAAATTAAATAATTAATTATATTTCTATTTTATTAATGGAATCTATTCCAAAATAAATAAGTATATGGTTAATATTTAATTTTATCGATAAATATGAGAACGACATGTGGCAACGACACATCGGAGAGGAATAATTATTCAAATTGTGCCAAATAAGCCATAAAAAGCCCACAAGCCCAAGCTCATGGTTTGGTGGCCCAAAAAGCCCATAAGCCCAAGTCCAAGCTCAAGCCCATGGTTTGGTGGCCCAAAAGCCCACTAAGCCCACTAGCCTAAATCTATAAATAGGGGTTGAATGGCTCATAAATGGGAAGGAAAAGTGGAGAGGTGAAGTGAAGATTCGAAGAGCTCAAGATACTCGAAGAATCATCGGCGAAGTCTTCTCCAACATTCGAAGACTTCTTCAAGCGTTCAAGACGCGTTCTTCTTGCAAATCACCATGTTCTTCGCCAAGATCATCCTCCAAATCAAATCAAAGATGGCGTTCAATTCAAAAACAAGGTGAAAACCCTCCGCATTGACGCTCAAACTTGAAGATCTTCAAACGTTCTTCAACATATCAAGCCAAATCCGACAGTTGCTCTGAAAACAAGGCCAAGGTCCTTCAGATCAACATCATCAAATCCAAACTTCAAGTTCAAGGAGATCAAGGAATCACATCCTTTCCAAACAACTCGAAGAACATCAAGATCGTTCAAGAAATCACATTGAAGAAGTAGAATCAGAGGATAGATAGAGATCGAATTCACTACAAATATATCAAATTCAAATTCAATTGATTTTGTATACAATTTTGTATTTACAAAATTTAAATACAAAAATTTGTGTTACAAATTTCTGGCACGCCCGGTGGGACATCTCTACCTCTCATCTTTACTCTTCACCAAAATCTTGAACGATGTTCATCCAACAACATGCAACTAAGGTCGCTTCAAAAGCTTCTTCAGAGAGCATTGGCGTCATCACACGAAGCAAAGCCAAACAACGTGGGGAAATCTAATTTTAACCCTCTCCCGATGATCTATATTGGATGTTTAATTCACCATACATTGATTATATATCTAGCATGCACCTATATAATTAATTGCAACACGTAGAAGTTTTCTCGTGTTTATCTGCGAATCTGTCGGGGAAGAAAGGATCAAGATTCGTGCTTTGATCTTCTGGACTGTATCCCGATTGCCTAAACTCCAATGCCGAGTGAGGACAATCTATGGAGAATGCTATAGAAATTCGTCTTCTTCCCTTTCTCAAAGTTTTCGAAAATCTCAACTTGGAGAAGTATAATTTTCGAAAATTTCACTATTGAGGATTAGGGTTTGATTTTCTCTCACCTTATATTTATAATGCAATCCTAAATCCTATCAAGATAGAATTTATGCATATCTAATAAATATAATAATATTACTTAAGATAGAGATGATCAAGTCAGAGTCCCAAAGAGACTCTATAAGGAAAGGATCGAATTTCTTCTAAGCTCCAGGCCTGGATGGGCCAGCCCAGGGATCAAATGCAAGGAATAAAGATGAGCCTCAAATAAATTAATTATCTTATGTTCAGCCCAGAACATAAATTAATTCATAAACATTTATTCATGCCACTAGAGAATAAATGCTGACTTACCCCTTTATTTCGAAGTTGAGTCGTGCTTGCACTTAGACTTTCTGAATCCCGTATTTAAGATATCGTCGTCCATTAATTGTTTACGCTGCTTACATCGCTTAAAATAATTAATATCTTTAATTCCTTAAGTAGTACCACTCAACCTTATTATTGTACTTGAGATAACTCAACCTGGGGTTTAGTACAATAAACCTTTGATCTCCTTAAGGGGCGTCATCATCCTAATCGGATACGGTGACTCGACACGGTAACTAGCATGACATACAAGCACCGCCACCACCCAACATGCGAGAAATCTTGGGTTAACTCATGTAACCTCACCCATAAAAGTCAAAGTGATGGTCGAGAACTTATACTCACCTAATACATTATCGAGGTTTAGATCAACGTAAGTCACCGAGATCTAGGTTCTTCACGATCACGATAGAAGAACTCATCTCACCGTGATCCGTCGATACGCCGTAGACGTGCCGGTATGAACAAGCAACCAAGTCAAGTCACTTCTTATCTATACCGCAGCCTATACCAACAACTCGTCCTCAAGTTGTCTCACCAGATACTTTTATATCTCATTAAGCTTGACCAATCATACGGACTTCGTGATCTACAACATCTTGTATGATCTAACTTATATATGAGATAAAGGGATATACATATGCAATCAAGTAAACAATTCAGATAGGAGATTGTAATAGTGGTAACAGAAACATTGTATACAAGCTCAACCAAAACTGCTTCCAGTATACAAATCCAACAATCTCCCACTTATACTAAAGCAAACTTTTAGTATACAATGTGTCTCTACTAGCTATTACAAACAACATCATCACTTTGCCTCCCACTTACACAAAAGTTTCCTTTCTAAGTGGGTGCCATCTTCGCAATCCAAGTCCTCGAACATGCTTTTCGTAGACTTTTTGCGGCAGGCTCTTCGTGAATGGGTCAACTAGGTTATCCGCAGTACTAATCTTTTCAATCAGCACGTCTTCTCGTCTAACGATTTCTCGTATGACATAGTACTTTCTCTCTATGTGTTTCGTTGCCTTGTGGGTCCGTGGTTCCTTCGAGTTTGCCACTGCACCTGAGTTATCATAGTAAACTATGATACTCTTGGGCAAACCAGGTACCACATCTAGATCCATGAGGTAGTTCTTGAACCATACAGACTCTTTAGCAGCCTCCGAGGCGGCTACATATTCGGCTTCCATGGTAGAGTTCGCAATGCATCGCTTTGCACTCCGTCGGGATACGACTCTCCTCCCAAGGTAAACACATAGCCGAGATAGACTTTTCTCATCACGGTCGCCTTGGAAATCCGAATCGAATAACCCAAAGGCATTAGACTATCTCGCATGGTAAACTAGCCTATAATCTCGAGTCCTTTTCAGGTACTTGAGTATATGCTTTACCGCAGTCCAATGAGGTTGTCCAGGGTTAGACTGATATCTAGCTACTATGCCTACCGCATAGCAGATATCGGGTCTCGTACATAGCATTGCATACATGAGACTTTCTATGGCGGAAGCGTAAGGAACTTGTCTCATTTCCTCTCTCATTTGTAGTCATAGGTGACTGCCCAATAGATAAAGGAACGCCATGCCTGAAAGGTAGCAATCATTTCTTGGCAGTCTGCATACTAAATCGAGTAATCACATTATCAATGTAAGACGCCGGAGATAAGCTCAACATTTTTTTCTTGCGATCTCGGTAAACCTTGATCCCAAGAATGTACGCTGCATCTCCTAAGTCTTTTATTTGAAAATGATCGGATAACCAACTCTTTACGTCTGAAAACAACTTCACATTGTTACCAAGTAGAAGGATGTCATCTACGTAGTGCAAGAAATATCACGTCACCGCTGACATCTAAACGATACACACAACTTTCGCTAGCAACGGGTAAATCCATAGGACTTTACCACCGTCAAAGCGTAAGTTCCGGATCGTGAAGCTTGCTTAAGTCCATAAATGGACTTCTTAAGCTTCCATACTAGATACTCTTCACCCTTCACCACATAACCTTCGGGTTGTTTGCATATAGATGTCTCTACCTTCTTCAAGGTAACCGCTTAGAAAAGCGGTTTTCACATCCATTTTCCAAACCTCGCGGTTTAAGTGTCTTGCTATGACGGTAAGAATTCGATGGACTTGAGCATTGCTACATGCGAAAAGGTCTCATCGAAATCGATGCCCTCAACTGAGTGTACCCTTTAGCCACAAGCCTGGCTTTAAAAGCCGAAACCTCTCCATCCGAATCTCTCTTGTCTTGTATACCCACTTACTACCTATGGCTTCCTTGCCATCTGGTAGAGATGTCTTTTTGTATACATCTCGAAAGTATCTGGTGTCGATCCCTCCCACTAGACACGATATCTCGTACCTTTGGTTTAATCGGTGGCGGAATACGATCATCTTCTAATTCTTGAAGAATGATTTCAAATTTGGATTTATGGTTTTTCATATAATCCTCTTCTAAGAATCGGACATTTGTGCTAATAATGACTTTCTGATCCTTAGGACTATAGAAATAACAACCTTTCGTCCCTCTAGGAGAGCCAATAAACAGCCTTGCATCAGATCTAGCCTCCAACTTATCAGCCTTCTTGTTCAGCACATGTGCTGGACTGCCCCATATCCTTATGTGGTTTAAACTAGGCTTGCGTCCAAACCACATCTCGAAAGGGGTTTTTTCGACTGACTTGAATGGTACTAGATTTAGCAAGTATGCAGCTATTTCTAAGGCATACCCCCAGAACGAAATAGTCAATGTTGCATAACTCATCATCGATCTAACCATTTCTAAAAGATTCCTATTTCTTCGCTCTGACACACCGTTTTGCTATGGTGTGCCCGGTGTAGTGAGCTGGGAGGTGATCCCACACTGCACCAAATAGTCCATAAACTCGTTACTGAGGTATTCGCCACCGCGATCGGACCGCATGACTTGATACTTTACCAAGTTTCGCTCCATTTCCGTCTTAAATTCTTTGAATTTCAAAGCATTCTGACTTGCGGTGAAACAGTATATGTATCCGCACTTGAGTAATCGTCAATGAAAGTGACAAAATACTGCACCTCCACGAGCTTGTGTGGACATAGGTCCACACAGTCGAATGGACTAGCTCCAACATCGCTTTGGCTCTATAACCCTTCGCTTTGAAGGTCCGGTCGACATCTTTCCTTCTATACAGATTCGCAGATCGGAGCAGTAATCGTGAGATCACCCAACGCCCATTCTTAGCCGCCTTTGGATCATATTTAGATTGATGTGACCTAATCTAAGATGCTAGAGAAATGTGGTGTCATCTTGTGAAGAAAACTTTCTCTTTTTAAGGTTTGATGTAGATGCAACATAATTAAATGTATTATGTTTGGCAGAAATAGTATAAAGCGAATTATATAAAGTGCCACCACAGATAGCTTCATCATTTCTTATAATATAAACACCACTATAAAAAACAACTGAATATCCATGAATAAATAGTTTTGAAACTGAAATAAGGTTTCGCCGAAACTCCGGCACATATAAAACGTCTTTTAATACTAAAACTTTCCTATCAAAACATAAAGTAACATCTCCGACTACAACAGCCTCGACTTTCGCCGTGTTGCCCATGGAGATCGTTATCTCGCCATCATGCAGCTCCCTTGTCCGTAGGAACCCCTGCAAGGTGTAACAAACATGATCGATCGCTTGAGATCTACTACTCATGAATGAGTAGAACAAGTCGCTAAACATGTTTCACTAAAGCAAATGTCGTACCTTGAGCCTTGAGCATAGGACATTTGGCCTTCCAATGCCCAGTCTTGCCGCACTTGAAGCACTTGCCCCTCTCCTTCGCTTTTTCAAGCCTCCGGTGGCGAACATGTTCTTGCTCCCACTACTCCCATCGGTTCCTTTGCCTCTACCACATTTGGTGCCCTTTTCTTCTTCCATTTTCAACGAAAATTTGGGCCCTAGATGTGCTAGCAGGGCATGTGCTCCTTGCCCATGACTCCTTCCGCGGTCATGAGATCATTAACAACCGACTAAGTGTATACTCGGTCTTGCTCTTGATCGTGTTTACGCGAAAATTCTCAAAGACTTGGGCGGTGTGTTGAGGATGATATCGACCTTGGCCGCCGTCAATACCTCCTCCCAACCGATCAAAATATCCATGAGATGAGTCATGTGGGAGACATGTTCATGGACCGAACTTCCTTCTTCCATCTTACACGCCAAGATTTCTCTCATTGTGTGGAAGCAGACTGTCCGATCCGACTGCCCAAACTTACTCTCGAGACTTGACCATATTTCACTCGCGTTTACCATCGACTGATGCTGCAGTTGCAAGCCTTTGGACATTATAGTCATCATATAACATTTGGCCATATTGTTTGACTTATGCCAAAGTCTGCTTGACTCTCGCTGCTCATTAGTCGATGCGTCAGTAAGGGCATCGGGTTTGGGAGTAGTGAGAACAAACATGTGTTCTTCAACGATAAGAACATATTCCATGTTTCATTTCCACTCGATAAAATTTGGACCGGATAGAGGATTTTGTGCGAGCATATTGATAATCGGTGTAAGAGACATATCCAAAAGTAATGTAAACACATAAGCATACGATCGCACATAATTCGTAATAATAATATTGTAACCTTTTGATAAAACAATATTAATTGAAACCTCCAATCGCCCAAGGAATTCCACATGCGAAGCCACGCGTGCGGCACGGACCGGATTCGTCAACCGGATTTGGGTCGAAAAATTGAAAACGGGCCGAAACAATGGATCGGGCCAAAAATCTGGAACCGGGTCGAAAAAATCGTGTTCGGCGAAAAATCGGTTCGGGCCGAACGGTCGAGTCGGCCCAAAATAGGTGGTCGTGCACTAGCATGTACACCACGCCCAACCGCGTTCCGCCGCCCAACCTCGCGCCAAGAACCGCCGAGCCTCGCCGAGAATCACCGCCGAGCCGTCGAGTGTCATTGTCGACGCTGCCGAGTCATCTGCGCCGCAGTTCCGGTAGATTGTCGAGGAAGCTCATACACCATCGAAACCTGCTACCGGCCGCCGAGACTTGCCGGCTACCGAGAAAACCCAGCGCTCGTCGAGCTATGCCGCCCACTGCCGAGAATCGTCTTTGTCGGCGTCTTGTGGATTCGCCGAGGGCGCCCAGGCGCCGAGCAAACCAAAAGACGACCGCACGCGCTGCTCGCCACAAGATCGCGCGACGGCACCCACGCGCTATCTCGATCCGCCGGCGAACCCGCGAAGCTTGTCGAGGATGCTGATGATGCCGAAGCGTGACCGCCGAGGCGTCCGCGAAAATGCGCGCCTCGCCGCCTGATTGCCGAAGCTTCGCGACCGCTTGCCTCGTCACGCGTATACGGACAATGGCGCGCCATCTGCCGAAGCGTGTCCGGGCGCTGCTAAAGACTGCTGCCACGCAACCCACCGAGGCATGTCGCCCATCCACGCACGATGCCGCCCCTGTCCGCCCGACGTGCTGCCGAGAAACGCACGCACGCTGGTGAGCGGCGTGCGTCCGGTTTCCAATGACCTTCGTCGTCTCGTTCTTCATGCTTTTCGTCTTCGTTCTTCTTTTACAGATAAGACTTACAAGAAAAAATCTAATCTAACCACTGATTTTCTCATGGTGAATTACAAAATCCGACAAAAATAAAACGAGCCACGATGAACGACATATTCACAATTAATTAATTGCGCACGTTATAATCAAACGTGAATTAATCCAACAGAGCCAAGATACTGATCCCGCACTGATACCAATTGTAGGGAAATCTGATTTTAATCCTCTCCCGATGATCTATTTTGGATGTTTAATTCACCATACATTGATTATATATCTAGCATGCACCTATATAATTAATTTCAACACGTAGAAGTTTTCTCGTGTTTACCTGCGAATATGTCGGGGAAGAAAGGATCAAGACTCGTGCTTTGATCTTCTGGACTGTGTCCCGATTTCCTAAACTCCAATGCCGAGTGAGGACAATCTATGGAGAATGCTATAGAAATTCTCCTTCTTCCTTTTCTCAAAGTTTTCGAAAATCTCAACTTGGAGAAGTATAATTTTCGACTCAACTTGGAGAATGTTATAGAAATTCGCATTCTTCCTTTTCTCAAAGTTGTTAATTTTTGAAAATCTATGCACATAAGTATAATTTTCGATTCAAAGATGGCTTCAGCTTGATGAATTCAGCTTCTGGGCTTTTGGTTGAGAACACAGCTTCAAGTCCTCATTCACAGTCGCTTCTAGCTCGTTGAGGTCGTGATGCCGATCTCTACTGACGCTTAGGCTTCAATTCTTTTCGTGGATGACGCACAACTTCAAGCTCCTCATCCACATCCACTTCTAGCTCGTTGAGGTCGCGATGCCGATCTCCACTGACGCTTAGGCTTCAATTCTCTTCGGGATGACGCACAACTTCAAGCTCCTCATCCACATCCACTTCTAGCTCGTTGAGGTCGCGATGACGATCTCCACTGACGCTTAGGCTTCAATTCTCTTCGCGGATGACGCACAGCTTCAAGCTCCTCATCCACAGCCACTTCTAGCTCGTTGAGGTTGTGATGCCGATCTCTACTGATGCTTGGGCTTCAATTCTCTTCGCGGATGACGCACAACTTCAAGCTCTCATCCACAACCACTTCTAGCTCGTTGAGGTTGTGATGTCGATCTCCACTAACGCTTGGGCTTCAATTCTCTTCACGGATGATGCACAGCTTCAAGCTCCTCATCCAAAGTCGTTTCTAGCTCGTCGAGGTCGTGATGCCGATCCCCATTGACGCTTAGGCTTCAATTCTCTTCGCGGATGACGCACAGCTTCAAGCTCCTCATCCACAGCCACTTCTAGCTCGTTGAGGTCGTGATGCCGATCTCCACTGACGCTTAGGCTTCAATTCTCTTCGCGGATGATGCACAACTTCAAGCTCCTCATCCACAGTCGCTTCTAGCTCGTTGAGGTAGTAATGCCGATCTCCACTGATGCTTAGGCTTCAATTTCCTTCGTAGATGAAGACACGACATTCATGCACAACTATTTACAACAAAAAGGGATCAATTAAACACAGTTCCGGGCCCAGATCTCTTCCACGCTCAACCTGCATCAAATAAAACATTTTGCGGGTGTGAGTACTAGAAAGTACTCAGTGGGTAATTGTCAACCTAACTTTCAAAACTTATAATTTCCTTTCACATAAGAGTTTAGAAAACAATTTGAATAATTGTTTCTTGAAAATCTTTCATTATCATATCACCACAAGTTCATTTTGAAACATACCAAGATCACATACCCGAGTTGGTCCCAAAGGATCTCAACTACGGTCATACCCTATCTACGCTATTCGGTAATGGGAGTAGGCCTCTCCCAATACCATGGCGGCCTACATTTGCAAGCTCACGGCCATAACCCGCACAAGACGATATATTTTCCTACCGTAGATGTAATTCAACATACCCACAATGTGGTAAAACATTCATTTTAACATATCCATAATGTGGTGATTGCAATTAATTTCATGATAGCAATGAATTCATATTATAACAATAACTTACTCAAAATGATTTGCAAAGAATTACCCACCTGACGACGTTTAGTCCAAAAGGTTCGTTTCCTCGTCCTTTACTTCCCGATTTCCTTTGCTTGATCCTTGTAACATAAGATTATTGTTGAATTTAGTAATCTTCCTTATTCATTTAACTATTTATCAATAGTTACCGATTAACATTTCAAACGCCTCTTCTCGATATCAAATTCTACCAAAATTTCGTCAGAGTAACGCTTGTAATATGAATAACCCAATTACACCAAACTCATCCAATTTCATCCCAAACTCCCCAATATCATCAACATATACTTAAATATACATATAAGATCTTAAAACAAGTATAAATTCATGCATTTACAACTTAATCGCCTATTGCTCTTCAACTACATATATAGAAAATTTCAAGAGTTTTACACTCTAAATTCCATTTAACATCAAATTTCTCATAATTATATTCATTTAGCATCAATGATCATTAATCCATGATCCATTCAAATCTTAACCAAATTTCATCACATAAAATCATAACTTTATACTAAACTTTAATTTTCTAGTTTTCATACCTTATGTCCATAAATTCTTATAAATTCAACTTAAGCATTATTTTTATCATAGATCTCAAATATCATATCAAATACATCAAATAAAATCAAGAAATCAAAGTTCAATATATGCCCTTCATTTTTGAAATTTAGGGTTTTGGTGCTAATGCATGAATTAAATTCATATAAATTTATTTTATGCATTATTTATATCCCTAAGCATAAATATCATGTCAAATAGATCAATTAAAATCAAAATCATTAAGTTCCTATCAATCCTTATTTTCGAAATTTTTAGGAAATTAAACAAGCATGATTAAATTTTGATTTTTTTAATCATATGATGTTTATATTCATTCCTAAGCATATATTTAAACTCAATTCAATTAAATCATATCATATCATTCATATACAAAAATTAGGGTTTATGCATGATTCTTTAATTTTTCATTTTCATGAATTTAAAGAATTTAAAACCATAGCATATGTTAATTAAGCTTCATGAATATAATTAATTCAATAAACATAACAAAAATTAAACAAATCAATCATACTCAAAGCTTCATAATTTTCGAAAATAATAAGATCATAGAACATCATGTTTATCAAATTAAATCACAAAAACTTAAGCTCAATCAAGTAATTACCTTCTTTGGTTTGATTTTCCACTAAATTCCCACTTAAATATGGATTAAAAAGTGAAAATAAAATTTTGTATGTGATGTGTGTGTGGGTGCCGAAATGGAGGGAGTTTTTGGAGGTTGGAGATGATATGTTCTATGTATTATAATTCTAGAAGCTTAATTTTAATTTAATGCACATTAAATCCTAATTTCATTTACATTAAACACAAATTTCAATAAATTTATAGTTACACCTCTAATTTTACTAAGGTTATACCTTAGTATATTTTAATTGCTAGAATTATATTCCTAGTAATTAATGAAACCTAATACAATTTATATCCATAATTGAAATTAAATTCATATAGCACAATTTAAATTCTTTCATATATAAAAATTCAACTAATTATTTTAATGCTTCTTAATTTTCGAAAATTACATCAAATAATTCTTTTATCACTAAATATTAATAAAACAAATTTATTCAAGCAAATTAATAGCTTAAACAATAATTCATTTCATTTTATAAAAGAAACTCCACATAAAAATAATTAATGCATTTTATAGCAAAATTTCCATTTAATGACATTTTTCATGCAAACACACATTAATAATCATATAATTCACATTTTATCTTAATAGAAATCATTTCTAAATATTCTCTAAGTTTTCAAATCTAATATTCTTCAATTAAGAAATAATCGAATTTCTATCGATTAATAATCCATCATATACCTCTTTATAAATTCTTATGAATTAAATATATTCTAAGTCCCTCGTTATACTTAATTAGGTTTTAATTAATACTATAAGATTTTCGGGTTACTACACTCCCTCCCCCTTAAAAAAATTTCGTCCCCGAAATTTAGTACCTCGTAAGATAGATTTGGATACTTCTCCTTCATTTGTTCTTCTAGTTCCCAAGTCACTTCTTCTGGACCGTGATGTTTCCACAGAACTTTTACTAAAGGAATAATCTTATTCCTTAACTTTTGCTCCTTCCGATCCAGAATACACTCAGGTTCCTTTTCATAACTCAAATCAGGACCGGGAACTATTTCTTCATAATGAAGGATGTGTGTTGTGTCGTACACATACTTTCTAAGTTGAGAGACGTGGAAGACATCGTGTACGTTAGCGATATTTGATGGTAACGCTAACCTATAAGCCACTGGCCCAATTCGTTCCAATACTTCATAAGGTCCAATGAATCTCGGCTTGAGTTTCCCCTTTATGCCAAAGCGATGAACTCTTTTAGTTGGAGAAACTTTGAGAAAGACTTTGTCACCTACCTCGAAATTCAATTTCGTACGACGATTATCAGCATAAGATTTCTGCCTATCTTGAGCTTCTTTCATTCTCTTCTTTATTTGTCGTACTATCTGGACCATTTCTTCTGTTGCCTCAGGGCCAAGAATCTTCTGTTCTCCAACTTCGTCCCAGTAAAGGGGTGATCTGCACTTCTTGCCATATAGCGCTTCGTAGGGAGCCATGTTGATTGTAGCTTGGTAACTATTATTATAAGCGAATTCGATTAATGGCAGAACCTGTTCCCATTGATCTCCCCGGTCTAGCACCACTGTTCGGAGCATATCTTCTAGCGTTTGAATCGTCCTCTCGGTTTGACCATCTGTTTGGGGATAAATGCGGTACTAAAATTTAATTGAGTACCCAATTCTTTTTGAAAAGTCGTCCAAAACCGCGAGGTGAATTTGGTAGCACAATCAGATGTAATTGATATCGGTACCCCATGCAAGCGAACGATTTCTCGAACGTAAATCTGTGCTAGCTTATCCGCTCCGTACGTTATTGGAATTGGAATAAAATGAGCACTCTTGGTTAATCGATCAATGATTACCCATATAGCAGTGTTTCCTCGTCTTGATTTGGTTAATCCAGTTAAGAAATCCATCGCGATATGATCCCATTTCCATTCAGGCACTTCCAAAGGCTGTAACTTTCCGTACGGTCTGTGATGCAAAGCTTTTACTTGTTGGCACGCTAAACCTCGTTCGACGTAGGATGCAATGTCTTGTTTCATTCCTATCCACACGAACCTCTTTTTGAGATCTTGATACATCTTCGTGCTTCCAGGATGTGCAGCATACGGAACGTTATGAGCTTCACTTAAAATTTCATTCTTCAATCTTTCGTCATTAGGAAAGTATATACGATTGCCAAACATAATCGCAATATCTCCGCTTCGTGATATTCGAAGATTTCTGTTCGATTTTCGCCGCAATGTTTCGAGTTGTTCGTCTGCCTTTGCGCTCAACTATTCGAGCTCTCAAGTCCGAAAGTACAACTAACGCCGCAACAATTTCTTGAATATTCTGGGGAGGTAATACTACTTCCAGCTTCATTCTCTCAAACTCTTTTATCAATTCTTCTTGATCCGTAAAAAGAATTCCTAATTTTTCCTGATTTTTCCTACTCAAAGCGTCGTGACGACATTAGCTTTTCTGTGTGATATTTGATCTCGCAATCGTAATCTTTGACCACTCGAGCCATCTTCGTTGTCGCATATTTAAATCTTTTTGTTCAAAAAGTACTTGGACTTTATGATCCGTGAAAATTTCACATCTTGATCCGTATAAATAATGCCTCAGATTTTCAATGCATTGACGACAAATGCGAGTTCCAAGTCATGAGTAGGATAATTGTGTTCATGGATCTTCGTTGTCGCGAAGCATATGCGACGACTTTCCTTCTTGCATTAGAACACATCCTATCCCATCCCTAGACGCATCCGTATATGGTATATTCCTTCTCCCATCGGTATCGTTAAGATAGGAGCATTGGTCAGTCTTTCCTTGAGTTCTTGGAAGCTGTCTTCGCAGTCTGGGGTCCATTGAAATTCCATCCCTTTCTTCGACAATTGTGTCATTGGCTTAGCGATTTTGGAAAATCCTTCAATAAATCTCCTGTAATACCCGCTAAGCCCGAAAACTACGAATCTCATTTGGAGTCGTGGGTGATTTCCATTCTGTGCATCATTGAACCTTTGCGGGGTCAACTTTATTCCTTCACGAAACCATATGTCCAAGAAAGTTCACTTTTTCACCGTTGAAGTCACACTTGCTAAACTTAGCGTATAGTCTTTGTGTTCTCAACTTTTCCAACACAATTCGCAAGTGCACTTCATGTTCTTGTTCACTCTTAGAATATATCGTAATATCATCGATAAACACTAGCATAAATTTATCGAGATATTCATGGAAAACACGGTTCATAAGGTCCATAAACACAGCTGGAGCATTGGTTAACCCAAACGGCATCACTACAAATTCGTAGTGCCCGTATCGGATCCTAAAAGTGATTCTAGGTATATCTTCGGGTTTGATCTTCACTTGATGGTAACCCGATCTCAGATCAATCTTCGAAAATACCTTTGCTCCTTTTAATTGGTCAAACAAATCATCGATCCGTGGTAATGGGTATTTGTTCTTTAAGGTCACCTTATTCACTCCTCGATAATCGATACACATTCTCAAGGTGCCATCCTTCTTTTGATTTAATAAAACCGTGCTGCTCACTACGACGCACTTGGTCGGATGAATCTCAAGTCTAAAAGTTCTTGTAATTGGACCTTCAACTCTTTTAGCTCCTTCGGTGCCATTCGATATGGCGCTTTTGAAATCGGTCTTGACCACGGCTTCAAATCGATAACAAAATCCAGTTGTCGATCCGGCGGTACACCTGGTAACTTTTATGGGAATACATCTTTATATTCTCTCACAACAGGCACGTCTTCTATTTTTCTTTCTTTCTTACTTTCATCATTCAGATACACCAGATAAGCATGATTTTCTTCACCTCTCAATAATTTTTCTGCTTGCAAAGCAGAAATTACAGGAACATCTTTTCTTCTCTCATCTATCCCATAGAAACAGTGGGTTCTTTTCCGGGGTTTGAACGCTATCTCCCTTGCTCGCACCGGATTGTGGCGAAATTTTTAGTCAGCCAATCCATGCCTAGAATAATATCTATGTCCCACATGCATAGGAGACGTAATGATTCAACTTTTAAATGAAGGGGTCCTAGCTCAAACTCTAAGTTAGGACATATCTGATCAATCACAGTTGTCCCACCTATCGGAGTAACCACTTTAAATCCTACTTCAGCTCGCTCTACGGAAGCTTAAGATTATCCACACATGCGGTTGAAATGAAAGAGTCGAAGCTCCGTATCAAACAAAACTAGAACAGTACACCTTAATCGAGCCATACCACAAATTGCCCGTGTTCTTCTCCGGTTGTTTCTACTTAAGCGCATACGTTTTTTGATGTTGGGACTGCAGTTGAAGAGGTTGAGGCTGCGTCTATGGAGCAGAAGTATCTGGGCTTGAGTTTGCTTGTGGAGGGGGAAGTTGATATCGTGGTGGCTGTGGATAACCGGTCATAGCCTTCACAGATTGGGTTGGCCGGAAAGACTTCGATTTGTCACCTCTTCCAAAGACATTCGGTCGATATGGACAAGCAGATGCGAAGTGAACAACTTGTCCACAGGTGAAGCATGTGTTACTTCCACTTCGGCATACGCCAAAGTGTGGACGATTGCATTAAGGACACATGGGCGGCCTCATCCGTTTGAAGGAAGGGTGTCGCCTGCAATCGATGGTCGAAAAGGTCTCGATACCATAGGTCCTTGTCGCTGGAAAGGCTTCTTACTTGGAAATCCTTTGGTTTACCACTTTCTTTTTCCTTTATACCTTTGTTCCATTTGAAAAGATTTCGATGAAACTAGACTTTGGGATATGCCTGCATTCAATTCAGTTGCAGTCTTCTCTGACTGTATTTCCATTTCCATATCTAGCGCGGGATTAAGGGTTTCAGCGTAAGACATGGGTGGTTGAGCGGCCAGAATAATCCGAATTTCAGGTCACAGTCCAGAACGGAACATCTCTGCCACCTTCTCGTCGGTTTCCACTTTATATGGTGCATATCGGGATAACGTGCAGAATTCCCGATCATATTCCGCCACGCCTGCTTCCTTGCTTTAAGTTCATGAACTCGATTTCTTTCTATTTCCGATAAATTGTGGAATAAATTTGGCATATAATTCCTCCTTGAACTGATCCCATGTGAAATTCGCCATTTGTTCTGGTGTGAGGGTTTTCTGTCTAGCCTCCCACCAGAAATCCGCGGGTCCTTTCATCAGAAAATTTATACATAGCAAACATTCCCGATCATTACATTACAAGAACTTGAATATTCGTTCTACTGTGCGTACCCATTCTTCGGCTTCGATAGGACTACCAGCCCCGGTAAAGTTCGGTGGGTTTTGGTGAAGAAAAAGTTCAGCTATTTTCCGATTTGGGGGAGAAGGTTCACGATCAGGAAAATTTTGAGGAGTGGCTTCACTGTCTCTTTCTTCTAAACTTGGGTTTCTTCTTCTTGGAAGCATACTGATACAAAAGAAGAATATTATTTCCACACAGTTGATAAGATATCAAACAAAGGAAAGAGATCCCAATTATAACAAAATGCAATCATCACAAGAGTTTAAAGACAAAATTATTTAATCACAACAATGATAATAAACATTTCATATCATAATTTACAAGAAAATTGCCTCATTGAGGACTTTTACAAAAGGTTTAGTTTCATTATTACTAGGCTGGTAGTTCTCGCCTCGCTTACTATTCCACTACCCTAGCTAGACTTAAAATCTTTTCTTAATCCTCCATCTCTTCTTCCGTTCCTCCTCTTCTGGGTCTTCTTTCTCTTCTTGGGAGCATGAGGGTGGTCAGAGGATGAGCAAGTGGGCTCTCCCGGTAGAAGAAGGATGGATCGATAAAGACGGCATCTCATCAATAGATAAAGGCCGTAAACTAGAAGTACCAATGGGTGGTTGCTGTTCAATTTCATAAATTACATCAGCAGAAGTCAAGGCTATTGTAATTTCTGGGAGAGGAGATAAAGAAGGCGAAGGGGTCTTCAAAGCGAAAGGCTGGTCATATAAATCTAAGTCAGATAAAGTCCACTGAGGCCCAAGAGGAAATAGATGATCATCATTATCACAAAACTCATAAATAGGACTAGAAGCAACAATCTCTTGGGATTCATGTTTAATTTCTTTGCTTTTTGGGTCTAAGATATCAGATAAAATTTGATGAACTGCTGGAATAAACTGATCAAAAGGACGATAGGGTAATACTGGAGGATCTCATATCTTCCTATACTGATTTTTGATAAGATTTACAAATTGTTCGAGGTTACCGGTGATTCTGCACTCCATATCCGGATGTACATAATCCAAAGCAATTTCAGATGCCCATCCCCGCCAGGAATGAGGTAGAGCTTGTACTAGTTGGAGCAGCCCGTCTAACTCAGTCACTCCACACCTCATCACTGACTTCCACATCATCATGTACTGACTGAGAAAGAATGGCATGTGTTGCTCTTCTCTCATTTTAAAGGAGAAAAACTTATCAATGCTGCCTAACCCCGACAGCCTATTATCGACATTCTTTCGAGCGGTAACCTTCTTCCTTGCCATCCTATAATCAAATACAACTTACATGTAGATCAAAACAATCATATATCACTTATATTCATACATGCTACATCACAATAATTCACCATGCTCAAGAACTATCTTCAATACATGCATACATATTCACTTCAACACATAATTCACAATTTACTTTACGGTTGAATGAAGAGATGGATCGAACACCGAGCTCTTATCAATAACTCAAGGTTTATAAGAAAAGGTTGGCTCAAGAAAGAAAATTCACAGACCGAGTGAACAAGCGCTCGATACCACTCACTCAATTCGACTAATTAATTATGATATTAACTAACTAATCAGGCCGTGACTGGTTAAGACATTAAAATTTTGGACAATTAATGGGTTTAAGTGAAATAAAATTTTCGACAAACGGGCAGCATATCCTCTAGACTATGGATAAGCCAACCTGCACATAGCAAATATCCAACAACAAGTAATAACAAAAAATGAGGTCACAATTTCAACAATATGTATATAAAAGGGTCCAAACATTTACAAGGATTTTCAAAAGTATTGTTTCAAGTTTTCAAGTTAACAGCGGAAGAGTAGTGAATGTCATGTAGGGATGGCGGTGGATCTCGGACCGGTCCGGATCCGCAGATCCGAATCCATTTTTCGGGATCCGGATCTTCAAAAATAGATCGGCGGATGCGGACCGGATCCGGACCATTCTTTTAAAATCCGGATCTGGATCTGGATCTCGATTTCTGAGATCCAGATCCGGTCCATGGATCCATATAATATATATGTATATATAATTTTTATTTATATTTATAAGTGTATTATAATATTTTTCTTTCTAGTCGAAGTTGGATAAACTAGGTTACGAAATTGGATAGTATGTTAATAATATTAGAAATTTGTACCTTGTAATTGAGAAAATTTTGTATATGAGTGGTCTATTTGCTAAAATATGTGTGCTACTTCTTCTATTACTATTACAATAGTATTTGCTGTCATGAAAGCAAAAGTAAATTTGTAACTAACATCTTCTTGTATAGTGATGATTGTAGAATTTTGAAATAATTATTATAGTGTTATATGTATTTAGATTATTATTATTATTATTATTATGGTGTTACTGTGAATTATATTTGATTTACGATTTATTTTAGAAGAGAAAACATATGGATCCGGGTCTAGACCCTGGAACCTGTGGATCTTATAGATCTGGGTCTGGATCTAATTTTTTTGGATCCATTGGATCTGAACCGGATCTGGATCCAAGTAAAAAATTACGGATCTCGGATGCGGACTGACTGCATCTGTCCCGCATCCGTCCATTACCATCTCTAATGTCATGTATGAAGACACGACATTCAGGTACAACTATTTACAACAAAAAGGGATCAATTAAACTCAGTTCCAGGCCCAGATCTCTTCCACGCTCAACCTGCATCAAATAAAACATTTTGCGGGTGTGAGTACTAGAAAGTACTCAGTGGGTAATTGCCAACCTAACTTTCAAAACTTATAATTTCCTTTCACATAAGAGTTTAGAAAACAATTTGAATAATTGTTTCTTGAAAATCTTTCATTATCATATCACCACAAGTTCATTTTTGAAACATACCGGCATCACATACCCGAGTTGGTCCCGAAGGATCTCAACTACGGTCACACCCTATCTACGTCATTCGGTAATGGGAAGTAGGCCTCCTCCCCAATACCATGGCCGGCCTACATTTGCAAGCTCACAGCTATAACCTGTGCACAGTACGGTATATTTTCCTACCGTAGACAGGTAATTCACCGTCATACCCACAATGTGGTAAAACATTCATTTTAACATATCCATAATGTGGTGATTGCAATTAATTTCATGATAGCAATAAATTCATATTATAACAATAACTTACTCAAAATGATTTGCAAAGAATTACCCACCGACGACGTTTAGTCCAAAAGGTTCGTTTCTCGTCCTTTCTTCCCGATTTCCTTTGCTTGATCCTCAGAACATAAGATTATTGTTGAATTTAGTAATCTTCCTTATTCATTTAACTATTTATCAATAGTTACCGATTAACATTTCGAAACGTCTTACTAATATCAAATTCTACCAAAATTTCGGCAGAGTAACGCTTGTAATATGAATAACCCAATTACTCCAAACTCATCCAATTTCATCACAAACTCCCCAATATCATCAACATATACTTAAATATACATATAAGATCTTAAAACAAGTATAAATTCATGCATTTACAACTTAATCGCCTATTGCTCTTCAACTACATATATAGAAAAATTCAAGAGTTTTACACTCTAAATTGCATTTAACATAAAATTTCTCATAATTATATTCATTTAGCATCAATGATCATTAATCCATGATCCATTCAAATCTTAACCAAATTTCATCACATAAAATCATAACTTTATACTAAACTTTAATTTTCTAGTTTTCATACCTTATGTCCTTAAATTCTTATAAATTCAACTTAAGCATTATTTTTTATAATAGATCTCAAATATCATATCAAATACATCAAATAAAATCAAGAAATCAAAGTTCAATATATGCCCTTCATTTTGTGCTAATGCATGAATTAAATTCCTATAAACTTATTTTATGCATTATTTATATCCCTAAGCATAAATATCATGTCAAATAGATCAATTAAAATCAAAATCATTAAGTTTCTATCAATCCTTATTTTCGAAATTTTTAGGAAATTAAACAAGCATGATTAAATTTTGATTTCTTTAATCATATGATGTTTATATTCATTCCTAAGCATATATTTAAACTCAATTCAACTAAATCATATCATATCATTCATATACAGAAATTAGGGTTTATGCATGATTCTTTAATTTTTCATTCTCATGAATTTAAAGAATTTAAAACCATAGCATATGTTAATTAAGCTTCATAAACATAATTAATTCAATAAACATGACAAAAATTAAACAAATCAATCATACTCAAAGCTTCATAATTTTTGAAAATAATAAGATCATAGAACATCATGTTTATCAAATTAAATCACAAAAACTTAGGCTAAATCAAGTAATTACCTTCTTTGGTTTGATTTTCCACTAAATTCCCACTTAAATATGGATTAAAAGTGAAAATAAAATTTTGTATGTGATGTGTGTGTGGGTGCCGAAATGGAGGGAGTTTTTGGAGGTTGGAGATGATATGTTCTATGTATTATAATTCTAGAAGCTTAATTTTAGTTTAATGCACATTAAATCCTAATTTCATTTACATTAAACACAACTTTCAATAAATTTATAGTTACACCTCTAATTTTACTAAGGTTATACCTTAGTATATTTTAATTGCTAGAATTATATTCCTAGTAATTAATGAAACCTAATACAATTTATATCCATAATTGAAATTAAATTCATATAGCACAATTTAAATTCTTTCATATGTAAAAATTCAACTAATTATTTTAATGCTTCTTAATTTTCGAAAATTACATCAAATAATTCTTTTATCACTAAATATTAATAAAACAAATTTATTCAAGCAAATTAATAGCTTAAACAATAATTCATTTCATTTATAAAAGAAATTCCACATAAAAATAATTAATGCATTCTACAGCAAAATTTCCATTTAATGGCATTTTTCATGCAAACACACATTAATAATCACATAATTCACATTTTATCATAATAGAAATCATTTCTAAATATTCTCTAAGTTTTCAAATGTAATATCCCGTAGAATTAGATGCCTAATTACGGTTTTTGAAACCCGAAAATTAGGAATTCGCTGTGACGATTCAATCAGTAAGATAGCGAATAATGGTTTCGATTATTTACGAAGGAACGAATTCCTATTTTATATTCACTGAGAATTGTGAATTTAGAAATAGAAGTTTGTAAAGCATATCGACAGTATTATTTCAACGTCGAACGCGTATCGAACGTCAGTATTTTATGGAATTTCCTGAGCAGTAAAGCTTGGAATTAATTTCCATATTAATTCCTATATTAAATGGAATATATTTATTAAGTAAGTACGAACTTACTACGACCATTTTGAGATGAGTCGATTTTGAGCGTTTGAGACGTTTTGAGCGTCAACGTCTGAGACGTTTTGAAAAATGAGTTTAATGCTCGAAAATTATTATATTTAATTTTCTATTATTATTTTATATAATTACAGTATTAATAAATATTAAATTGAATTTTGAGCGTTTAAATTCGATAATTTTCGAAATGGATTTTAAAACCCAAATTATATAAACTATGGTTTTAACACATGAAATGATACCATTTAATTATCCTATGGTATCTAAATCATATATTATGATATATATGAGTATGTTTTGATCGAGATTGACATGAGTATCAATAATAGGTGTGAATTATAATTTTATCCTATTTTCTATTATTCTCGAAAATTTCGAATATATGCCTAAGAGGTGATTTAATTATTTTTATGACTTGTATTTTATACCTATGATCATGTATGATATATATATTGCATTAATGTACAAAAGAAAATAAATCCTACCTATTTGGACCCCTAAACCTTAGGCCATCATGAATGGACAAGGCATGCTTGTCACCTCCTTTAACACCCAATGCATGGAAAGCCTTTCAGCCTACACTAATCATCACCACACTCTACACACTCAACCATGATTCCTATTGTGTGTGTGTGTGTGCTAAGAGAGAGAGAGAGATACATGGGAGAAACTCTTCCCATACACTTCATTTCACTCATAATACATTTTCTCCTCTCTCCCCAAAATTTTCAGACCTCTCCTCTCCTTTCCTCTCTTCTTCTTCTCCTACACCATTTCCACCATGGAAGAGAGCTCAAGCTCCATCTCTCTCTCATTCATCTTCAAATTCGTGACTAAGGTATAACTATCTCCTATGACTCTTAGACATGATTAAATCATACTTGCATGGTTAGATTGATGATCTTGGTGGTGATTTGGGGTGATAGATTCACCATTTTCGTGGTTATATGAAATGCATACAAGAAGAATAAGCTTAAAACTGAAAACTGGAAGTATGTTACGAAAACAGTAACTTCATAAAATTATTTGACTAAGTTACAGTGGTCCGATGACTGTGAAATTTTACTATGTTGAAATTAAACATTTCTATTACGTCTCTGTAAAATTTCAAGTCAATTCAACTTGATTTTCTATTTTAATTCTATTTTTCAAAAACACTTCACAATTCTGTAAAATTTCGGTGTTCATCACCCACGGTCCGTGGCTTTCGTTTCGAGTTTGGCTAATGGTAAAACTATAAACATTGGAATAAACATAAATTAGCATGTCTAGAAGATCTATGTAAATTTTCAGAATTTTATAAAATTTTTTACTATTTATTCCAGATTTTTCAAACGAACTGCACAAAACTGTCACTGTAGTGATAGCTTGTAGTAAAATATTTTTATCTCCCAATCTATTTTGAATAATTGAGTAAGGCTTTTTCTGGATTAAACTAGACTTAAGTGGTTTTCAATATGATAGGTTGCATTCCTAGATTCCTTATAATGAACTCACGGTGAATTTTTAAAGTTGACGCATTACAGTAAGCTTTTTGGACAAACTGCCTTAGTAAAATTCTATGCTAAATGACTGTCCATGTACGACTTTTGCATGAGATATTCGAGCCGTTTGTAATCCGATTTTGACTTTGGTTTCTTCATAAGAAATGTTCCTTACCATATCTAGTTGTGATCTGGAAAGTTTGATCCCAAACCAAGTCTTATAAGTATACTGTTCACTGACCCAAAGTCACCTACTTGAATGTTGTCCTTTCCAACTAGTCAACTTTGAACTTACGTGTTTCGATGCATCAAGTATCTTCCAGTACGATCTTCATGAAACATGTAGTTCTTATTACAAGGTTTCTAAAATTGTATCTTTCAGTCATTTTGGTATTGTGAGTCAAAGTTACGAGCCTCGCAAAATCCCTCGTCGTTAAGCTAAATCTGGAAATCCTGAAAAATTTTCTAAGTATAGAAGAAGTCAGTTCGAGTTGCCCACTTTGAGAGCCTATATCTCCAGAACCACGACTCTTTTGGGTCGACTTCCTTCTTAGAACTTATAGTACATATTTAGAGGTTTCCATAATGTGTCTTTGTGCGGTCATACGTATTTTTAATCAAGAGTTATGAATCGTCAAAGTATGACACTCTAAATCTGGAAATTCTGAAAAATATTCTAAGTATAGAAGTCAGTTCGAGTTGCCCACTTTGAGACCCTATATCTCCAGAACCACGACTCTTTTGGGTCGACTTCCTTCTTAGAACTTACAGTACATGTTTAGAGGTTTCAGAATGTGTCTTTGTGCGGTCATACGTATTTTTAATCGAGAGTTATAGATCGTCAAAGTATGACACTTGGGTTGTTTTAAGCTGTTTTGCTGAAAATTAAACACTTGAAATTTAACTAAGTGTTGAAACTCCCCTATGTGAAACATGCCTTATGTGACTAACATGCTATTAATTGATGCATTCATATGATATGTCGCAAGGTACATTAAAGCATTAATAAGATGCACTAATTTAGGATAAAACAACAATATGATATTTTTACGGAGACGTCTTAACGTGAAATATTTGACTAGCGCTATTACTACATGATCAATTGATTGTATATCATGCCATGATATACACTCAAGTAGAAATATGGGTTCTAAGACCGATGGATGTTTCAACTCAAAACCTCAAAGCCGTGAATAGATAAAGCTAAGCTTCAGACTCGCAATCCAAGAAATCGGTTAGACAATCTACGGTCAGGTGGGCTTTATCTTCAAAATGTGGGCCTTTTCTTACCCCACTAAAATGTGACTTCTTCGTTATTCCAAATGAGTTTATTTACGTACTTATTCTACAACTGTTATCAAATGTTTTACCATTACACCGCCAAAATATTTCGTTTTGTGTATGGATCCTATCTGTTATGCCCGGGTAGGGCTGTGGAGATGGTTGGAACTATTATATCATTTGTTGTGGTAGCACCCAACCTTTTAAATGTCGGGTCCTGTGCCGGATGATAAATGCCTGGCTAGGATTGGCGTGAAGGTTGGAACTATACGCTGTGTTAACATATGCTTGCAGAGAGTGACTGTGCGCTGTACGGGATTACGGCCGGTCACGGCGTCGTAGATGGGAGGCCTCCCTCTCGACGTTTATTATTTATTATTATTATGTATTGTGACTATGAGATACGGACCATACACACCAAGAAAATGCTTGGCCAAGCTACTTTTATGAATCGAATGATTTTAGTAAGCCTGAGCCTTTTAACTAAAACCCTTGTGACTTACTCGACATTGGCAGCGTAATTCGAATATTATCAAATGTTTTTGGCATGAGTCCACTGAGTGCATTCTTGTACTCACCCCTGCATGTTTGTTTTAAATGTGCGGTTGAGCGGATGATGGATGGAGCGGTGTTGAGCGATAGGAATATTGTCATTGAAAAGTTTATACCTTGATAGTACATCGTCATATGTACATATCACATGTTTTCCGCTGCAAGAACTTAAGTTATGTACTAAAGTCCAAGAACATGCTTGTCATATGAATTAAGGCTTTTGTTAAGGAGAATTCCCCTGTTTAATTATACCTGTTTAGAGTTACAATCCCTTCTAAATCCTACTTAGGATTTAGGGGATGTGACATCAAATCTCATATTCTTCAATTAAGAAATAATCGAATTTCTATCGATTAATAATCCATCATATGCCTCTTTATAATTTTTTATGAATTAAATAGCTTCTAAGTCCCTCATTATACTTAATTAGGTTTTAATTAATACTATAAGATTTTCGGGTTACTACACTCCCTCCCCCTTAAAAAAATTTTGTCCCCGAAATTTAGTACCTCGTAAAATAGATTAGGATACTTCTCCTTCATTTGTTCTTCTAGTTCCCAAGTCACTTCTTCTGGACCGTGATGTTTCCACAGAACTTTTACTAAAGGAATAATCTTATTCCTTAACTTTTGCTCCTTCCGATCCAGAATGCACTCAGGTTCCTCTTCATAACTCAAATCAGGGCCAGGAACTATTTCATCATAATGAAGGATGTGTGTTGTGTCGTACACATACTTTCTAAGTTGAGAGACGTGGAAGACATCGTGTACGTTAGCGAAATTTGATGGTAACGCTAACCTATAAGCCACTGGCCCAATTCGTTCCAATACTTCATAAGGTCCAATGAATCTCGGCTTGAGTTTCCCCTTTATGCCAAAGTGATGAACTCTTTTAGTTGGAGAAACTTTGAGAAAGACTTTGTCTCCTACCTCGAAATTCAATTCCGTACGACGATTATCAGCATAAGATTTATGCCTATCTTGAGCTTCTTTCATTCTCTTCTTTATCTGTCGTACTATCTGGACCATTTCTTCTATTGCCTCAGGGCCAAGAATCTTCCGTTCTCCAATTTCGTCCCAGTAAAGTGGTGATCTGCACTTCTTGCCATATATCGCTTCGTAGGGAGCCATGTTGATTGTAGCTTGGTAACTATTATTATAAGCGAATTCGATTAATGGCAGAACCTGTTCCCATTGATCTCTCCGGTCTAGCACCACTGTTCGGAGCATATCTTCTAGCGTTTGAATCGTCCTCTCGGTTTGACCATCTGTTTGGGGATGAAATACGGTACTAAAATTTAATTGAGTACCCAATTCTTTTTGAAAAGTCGTCCAAAACCTCGAGGTGAATTTGGTATCACGATCAGATGTAATTGATATCGGTACCCCATGCAAGCGAACGATTTCTCGAACGTAAATCTGTGCTAGCTTATCGGATATCTTGTTCATAGTCGGTACCCCAGTCGTACAAATTAGTTTCACAATTTTAATTTCATGTTCATAGTTCTTACAATATCTTGTTATATTTTCTTTAGAAAAGTGGAAGTCTTAGGCGACACCTCTTCCCGACTCGAAAGAGATACATTGCTTATTGCAACTATTGCACGAAAACCTACAAATGGATCGAGAAAGGAGGTTACGGAACGCTCAATAGGCACATGGAGGGTTCTCATCCTCATGAGTATGGAATATCAACGAACCAAGCTCAAATTAAAACCCTTCTCAATATTCTACAACGGTGCGTCCACTTTATTTAAATTTGATAAGGGAAAATATGAAGATCGATGGCTAGATATTGTGCTATGGAAAACTCCTTTAATTATGCCGATAGAGTTACGTATGAAGAATGTTATAAAGAGGACTTGGTCCTAATGCATGCAAAGTTAGTAGAAGTATTATGCTTAAGAAGATTAGGAGACAATGCATGGAAAAAAAACATGATTTAATGAAATATTTGGTTCGTTTAGGTCATAAAGTTTCTATTTGTGCCGATGTTTGGACGGATGCTTATAATAAGAATTCTTATATGAGTATTACTTGTCATTGGATTGATTCGAAATGGGTTATGCAAAACGTTTAATTGCTTTTAGAGAGTTTGAAGAGCCTCATAATGCTTTAGGTATTGCTAATATTATAATTGGTGTGTTAAATGAGTATTCTTTGATTAATAAATTTTTTCCGTTGGTTTTGATAATGCTTCGCAAACACCGCTAGTATTCCTCAACTTATTGAAGCATGTGCACCTTCTTTGAAGGAAAATACTTTCATTCTAGATGCATTTGTCATATTTTAAATTTATGTGTTCAAGATGCACTTAGTATTTTCAAGATTCCGTTACTCTATTAGAAATGCTATCAAATGTTTGCATGCTTCAAAACTTGTGGGAAGAGATGGCAAAAATATTGTCGTACAAAAATATTTCTTATACATGTTTCAAATTGGATGTTTCTCATCGTTGGAATTCTACTTATGAAATGATTCATAGTACTATTACATATAAGGGTCATTTATGTGATTTTTAAAAAAAGAGTTTACAACTATTCAATTACATCTTAATGAGTCTCATTGGGATGCTTGCATGGATTTATATCGATTATTAAAGGTATTTCATGGTGACGAAACAATTATCGGAGTTTATTATTGCACTTCCGTTATGGTTTTAGAACATTGCATGCATATTGCCATGTCTTTTCGTAGTTGTTTTAGTAAACCATCTTTATGTGGTGTAATTTATTTTATGGTTCAAAAGTGGCTAAAATATTTTAGGGAGATACCTATAATTTTTTGCTTGCTAAGTGTTTAGATCCTAAATGGAAATATGATGGTACTTGTCAAATGCTTAATGTTTATTATGATGCTTTTAGACAAATGGATTTTCAAGGTGCTAGTATAGAAGGAGAATTAGTTTATTTTGATCTCCGGATGTAGATCAAATCAAATATAATCTTGAAAAGAATTTAAGAAATCTTTTCAAGAATATAGGTCGAAATATGGTAGTGATGATGATATTCAAACTCCACCTCCTTCTTCTATGATGTCTTCGATTAATTTTCCTTTTGATATGAATGAGTTTGATCCTTTGGTGCAACAAATGACTTGATGTACCAAAATAGAACATTCGAAGGCCGAGAGGACAAGGTAATAGTGAATTAGATATATATTTGCAAACTCCTTTTGTCTTTGGTGTTGAAGATAGCGGTCCTTCGATCGATGTCTTGAAGTGGTGGTCGAAGAGGAGTACCCAATCCTCTCAATCATGGCAAATGAGTTATTTGTCGTCCCGGCATCCATCAGATCCGTTGAACAAGCATTTAGCATTGGAGGACTAATGCTTGATCAAAGAAGAAGCAACATGAAGCCGGCGAACATTGAAGCTACAATGTTGCTCGATGATTGGTGTAGGGCCGACGTTAGAGCTCAAGAACCACAATGGGAAGATGGTAACGAGAGCGAAGACGAGGCCTTCACCAAACGGATCGATCGAATCGGGTGCGGAGACGGAGTAGAGCATTTAGAAATAAAAAGAACTACATGGACTTTGATTCCCATGATTATGAGGATATGTAGGCAACTCAATTTTAGAAATTAAATTGAGCTCAAGTCCTTATTATTATTATTTTTTCATCCCTATGTAAAAGTCATAAACGGATTTATGTAATTTTACTCATCATTTATTAAAAAATGCAAAGCGTTGACACATATTTTATATTTATACGTATTTTAACAAATGCAAAAATGCAAAGTATTTACAAGTTCAAACATAAAAAAAATCATTTACAAATTACAACTTACAAATTTAAAAATATTTACAAGTTTAGTAGTTTACAAATTTTTACAAATTTAAAAATATTTACAAGTTTATTAAGCTTTAGACTTAAAAGTTAAAAGTTAAAACTTAAAAGTTTGTTAAAATCTTGGACTTTGATACTTGTTGCATATTTGATTGAATTTTCAGACAAATTGAGATAGAATTGGAGATTTTACCCTTCATAAGAGTTGAAGTATATCGCGATACGAGTTCGTGAGCGCAAACGGATCGAAAATCGGAGCTCGGACGAGAGAGAACGGATTGATACAAAATCGCTGCGCGAACGGGCCGAATCGGCGGGCTAGGCCCTAAACCGGCGGTTCGAGCCCGAACCGGGACCGCCGGGCTCAGGCCCGGCCCTAAACCGCCATCTAGTATGTAGGGCCGGGCTAGGGCCTTCACTTTTGGAACCGCCGAATCATGGGCCCGCCCTAAACCGCGGTTCCGCCCGTAACACGCTCTAGCTTATCCGCTCCGTACGTTATTGGAATTGGAATAAAATGAGCACTCTTGGTTAATCGATCAATGATTACCCAGATAGCAGTGTTTCCTCGTCTTGATTTGGGTTATCCAGTTACGAAATCCATCGCGATGTGATCCCATTTCCATTCAGGCACTTCCAAAGGCTGTAACTTTCCGTACGGTCTTTGATGCAAAGCTTTTACTTGTTGGCACGCTAAACATCGTTCGACGTAGGATGCAATGTCTTGTTTCATTCATGTCCACACGAACCTCTTTTTGAGATCTTGATACATCTTCGTGCTTCCAGGATGTGTAGCATACGGAACGTTATGAGCTTCACTTAAAATTTCATTCTTCAATCTTTCGTCATTAGGAACGTATATACGATTGCCAAACATAATCGCATTATCTCCCGTTTCGTGATATTCTGAAAGATTTCCTGTTCTGATTTTCGCTCGCAATGTTTCGAGTTGTTCGTCTCGTCTTTGCGCTTCAACTATTCGAGCTCTCAAGTCCGGAAGTACAACTAACGCTGCAACAATTTCTTGAATATTCTGAGGAGGTAATACTACTTCCAGCTTCATTCTCTCAAACTCTTTTATCAATTCTTCTTGATCCGTAAAAATAATTCCTAATTTTTCCTGATTTTTCCTACTCAAAGCGTCAGCGACGACATTAGCTTTTCCTGGGTGATATTTGATCTCGCAATCGTAATCTTTGACTAGCTCGAGCCATCTTCGTTTTCGCATATTTAAATCTTTTTGTTCGAAAAAGTACTTCAGACTTTTATGATCTGTGAAAATTTCACATCTTGGTCCGTATAAATAATGCCTCAAGATTTTCAATGCATGGACGACAGCTGCGAGTTCCAAGTCATGAGTAGGATAATTGTGTTCATGGATCTTCAGTTGTCACGAAGCATATGCGACGACTTTCCCTTCTTGCATTAGAACGCATCCTATCCCATTCCTAGACGCATCCATGTATATGGTATATTCCTTCTCCGGATCAGGTATCGTTAAGATAGGAGCATTGGTCAGTCTTTCCTTGAGTTCTTGGAAGTTGTCTTCGCTGTCTGGGGTCCATTGAAATTTCATCTCTTTCTTCAACAATTGTGTCATTGGCTTAGCGATTTTGGAAAATCCTTCAATAAATCTCCTGTAATACCCGGCTAAGCCCAGAAAACTACGAATCTCATTTGTAGTCGTAGGTGATTTCCATTCCTGTACCGCTTAAACCTTTGCAGGGTCAACTTTTATTCCTTCTGCCGAAACTATATGTCCAAGAAAGTTCACTTCTTTCAGCCAGAAGTCACACTTGCTAAACTTAGCGTTTAGTCTTTGTGTTCTCAACTTTTCCAACACAATTCGCAAGTGCACTTCACGTTCTTGTTCACTCTTAGAATATATCAGAATATCATCGATAAACACTAGCTCAAATTTATCGAGATATTCATGGAAAACACGGTTCATAAGGTCCATAAACACACCGGAGCATTGGTTAACCCAAACGGCATCACGGCAAATTCGTAGTGCCGTATCGGGTCTAAAAGTGGTTTAGGTATATCTTGGTTTGATCTTCACTGATGGTAACCCGATCTCGATCAATCTTCGAAAATACCTTTGCTCCTTTTAATTGGTCAAACAAATCATCGATCCGTGGTAATGGGTATTTGTTCTTTAAGGTCACCTTATTCAGCTCTCGATAATCGATACACATTCTCAAGGTGTCATCCTTCTTTTTGACGAATAAAACCGGTGCTCCCCACGGCGACGCACTTGGTCAGATGAATCCCAAGTCTAAAAGTTCTTGTAATTGGACCTTCAACTCTTTTAGCTCCTTCGGTGCCATTCGATATGGCGCTTTTGAAATCGGTGCTGACCCTAGCTCCAATTCCAATTGGCCCAGTGGATTGAAAATAAGGGTTGTGAAAAAAAAAATCAAAAAAATTGATAAATTACAAATTTGACCCCCGATGAAGGAATTTACCCAAAATCCGCCATCAGTCATGGGAAAGCAATGAATATTGCTCAGAAGGCTGTTTCTGCTTGAAAAACACTATGCCCTCGTCGAAATCTGATATTTACGTGATTTGCGCCGATTTGCGCCGCATCGTCCAAATACAAAGTCGATTCAAGTCCAAGCCCAAATTTAAATTCAAGTTTACAAATTCAAATTTAAATTGAAGAACTCCTAAATATGAGTATAAACTGCTTACAAGTTCATATCAAATTCAAGAACTCCTAAATACGAGTATAAACTGTTTACAAATTAAAATCAAGTTCAAGAACTCTTAATACAAGTATAAACTATTTAAAAATTAAAAATAAAAAAAAAAAAAATCAAGAACTCCTAAATATGAGTATAAACTATTTACAAGTTCAAATCAAGTTCAAGAACTCCTAAATATTAGTATAAATTGTTTACAAATTCAAAATCAAATTCAAGAACTCCTAAATACGAGTATAAACTGTTTACAAATTAAAAAAAAATCAAGAATTCCTAAATACGAGTATAAACTGTTTACAAATTCAAATCAAGTCCAAGAACTCCTAAATACGAGTATAAACTGTTTACAAATTAAAAATAAAAATAAAAAATAAAAAAATCAAGAACTCCTAAATATGAGTATAAATTGTTTACAAGTTCAAATCAAGTTCAAGAACTCCTAAATATGAGTATAAACTGTTTACAAATTCAAAATCAAATTCAAGAACTCCTAAATACGAATATAAACTGTTTACAAATTAAAAAAAAAAATCAAGAATTCCTAAATATGAGTATAAAGTGTTTACAAGTTCAAATCAAGTTCAAGAACTCCTAAATGTGAGTATAAACTGTTTACAAATTCAAATCAAGTTCAAGAACTCCTAAATATGAGTATAAACTGTTTATAAATTCAAGATCAAATTCAAAGTCAAGAACTCATTGACAAGAGTTTAAACTATCTAAGTGAATTTCGAGACTCGTCCATTTCCAAGACAACTCGTCCATGAACAAGTTTCGATGGGGCAATTTGTAGACAATTAAAAATTGTTATCAAATAATATCGCGCCACATATAAATTATAAATTAAATAATTAATTATATTTCTATTTTATTAATGGAATCTATTCCAAAATAAATAGATATATGGTTAATATTTAATTTTATCGACAATTATGAGAAAGACATGTGGCAACGACACATCGGAGAGGAATAATTATTCAAATTGCGCCAAATAAGCCATAAAAAGCCCACAAGCCCAAGCTCATGGTTTGGTGGCCCAAAAGGCCCATAAGCTCAAGTCCAAGCTCAAGCCCATGGTTTGGTGGCCCAAAGGCCCATAAGCTCAAAAGTCCACTAAGCCCACTAGCCTAAATCTATAAATAGGGGTTGAAGGGCTCATAAATGGGAAGGAAAAGTGGAGAGGTGAAGTGAAGATTCGAAGAGCTCAAGACACTCGAAGAATCATCGGCGAAGTCTTCTCCAACATTCGAAGTCTTCTTCAAATGTTCAAGGTGTTCTTCGTGCAAATCACCACGTTCTTCGCCAAGATCATCCTCCAAATCAAATCAAAGATGGCGTTCAATTCAAAAACAAGGTTAAAACCCTCCACATTGACGCTCAAACTTGAAGATCTTCAAACGTTCTTCAACATATCAAGCCAAATCCAACAGTTGCTCTGAAAACAAGGCCAAGGTCCTTCAGATCAACATCATCAAATCCAAACTTCAAGTTCAAGGAAATCAAGGAATCACATCCCCTCCAAACAACTCGAAGAACATTAAGATCGTTCAAGAAATCACATTGAAGAAGTAGAATCAGAGGATAGATAGAGATCGAATTCACTACAAATATATCAAATTCAAATTCAATTGATTTTGTATATAATTTTGTATTTATAAAATTTAAATACAAAAATTCGTATTACAGTTACAAAATCACTAGCTATTTTGGGCAAAACAATCCATGAATCTAGCTTATAATTATTGGCATTTCATATTTTTGACATTTTAGTTGATTCCTTACATTGGCTTAAATTTTTTTGTAGGGTACAATAATTTTGATTTCCTGTAATCTAAGGAGTTAGGAAGCAAGTCTCGAATTCCAAGCATTTAGGAAATCTCTTGAAATGATTTTGTCGAGTGCTTGATACTAAACTAGGCTCATGGAAAACCAATTTCCTGTTGAAATTGGCATTAACGTGCTTGTAAACTAAATTAAATTATGATGTTTCGTTAGAATTAATGAAAATAAATTAGAGATTTGCAACTTAAGTTTCGACTAGATATCTTACAGTGATTATTTACATTAGTTATGGTGTATGTTGTATGTGTACATATATGGAAACTAGCACTTCACATTGGAAAAGTGAAGTAAATCTAAGTATTTAATAAATGTGTCCATATCATAAATGAATAATCTAGTGTACTCCATTATGGTGTAATGTGTTTAGTTACTCTTTTAATTAAGACGAATAACACAATTATGCATGCGTTTACGATAATTCAATATTATAAAAGTATAGATATATGATGCTTTACTAAACATCTATATGATAAGTAATAGCAAATAATGAGGAAAAGATGAATCCAATATTATAGTTGTATAGCAAATACCAATTGAAACATGATAAACACCTCCAATTAGACTTGAAGATAATATTCATTTCTCTGTTGTTAATTAAGACATGAGAAAATGGGTGCTAGATTGTACCATAGTTTACGCAGTTCATGAAAATATAAATTTTTATCTTATACTTTCGTATTATATTTCGTGTTTTTAGCTATATAATTACATCTCTTTAAATCTTAAATCCAAAAATACGAATTACCACTAAAATAGATTTAAAACAGATGAGCATAATAACTCACCACAAAAAAAGAAAAGCTAAAGAAGCAACATAAAAGCAAAAGCTATAAAAGCAAAAAACCATCACCATACGATGAGATTCTTAACTTGAACTAATCATCAAACACTTGAAATCTGATCAAAACTAACATTAACTAAATCAACCTTAATCCCTCCAAGCATAATGGCTCCATCATGCATTAATCCAACAAAAATCATCTTCATCTCGATCTTACTTCAACTTCTCACACTAGCCAAAACCAGCCAACAATGCAGGACCTCCTGCGGCCAAATCCCCATCAGCTACCCGTTCGGCGTCGAAGACGGCTGCGGCAGCCCTTACTACCGCCGCATCCTCGTCTGCTCTGACTCCGCCACCTCGAGTTCCGGACCCCTCAGGGCGGTACCCGGTCCGCAACATCAGCTACTCCGACCCCCACATCCTTATCACCGACCCGTCCATGTGGAGCTGCCACGATGGCGACGCCTTCCGCCCCACCACCGCCTTCAGCCTCGACACCAGCACCCACTTTCGTTTGTCGCCACAAAACGACTACCTCTTCTTCAACTGCAGCAACGACGACGTCATCATGGAGCCCAAGCCCGTGTTCTGCGAGCGCTTCCCCGAGCAGTGCGACTCCACCTGCGACACAGCCAGTTATCTCTGCAGGTGATATATCATATTACACTTTACTCTCAAATTAAATATATCATATTATACTACTGTCTTTAAATTAAATAATATCATAGGGATATAATAAACAAACCAAATTGTGAAACAAGAATCTTTTATAATTAGCGATATGTAGAGTTCGAGTTGGTTGTCTGGTTCAGGCATCTGCCGGAGTGTGGGGCGGCGGTGCATGGCGGATCGTGCTGCTCCTACTACCCGAAAGGGAGCGAGTCGTTGAGGATGATGCTCAAGCACTGTTCAACTTACACCACCGTTTACTGGAGAAACCTGGGGGTCACGCCAGCGTATAACCAGGTTCCGGAGTACGGGATCAGGATCGACTTTGATATCCCGGCAACCACGTCGTGCCTTTGGTGTCAGGACGGTGCCGGGACCTGCGGCTTCGACGTGGGGACCCAGGATTTCCTGTGCCTGTGCGACAAGGGAAATGCCACTACCAACTGTAAAGGTGCCGTAAAAAATAATGACTTTTATAAATAAATTTTAGTAAGAGCTATAACTCATTGATTTACGTTGTTGCAATGTTAATGTAGATCGCAGTGGTCAGGGGAGCAGTCCGGCAATGGTGGCTGGTGAGTGATACGTTTTAGTAAAAAATTTCAGTTTGTTCTACTCAATTTTGATATTTTGATATTGAATTTTGCGGTAGGAACTGTAACTGCGGTGTCTGTTGCTGGAGCATTTGTTGGAGTGGGAGTTTGGTACCTCAAGAAAGTGAGAGCAAAATCTCCTGTCACTCATGGAGTTCAGACCAACGAGAATAGACTTTTTTGAGACTTTGATTTTGTTCCAAGCAATGAATCCTAGCTACCTACACTTCATTTTTGCTGTACAATCTTTTTTTTTTATATAGTTATGCATGTCAGTGATTACTTACAGTCGAAGCAAGAATTAGATTCTTTCTATTTTATAATGAAAGCAAGACTGGAGAAAATATATCTAAATATCGTCAAGGTTAATTTGTGGGATTCTTCAATATCAAAATCAGTGGCTGTTTGTGAAATCAGATGGAATCTAATGATTCTCTTCAAACTCGTGATCGAGCAGAAAATATGGAAAAACAAGGCCATCCAACAATGATTGATAGATAGATTCAGCAAATAACTATCTCAAAATTTTTTTTTGATATATTCAGCAACTAAATGATAAACTCATTCCTCTCTCTCTCTAAAAAAAAATGATATATTCAGCAAATAAAGAACCATATGATGAACTTAAATGTAAAATACAACAAAGAATATGGCAATGCTACAAATAAATAAATCAAAACATAAATAAACTAGCCCAAAATCAGATGAAGAGAATTTATAACAATAGAGCCATATTTTCCACTTGAAATTCATGAGAAACACAAGTCATCAAGTCAAAAAGGGTAAAAAGAAAGACAAAAAAAAAAACCTATATAAAAACTTATATTCAAGCTTTTCCTATCTGAACTGCTTCAAGCAATGAAACAACTTCATCAATTGAGGGTCTTCTTCTAGGATCCTGCTCTATACATTTACAAGCTATATCAAGCAACTCCATCAGCTGTTTCTCGCAGTCTTTCTCTCGTAGACACGAGTCGAACAACTCCGGCTCCCTCTTCTCGGATCTCATCTGGTACATCCACCCCACCAGATTCCTGCAGTTCTTGCCTCTGCAGACCTCAACGGGTCGTCTCCCCGTTATCAGCTCGAGAAGCACGACCCCAAAGCTGTAAACATCGCCCCTGAAAGTGGCCGTCAGCGTCTGGCTATACTCCGGTGGAATGTAACCTAACGTCCCAACCAAATCCGTTGTCACATGAGTGTCGTAAGGGTGGAGCAGCCGTGATAGCCCAAAATCGGCTAAATGAGCCTCAAACTTCTCATCCAAGAGAATGTTGCTCGTCTTGATGTCTCGATGGACTATATTCGGCTCCTTGTGTAGATAAGCCAATCCACGAGCCGCTCCTTGAGCGACTCTCAATCTCGTTTCCCACGAAAGAAAGGAGCTCCCGTCTACTCTCTCGTGCAACCAATAGTCGAGGCTGCCATTCTCCATGTATGAGTAGATCAACAGCCGGTCATTTCCATAACGACAGTACCCTTGAAGAGAGACGAGGTTTTTATGCTGAGCTCTCGAGAGAGCCTCGACTTCAGCTTGAAATTCGCGTTCCATCTGTCCACAATCCCCGGAGAGCCTCTTGATTGCAGCTCTCGAGCCGTTGGGTAGGTCGGCCTTGTACACGAGGCCGAACCCTCCGCAGCCGACGATGTTCGATTGGCTGAAATTGTTCGTTGACTTCAACAAGTCCACGACAGTAAGATCCTTGCAGTAAGCATTCTTGAAGATGACAAGCTTGGGAGGCCCAAATGCATTGGAAAGCCGAGGTGCTCGACTCATATCCTCCTCCACGTCTTCAATCGGCATTCCGACGTCTCGTCTCGATATTCTGAGCAGAAGAATGGCCAAGAGTAGAGCAATGCCGACGCCAATGCTGATCGTCACTCCAAGAATACTGCTTCGCCGGAACTTGCTATCCTCGTTAGACGGAGTAGTAGGCGGCTGGAGCCCCATAGTGTTGACGGCACACGGAGAAACAAGCTTCCCACAAAGTCCGGGGTTACCCTCGAAGCTCGAGCTTGGGAAGCTGAGAAACTGGCCCCCCGTCGGAATTGCTCCCTCGAGATGATTATAGGCGACGCTGAACTTCGACAAGAAGGTCAGCTGGTTGAATGACGAAGGGATTGATCCGTGAAGAATGTTGTACGACAAATCCAACGTCTCGAGGTTCCTCATAGCCGAGATGGAGCCGGGGATGATGCCACTTATACTATTCCTACTCAGATCCAACACGTGAAGCTGCTTCAACCGTCCGATTTCAGGCCAAATCGTGCTATTTATCCGATTATTACTCAACAATATGGATGGAGGGAAACTCGAAGCCTGATTGTACTGCAAGCCACTGGCACTCTGATTCCTCTTCACGAAGAGTGGAATACCTGTGGAAGTGTTGAGGCTTGACGTGTAGCTTTTAGCTGATATCAGACTCTTGAGCTCCGTCATCCCCTTTGGGATTTCTCCGGTTAGTGAATTATTTGAGAAGTCCAAATAGAACAGATTCTCCATCTCCCCGATCCACGAAGGGATGCTGCCCTCCAAACGATTCCAAGATAAGTCGAGTACCTGCAGCTTCCTGCAATTCAACAGCCAGTTTGGAATGTGGCCGTTTAGGCCACAGTTTCCTAGAGCAAAGATCAATAAGCTCTCGAATCCACTCACATTTTGAGGGATCTCCTCACCATGGAAGTTTTTGGTGAGTATAAGTGTAGTGAGGTTCTTGCAATGCTTCAGCACAGATAAGGATCCTAATATGTTTACGAGGCTGTTGTTTGACAACGAAAGGGATACGAGAGACGAAAGATTAGCATAACTATCAGGGATTTGGCCGGTCAGATTGTTCTTGGCAAGGCTCAAAATCTTGAGTTCTTGACAACTAGATAGAGATTCCGGCAAAGGACCAGAGAATCTGTTGCTACCAAGTTCGAGATTGCAAAGATTGAGCAATTGAGAGAAATCAAGATCAATCGAACCATCAAAGGAATTGTTTCGAAGATCAAGCAATCTCAACTTAGAGCAAGCAGACAGAGTCGAAGGCAACGGACCGGAGAATGTGTTTGAATGTGCATCGAACTGTTGTAATTCAGTTAAATTCCCAAAAACATCGGGTAGGTAACCGGAAAACCGGTTCCCGTACAGATATAGGGTTTTGAGATTGGAAAGCTTACTGATTTCGAGGCTTAGCTGGCCAGAGAGGCTATTTGAAGAGATGGAGAGCTGCTGCAAGGAAGATAACGAGTATAACGAATCGGGGAGGTCACCGGAGAGAGAATTGGAACAGATATGCAGCTGCTGGAGAGCCTTGCAGCTAGTCAAGCCTTCGAGCCCTCCGGTTAGATGATTGGATGATAAGTCCAGAACGCGAATGCTCTTGGTAAAGCTGCATATTTTGGAGCTGATTTGGCCTGTGAGCGAATTGTAACTCATGTTAAGAGCAACCAGATTGGGGAACACTCCAATGTCAGTGAGGTTTGCGGAAAGCGAATTGCTGGACAGGTTGAGTGATTGGATCGATTTCAATCCAGCAATAGCCCCAAACGGCACCCCAACTAGCAGGTTGTGGCTGAGATCAAGAACTTGCAGCTCCTTCAAGTTGGAAAGCTCCAAGGGCAATCCATCATCAAGAGAATTGTGGAGAGATCGAGAACTTTCAATCGATCCAATTTGCTCAAAGACTCAAACTTTGCCCTTCAAACCTTTTCCGGATAACTGCAGCATAATCACTCTAGGCGCTCCGTCTTACTCCCACCATCTTCACACACAACACCTTCCCATTTGCAACAGTCTTGGCCATTAGACCAAGAGAATTTCACAGAGCCATTGATCAGTTGGCCTGCAAACTCCTTCAAGGCCGATAAATCATTCGGTTCACAGCCGTGTGCAGGAGCTGCAATGCTCAGGGATAAACAGAGGAAACCAGCCAAGAATGCCAAATTCAGGAAATTCATGATCACCATCAATGATCAAACAAGACTACCAACTCAAATCATAGTATTGATCCCTTTCACGTCTCAAGACTCAAGAGAATAGAGGAATACGCGATGATGAAGCAATGAAAGCTCACACTCACAGAATTGAGTCCTCAACTTCACCTCCCTCACAAATCACAAAGATCCAAACACATTACTTAATAAGTAGTCAAGGCCACCAAGACAACATTTTCATGGCTTCCCACCAGGATTTCCAATCCCTAGAAAGAATGAGAAAATTCAACTCTTGAGTGCTGACTATTTAAGATATAGATGCAAAACTCAAATTAGAAACTTCAATCTAAGTGAAGACCAAAACTACCAGTACCAACCAAGAAAAAATGAGCACCCACTAAATATTTTTCAGTCCCCACTCCCAAAACAATACCTAAACATAAAACCTTGCTTCATTCACAAATATCACCTCGAAGCTAGCATATGAAGAAACAAATTTCCAAGAAAACTCCAACCCAATTCCCCAGAACACCTCAAAGATCAGAGAGAGAGAGAGATAGAGAAGAGAAATTATGAAGCAACACACCAACTTGTCGTTGAAGCAAGGTTTCTCATGGTTTTAGATCCCTAAGCTCCAATTCGTAGACATAAATAAGGAAAAATCCCTTCTTTATTCCAACCCACAAACCAAAGTTCCTCCCTTTGAGAAAAAGAGTCAGCTGCTGAATCCCTTGTGACTTACAATTGAAGCGAGCAAACGCCACTTGCCCAAAACAAAGGTTTTCAATGAACTCAATAAAGTTTGCTCCTTTTATGCAAGGGTTTCACACTGCACAAGTACAAATTCAAGACTGAAAAACCCACAAAAAATTAACTATAGATATAGTAAGAAAAAAAGTGTAAAAAACATTACTTACTCAAAATCCAGTGATTTCAAATCAAAGATAGAAGAGGAAAAGACCATTCTTGTACACGACAGGGAAAAAGGAAACTTTTTTACAACTCGGAGCTGTTTGGCTTAATTTTGTTGAAGAAATGCAATTTTATTGTAATTGTGTGTGACAGACAAAATAGACTGGTGGGATTGGTTTGAAATGATGACACAAAGAGCTGACTTTTTGTGATGAGAGAAATATTTGAATATTGTGCACCATAAATTTTGTTTGGAGTTATCTATTGTCACAGTTATATTTTGCCATCATACTAACTCTGACTCAATTGTCAATACCCAAGTTTGTCTCTTTCTCTCTCTCCCTCTCACTCTGTCAGTAGAAGATGTGTTTTTCAGTGGGAAAGTGGCGGATTTGATAAGGCTTTGCGACATTAATTTGCTGCTCTCTCCATATACGTTTAGCTGCGAGTGAAGCTTACATTTTTCTTTCTTTTCTTGTTTCAATTATATTCCAGACTCATAAAAATATAAAAAGATAAATCATAATGATCAACGGTTAAGAAATTAGGATGACCTTATCTAGTGTTCACATGAAGCCATCCTAAAAATGAAAATCCCATACTGCGATTGCTATAACTCGATCCTTAATCCTTGTTTCAAATCTGCTAGTTCTTAACCAATTGAGTTAAACCCGTAGAGATAAATAGTTATTACATTTAAATAGTTATTATACATACCTTATTATAATACACATTTATGATGGATTAAATTTTTGGGTGTTATTTTTTCAAAAAAATAAAAATAAAATTGGGTGTTATTAGTTGTAAGTATGGTATATAAGTACACAGAGGTGTGGTTTTATAAATGCCACAATTTTTATCAATATATCTGTTATTGTTGTGCATATACATAGAAAGAAGTAAGTGCTTAATCGATTGAATTTTCAAATTTTGGAATTGTAATAAAATGTTTAAAGATTGGATTGAAGAAAATCAAAATTTAAGAATTCAACTGAACCAATTAAAGTTTAAGAACTCAACTACCAACGTAACATTCAAATATATATTCGTGACTATTCTTATTTTAAAACGTGGTTACTTTTTTATTTCTTCTTCGTCAAAATGTGTTATACATTTGCCTTACAAAATATTATCTTTAAATGTTATATCCATGACTGATAATATTTTGTTAGACAAAACTACACATTACTAGTAATTGATTTATTGCTCAAACTTTTTTTTTGGTCAATTCGATCTGAAATTTAAAGGTCAAGGTCACGGTGAGACTCGAACCCCGAGACCTTGGCGCCGGGCGATTAACCACTCTACCACTAGCCAACACACGCGCACTACGTGTACGGATGGTAGTAGGTGAACTAATTTGACAAGTATTCATGAGGGTGACCTATTTAAAGTCAAACTAAAATCTTTAAAATCCATTTACATATGTTGGGACATTAGGTCCCCATTCATACTTAGGAAAGAAACGAAAAATTAGGAAAAAAAATAACAACAATCTCAACACAAGAATTTAATGTGGAAAACTCCAAAATCGGAGAAAAAATCACGACCCACAAGGGAAAAATTCACTATATGATAAATTTCTACAATCACACAGTATACATCTCCCTCTCGACCCCCTACACTATTACAAACCTTTGACAAACTCTCACTCTTCTATCAAGATTCTCACAAGAGAAACTAAGAAAAGAATTTAAACTATAAATTAATCACAAGACTATAATGTAGAGATTGATGCACTTGTAACAAAGAACTTTATGCTCCTTATATAACACTAAGGGGCTCCTCACTTTGCTTACAAAATGAATGTGAGACAATACTCTTTTATTTTAACACTAGAAAATTACAACAATCTCCACCTAATTAAAAAATAATAATACTTTATTGTCTTCACCGACAATCATGATTCTTAACTCAAAGAGTCATCATCCTCAAAAAAGAGAATTAGCCTACTCCACCATATAAGTAAAATACTTAGAATCAACCATTCTAAGAATTTCTTTCGGCACATGTCGAAACTTGCTGACAAAAATTATGTTGCAACTTCTAGCTTTTGACCATCCTAGAAGTTCTTCAGTCATCGACATAACTTACACCACATACCTTGCATCCATGTCAAATCAATGCACATGCGGTCTAACTAACATCATCACGTCCTCGTTCATGGCGGTTGGACATGCCATAGGATGTTCATCTCTTCAAAAGAAATCTTCAATCACAATGTTAGCTTCATGGTGAGAGCTATTTTACGGATCCGCTCCACCTTGATTAGCTCCATCTTGACGATTTCACTTCGTATGCCCGATTCTTCCACACTTCCAACAAACAACATATTTGGAGTCCTTCCTCCCTTTGCTAAAGGCCATAATTGCCAAATTTTTCGTTGAATTTAGCACTTCACTCGTCAACCTTATCTCCTCGGAAAGAAGTTTTCTCGTGACTTCAGCAAAAATCAACGATTTCTTCCCATACATCAGGATTGGTTTCATGTGCTCATAGAAATGAGGAAGAGAAAAGATGAGCCTTAACGCCTTGTCCTCATCTTCAATTTTCATTCCAATTAATTGCTTCTAATTCAGAGATAACACCATTAAGAGTACTCAAATGATCTGAAATTTTCGTACATTCATCCATCCGCAGGGTGTGAAATTATTCCTTCAGGTACAACCGATTTGAGATGCCCTTTGCTTGGTATAGAGCTTCCAGCTTTTTCCACAACTCTTTGGCACTCGAAATCCCATGTACATTTACAAGAACATTATTGGCCAAACATAGACGAATTGTACTTGCCGTCCTCAGCTCCCAATCTTCATCACTGATACTAGAACTTTTGTTTGTATCTTCAGTTAAACCCGACCTATCTTTTAAAGCCTTGTACACACCAAATTGTATCAACATATCCTTGACTTGCACTTACCACAAGCCAAAATTGATTCTTCCATCAAATTTTTCCACGTCAAACTTCATTGAACTTGAAGCCCTTGACATAAGTTTCTCCACCTCCTAAATGAATAGCCGCCTCACAAGAGACATCCAAACTTTTCTCAAGAAATCATTTATGATGTGGAAGATCAGACAATACTCCAACAATAGAGCATACTCAGAATATCAAGAGACCTAGATCAAGCTCTGATACTACTGTTGGGACATTAGGTCCCCATTCATAGTTAGGAAAGAAAAGAAAAATTAGGAAGAAAAAAAACAACAATCTCAACACAAGAATTTAACATGAAAAACTCCAAAATCGGATAAAAAACCACGACACACAGAGGAAAAATTTAATATATGATAAATTTCTACAATAAAACAGTATACCTTTCCGCTCGACCCCCTACACTATTACAAGCCTTTGACAAACTTTCACCCTTCTATCAAGATTCTCACAAGAGAAACTTAGAAAAGAATTTAAACTAAAATTTAATCACAAAACTATAATGTAGTGATCGGTGCACTTGTAACAAAGAACTTTATACTCCTTATATAACACTAAGGTGCTCTTCACTATGCTTACAAAATCAATGTGGAACAAGACTCTTTTATTTTAACACTAGAAAATTCCAACAATATAAATAGGATGGGATTTGGCCAACAAGAAAAGAAAGCTCCATCAAGCTTGACAAACCAAGCTATTTGACAACAATATATATAATATTTATTTATACTAATAAGTAATATATTCGTATACATTTTAAATAATATTTCGATTCCTATCTCCCCCGCTCCCTATTTTCCTAAAACTACCGTCTAGCCCTTACCAATAGTGTATTCGTTACATCCTAAAAGGAGAAGGAACAAATTTATAAAATATGAATGTTAACTAACTATTTGAGAAACAAAATAGGAATTTTGAATTTTAAGAAGCTCTAAACAGGCTTATAATTGGTTTTAAGGTAGGGATGATTACGGTTCGATTAATCAGTCATTTCTCATAAAAAAATTGACAACGAGATTTTTATTGATTTGGTTTAACTGCTAAAAAATAAAAATAAAAATCCCTTATATTAGCTAACCTAAAAATTAGTTTGGTTAACCGATTATCAAACGGTTAACCATAACAAAAGAAATTTACAATTTTCTATAATTCAAAAATAATGATTTACAAAAATACAAATAGCAATTCCAAACATAAAATAATGATAAAAATTGCAATTCCAAACAAATGGTCTCAAATAGTAATCTTGTAATCCTCTCAAACTAACAATTGATTCGTCTTCAATTAGTTATGGACCTTATGACAAACCATTAATGCTCAAAAGCGAGTGATTTTTTTTCTACAAAAACAAATAAACAAAAATACATTGCAAAATATATATAAATATAATTATTAAACAATGAGCGATAATAAATTTACCTAAGTCCATCAATTCAATTTAATATATAATTAATATTATTATTATTATTTATAGATAGCGGCCAATTCGATCAACCACATTTTTTGTACGATCTTGATACTATTTGTCGTCGGTTCGATTTTTCAATTTTTTCCCACCCCTAATTTTAGGTCTAACTCATATTATTAAAAAGGCTATACTTGAGATTACATAAAGGCTTATTTGATGTTAAACAATTTATAGGTTAAAAAACTAAGTCTCTATTCAAAAAATGGAAGAAAAACTATACCACATTTATATGCTGTGTATTACTTGATAAAGTAGAACTTTCACCACATATTACTTTCCATGTAATTTGCGCGTTAGTTCTACTATGATTATAAAAGGCATTACAACTTGATTTATTGTCTAAAAAGAAAAGAAAATTTGGTTTATTAAAAAAAAGAGAAAAGGAAGATATGGATTGTACAGCACGCGTTTGTGCACTGCGCGTGGAGAGGGCGGGACGACTGCTGCCGGTGCGAATAAGAGTCCAATTAGGCGGAAGTCACGGACAGTAGCGGCTATTTCTGTCTTAATTAAAACCTCAAAATATACATATCCATTTGGAAATTCAGCGCAATTACATGTGAGCCCACCAACCCCACAGAATGCTTTTTCATACTCTCATGTATCATTGTCCTACTCCAACTCGTCAAATCTTTTATTATAATCATTTTCCTAATCTTGTTCTATTTTTCTCTTAAAAACTAAATTTAAAATATAAAACATAGTACTCTCTCCATCCTAATTGTGTTGGCTCAAAACTTTTGACGCGTAAATTTTTTTTAAAAAAATTATCGTATGGTTTATGGAATTCGTTTGTATATAATAAGTTCTTTTTTTTGAATGAACTAATAATAATGAGATAATTTAAAAAGAAAATTGAGTTATCATTTATGGGATAGAGGAGTATTACTTTTCAGAAGAGAAAAAATGTTGATCAAGAAAATGTTAATCAAGTGAGGTGGAGGAAGCTTGGAGGGGAAGGGGATGCGTGTGTGGCTAAGTGTTAGAATTAGGTTTTTTCTAGTGAAGGGTTTTTGAATCAATTAATACATACAATGTACTCCTTCCTTTCTTTTTTAAGTATCCTATTAATAATTTTTTCTTATTTTTTAATAATTGTCTTAGTTTACAATTTGAGACTAAAATTATGATATATTTTCTATTTATCCTTATTAAATTTTCTTGAAATTTGATGATTAGTTGTGTGAATGCATTTATCGTGATAATTAATGAGGTTACAAATATAATTATCTACTTTCTTGATTTGTGTGATTTAACTACAATTGACCCTTAAATAAGAATGGAGGGAGTAAAATGATTAAAAGAATCATGTTTTTATGTTTGTGGCCATAAAAAAATCTCCTATTCACACTTTGTAGTTTGTATATTGATGTAGTATAAGAAGAATTAATCATATTAAATAACGCAGACATCTTGTAATGATGCGAAATTATCATACTCGTACAGTAAAGAGTATTTGGACTATATACAACCCATTTTTTATTTTTTGTGCAAAGTTGGATTTTTTTTCTTTTTTTAATAGATGGATTTTCTTATAGAAAATATATTTTTCTACTAGTTATTGTAGTTAAATGAATCGAAAGTTTTATTTGTTATTTGGACTGAGCACGTACTAACATATTTCTTCCCTTTTTTTTAAAGTGTCTCCTACCTTTAAATCGCAAAAATTAAGAGAATAGATAAATTTATATTTGTAACATCATTAATTACCATGATAAATGCATTCATACAAGTAATTGTCAAATTTCAAAAGTATTAAATAAAGATAAATAAGAAATATATCATAACTTCATTCTTAAATTATGAACTAGGATAATTATTTAAAAAAGGGAAAAATGGGAGGAGTATAGGGTTTACATCTATTTGGATCCAATAACATTTATTTACGTGCCTAAAAATCTCACTCAATTGGATTTAGATGGGTCGAAATGTGTTTTATTTAATTTATATCCATGTATGAACAACTTCAGTTTTGAAGGACGAACTGCATTTATTGTTCTATTACTGGATAGTTTTTGAAGTTTGAAGTAGACGTTTCAGCCACACATAAAATTAATAGAAAACGATTATCCAGAGTTAGCAAAGTTAATTTCTGTGCAAAACCTAGAATATTGATATAATAAAGAGATTAAGCTTCATGGTGAAGCTTTTATAAGATGCAAGGGGACCGAAAAAGAAAAAGAAAAGAAATGATTGTAGTTCAAATGGGAAGAACACAATGATATGGTTTGTGTGGCTTCCAAAGGTTGACTACAATACCACACTTTTGACAAAGAGAGCAACTCACTACCACTCTCATTATTTACCCCTCTCTCTCTCTCTCTCTCTCTCTCACACACACACAACAACGACTAAGACTATAAATGAGTCAAATTATTCGTGAGCTATTCGGAGTTCGATTCAATAAAAGTTTGTTCGAGTTTGTTTAGTGAAGCTCGTTAGCTAAACAAATCGAGCGAGCGTGGTAGTATTCGACTCGTTAGCTCGTAAATAAGTTCGATTAAGCGATTTAGCTTAAAAAATATAAAATTATTAACTAGATACAATTATTTTCTTTCTATAATTATTACTTATTGTGTTAAATCTCTAACTACTTTTATTTGTTATAAGAAATCAATAAATATATTGTGTTATTGTGAATAAAATAATTTATTTTTAAAATAAAATAATTAATATTCTAAACATATATCTAAATTTAGAAAGTTTGTTTGGATTCGACTAAAGCTCGAATAAGCTCGAAATATTTGATAAATAAAATTTGAGATTCAACTCGATACTAAACAAACCAAGTTTTGTTGGAAAAAATGTACGAACAGTACAATACTTGCCGGACGTATTACAACTTGAAAAGAAATGTAGAAGGAGAAGATCAAACTAACAATGAACTTAAAACAAGAAATAACGAAGAAATAGAAACCGTATTCTAAATGCCGAGTCGAGGAGGCCTTCCATAAGACGAGATACGCCCGTAGTGCTCTAGGTTACGCGTATCGTCTCCAAAGGTAAAAGCAGCGTCTCGTGGGTGGCGACCAAGAACCAACGAGCTCCGTGAACAGACGGAGGCGGCGGGCGAGCTTGGACACTAGCTATGTATGCAGAGTGCTTTGAGAGAATGCAGAATGCTTTTGCGATGGGTACTATCTTTGAGGAGACATGTCCTATTTATAGGCGTCGTCCCTCGTGGAAAGCATGTTGGGTCAACACCGCATTGATGTCGGGTGTTACGGAGTTATGTCCGTCGCCCATTGAGTGCGAGAGGGTTCGCGACGGTTTTGGGAGACAACGTGCCCACGTTTCCCGCAGAGCCATCATGTCGGGCGTTAAAGCGATTCTGACGAATCTGGACAACGCGTGCGTCGAGGTTCATTAGACGTGTCTGGGCGTCTCTTGAAGTGCACAAGCGAGCCCAACGGATTGGGCTACGAGTTGGGTCTCGGACCAACTCCATAGCACAAACAGCCCAACGGATTGGGCTACACGAGTTGGGCCTCGGACCAACTCCATCTTTGGGCTCGATCAAATATTGATCCAAAATATAGGGGCAATGGGCCACGGAACCAGGCCCACGAAGCAAGCCCACGAACAGGCCCAAAGAACAGCCCAAAGACCAATTGCCAAGATCCACGATCCACGGAACCGGGCCGGGCCGGGCGGCAGGCGCGGCGTCGGGCGCGGGCGGGCGGGCGGCGCGGCGTGCTTGTGGCGTGGGCTTTCGACCCATCACTTGTGCACATAATTATACTAAGTGTTCAATGAACCACTTATATAGACAATTAATGAAGGTACATTAATCAATGTGGGATAAGGATTAATTAATCCATGCTTATCCCTTAATCACATAACTCCATGTTTAAGTGACCAACTTTGATCCATTATTTCTCACTCACCGAAATCGGATTTTAGAATGTGAATACACCACGATCATCTACTCGGACGTAGATCGATCCTATGCCGCTTAATTTCACAAAATTAAACGTTATGTCACTCAAAATCTTGGTCAAAGTAGCTTCCTAAAGAACTTGACCACATATATAAAATATATATATATAGCGATTAGCGATTTTCAACAATCCCCACATGAGTGGAAATAGCCATATGCATGTATGGACACAGCTCGATCCTCAAGAGATATTAAAATATTTGAACATGTGGTTTATGGCCTTGAACCTTCCATGTTAGTACCATCAGTACACGGCGGATTAGTGGACACGATGCGAACTATTCCCCACAACGCACTCGGATAATGGTATTAACACTTTAACACCTCAACCTCACCCGTTCTCACGTTTGATTCCATTTTGGCCATGGACATCCACTTTGGATTCATAAGTGTCTTGTTTGAAGCGCCCCACTTCACACTTACATAGGTGATTCTTTCCGAGTATCTTGCCATACTCAACCTCCCGAGGTATCTTAGGAATCATTAAGAGTCAATGACTCAACCTCACCACTAAGCAAGTTTTTCAACACTCGTTTGCTTTCTAGGAGCAGACTAACTCGAGTGTTTACACACGAACTCTTATAGCTTAGTTATCCCATTGAACCAGTTCTTGGGATCTCCAAATCATCATGGTTGGGTTACCACTATGATTGTTCTTAAGATGTGGATTTTAATCCCATTCCTCTAGCAACTTGATCATTTGATCCGGTTCGACCCTTTGGTTAGCGGATGCGTCGATTATCTATTGACTTGACATAGTCGATTGATATAACCCCACTGAGATCAAATGCCTCACGGTATTATGTCGCCGACGTATATGTCGAGACTTACCATTATACAAACCACTTTTCGCCTTCCATAGCCACTGGCCGCGTTGAATCATCACCGGTGGCACGGTTTAGACCAACATGGAATATCTTCCAAAATTACGAGCCACTCGGCTTCCTCACCGCCTTTATCCAAGCTATGAATTGATTCCATGGTGGATCGGGCTATACACGTCTGCTTCGTGGATCTCCAAGAAACAACACCTCCCCAATCGTGAACACGTACCCACTTGTAGAAAGTGAATATTTCGTGTCGGATATCCAATTGGCATCACATGCCTTCAAGCACCGGGATATCTCGTGAAATGCGACCCGTGATTTTGAGTATACTTGAGTACCTCAAAACTCTCACTAGAGCCTTCGATGCTCCTTGCTTGGATTGCTCATGTAACGACTCAATTTATTCACGGCAAGAAGCTATGTCGGTCGGGTGCAATTTGTAAGATACATCAAACACCCGATGACCTTAGCATAGTCTTCTTGCCCAACAGGTTCACCTTGTTCTTACTCAGTGAACATTGAGCTCAAATGAGGTCTTAGCGGAAAACTATCAAGCGCATTGAATTTCTTAAGCACTTTCTCGACGTGGTGAGATTGTGTCAAGACAATTCCGTCTGATCTTCTTAGAATCTTGATTCCAAGAATCACATCAGCTAAACCCATGTCCTTCATGTCAAAATTTCTATTTAACATGCGCTTTGTGTCATTAATGACTTGAGTATTACTACCCATGATCAACATGTCATCTACATACAGACACACTATAACATAACCATTATCAGTGTTCTTAACGTAGACACATTTGTCACACTCGTTGATCTTGAAACCATTTGCCAATATTACATTGTCAAATTTCAGTGTCATTCTGCGGCGCTTGTTTCAAACCATATAGAGACTTCACGAGTTTGCATACCTTGCCCTCTTGACCAGGTACAACAAACCCTTCGGGTTGCTCTATATATACCTCATCCTCGAGGTCACCATTCAAAAACGCAGTCTTAACGTCCATTTGATGAATCTCAAGATTGTGCAAAGCGGCGATTGCGAAGCACCCTAATAGACGTAATCCTCATCACGGTGAATAGGTATCGAAGAAATCGTACCCTCTCTTTGTTTAAACCATTTGACAACCAAACGGGCCTTATACTTTTCAATTGATCCATCGCGCCAGATTTTCTTTTAAGGATCCATTTGCATCCTAAGGGCTTACAACCTTCGCAAATCAACCAAACTCAAGTGTGGTTTTGCGAGATAGAATCAATCTCACTTTGAGCGACCTCTCGCGAGCATCCCGTATGGCCGCAGCATAGGCTACTTTGATCGACGTTGGTTCTTCGTCCAACATGAGCGCAATATAGTCGGGACCAAAATCCTTTGGCGTTCGACTCTCATCGCTCGTCTCGGTTCCAACCCTCCGGATCGCACCTCGATCGCTATGCGATATCGGTTCTTCCTCCGAGGTTTAGAACTCGAGCTTCACCATCACTCTATTGCTAGAATCGGCTTCACTTTTATCCTTGTCTTTGCTGAGGATAAGCGCTTTCAAAGAATATAGCATTCCTTGATTCAATCGTCGTCCCCACAATCATATCCGTACCTCGACACGTGGATCGAAAACGATAGGCCTGTTTGTTGAGCATACCCAATAAAGATACAATCGATGCTTTAGGTCCAATTGTAACTTGTTTAGAAGAGCACCTCAACCTTCGCCAAACACCCCCACACTTTGAGATATTTGTCGATGGCTTTCTTCCTTTCCACAACTCGTAGAGAGTGACATCCTTACTCTTCATGGAATCTTGTTCAAGATGTAGTTGGTGTCAAAACGGCTTCCCCGCAAGTTACGGGGCAACCTGAACTAATTAACAAAGCATTCATCATCTCCTTAAGTGTTCGATTTTCGTTCAACAACGCCATTAGACCGAGGTGAATAAGGGCGTCGTTTGATGTATTATACCACTTTCGTTGCATAATGCCTCAAACGGAGCTACATATTCTCCCCTCTATCACTTGAGCGGTCTTAATTCGACGACTTAGTTGATTCTCGGCTCGTTCTTGAAGTTTTAAAAGCTTCAATAGCCTCGTCTTTACTTCTTAGAAGGTAAAGATAACAATATCTTGTCTGATCATCAATAAGCGTGATGAAGTACTTTTACCACCTCTAGTTTGTACAAACTTTAAATCACACACATCGGTGTGAATAAGTTCTAGAGGCTTAATGCTCCATTCTACCGAATGAAACGGTAACTTAGCCATTTGGCTTCCACACAAACCTCACATTTCGTTTGTGTATTCACTTCATTTAACTTTAGTAAATCTAAATTTACTAATCTTTTTATAGCATTTAGATTAACATGTCCTAATCTACAATGCCATAAATCAGATCACTCAGCCAAGTAAGAAGAAGTAGATGCATTTTCATTGATCATAATTTTTGGTACACGGCAGACAAATTATTACATTTAGTTTGAAAAGACCCCGTGAGATAACCCTACCAAGGAACTTTCCAAACTTAGTCAAGACAAACTTGTCCGACTCAAAACTAGTCTAAAACCCTTATTAACTAGAATAGAGGCGACACTAAGTTCTTGCGAATGTCCGGGACATGCGGACATCCTTCAACGTGATCTCAATGTCGGACGACATCTTGAGCACCACATCACCAACTCCGCAACTTGACGAAGCTTGGTTCCCCATGTTGAGCTTCCTCCCTCAACAGACCTTGTAGGTGGAGAACGCATCTTTTCGGTAGCAGACGTCATTTAATCGCGCAAAGTCGATGAACCATCCACCTTGATTCTCGGCGTGGTTGACTTCTTCGGTCACCACAGCAGCCAAGTCATCCTTGTCCCATTTGTCAAGTCCTTCTCGACAACGTTGGTAACTTGCTTAGCCTTCTTCTTCTTAGTGACGGCGGTCTTTACTCGTGTGGCCATGCTTGCCATAATTATATGATCCCGTCAAACTTACGGGCAACCACCTTCCTTTGCCTTTGTCTTTGACATTGGGGCGAAACACGTTTGTTGGAGGACCGCCTCTCTCCAACAGGTTGGCTCTAGCATCGATCAAGCCTTTCGCTTTTAAATCTTGCTTCTTCACGTCAGACTCGATGCGCAGTTTGACGATCAAGTCTTCAAGCGTCATATCCTTTCGCTTGTGCTTAAGGTAGACCTTGAAGTCTCTCCACCCGGGGGGTAGCTTCTCAATCACTGTAGCGACGACAAAGCCGTCCGAAACAATGTGCCCTTCGGCTTGAACCTCGTGTACAATGAGTTGAAACTCTTGCACTTGGTCCATGATCGGTCGAGAATCGACCATCTTGTAGTCCAAATATTTGGCTATAATAAACTTCTTTGTACCTGCATCATCACTACGGTACTTCTTTTCTAGCGCATCCCACATATATTTGGATGTCGTTACAACAACATAAACACTATACAAGCTATCTTCTAAACTACCAAGTATAAAGTTTTTACAAAGATAGTCGCCAGTGCGCCAGTTGTCATATGCTGCTCGGACGTGAAAGTCCGTCACTTCGGCCCCCGGAACGGCGGGCTCATCTTCCATCAAGAAGTTGGCGAAGCCCAACGTCGTGAGGTAGAACAACATCTTTTGCTGCCATCTCTTGAAGTCGGATCCTCCAAACTTTGGCGGCTTCTCGGCGGGCGGCATCATCCTCGCGGTATGAGCAGTGCCGAGATCGATCCAAAATCGATCCACCAGCACCACTGAAGTGTCTTTGAAACATGGAACTCGAATGAGAACCGCCATGTTAGATCCCATGGATCCAACAATCGACCCATCGAAAAGTGCGATCGTCAAACCACCGGAACCACTAAAAATGGAACCAATTGTTGAACCACTAAAAGTGGAACCAACGATCGACCCAAAGGTCCAATGGTTGATCCCAAGGCATCAAACCAAACATGGCAGTAGCCGTTGTGTCGAATCGGCGGCGGCGGCGGCGGCGGCGGCGGCGGCGGCAAGCAGAAGGCGGCAGCAGAAGCAGTCGGTGGCGAGGTGAACGACATCTCTAAGCAAGGTATTTAATTTGAATGTTTTAAGTCGATTTTAATGTCGAACTCCTTGGCAAGTGTTATCTCGTCTTGCGATTGTTAGAAAAAATGTACGAACAAGACAATACTTGCGGGCGTATTACAACTTGAAAAGAAATGTAGAAGGAGAAGATCAAACTAACAATGAACTTAAAACAAGAAATAACGTAAGAAAGCGTAGAAACCGTATTCTAAATCTTTGAGTCGAGGAGGCCTCTTTCCGCAAGACGAGATCGCCCGGTAGTGCTCTCGGTTCGGCGATCGTCTCCAAAGGTAAACGGCAGCAGCGTCTCGTGGGTGGCAGTGCAAGCCAACGAGCTCCGTGAACGGGACGGAGGCGGGGACGAGCTCGTGGGTGGCGGCACCGCAAACCAGCGAGCTCCGTGGCGAACCGGACGGGCGGGGCGAGCTTGGACACTAGCTATGTATGCGAGGAGTGCTTTGAGAGAATGCGAGAATGCTTTTGCAGTGGTGACTAATCTTTGGGAGACATGTCCTGTTATAGGCGTCGTCCCCTCATGGGAGCATCTTTGAGTCAACACCGCATTGATGTCGGGTGTTGCGAGTTATGTCCCCATTGAGTGCGAGAGGGTTACGCGCGGTTTCGGAGACAACGTGCCCACGTTTCCGTAGAGCCATCATGTCGAACGTTACCGACAGCGATTCTGATGAATCTGGACAACGCTTGCGTCCGGGTTCATTGGACGTATCCGGACGTCTCTTCAAGTGCAGCGAGCCCAACGGATTGGCTACGAGTTGGGCACCGGACCAACTCCGTCTTTGGGCTCGATCAAACATTGATCCAAAATATAGGGACAATGGGCCACGGAACCAGCCCAGACCAATTGCCAAGATCCACGATCCACGGACCACGGGCGGGCCGGGCCGGGCCGGGCAAGGCGCGGCGGCCGGCGGGCGGCGGGCGGCGGCGGAGGCGGCAGCGTGTCTTGGCGTGGGCTTTCGACCCATCACTTGTGCACATAATTATACTAAGTGTTCAATGAACCACTTATATAGACAATTAATGAAGGTACATTAATCAATGTGGGATAAGGATTAATTAATCCATGCTTATCCCCTTAATCACATAACTCCATGTTTAAGTGACCAACTTTGATCCATTATTTCTCACTCACCGAAATCGGTTTTAGAATGTGAATACACCACGATCATCTACTCGGAGCGTAGATCGATCCTATGCCGTCTAATTTCACAAAATTAAGCGTTCGTCACTCAACATCTTGGTCAAAGTAGCTTCACGGCAACTCGACCACATATATATATATATATATATATATATATATATATATATATATAACCGTGATTAGCGCTGATTTCCAACAAGTTTGAGCATGATGAAGTTTGGCTCGGTTTGGTTCGATTACACCTCTAACAATGAAAACAAAACACACATACACACACGTATAAATTATTGGGAAAGAAGTATACGAGTTCTATTTTGCCTTTTTTTTATAATTAGTGATCACTTGACTAAAAACAGTTTGTTCTACTCTCTCGGGAAAAGAAGTTAGAATTATAAAAACAAATGACAAGAATTGTGCATACTTCTTCGGATGACATATAAATATTTGGTAAAGTCATTATTTAATATTCGAAGCATTGATTTTCAATAGAAATGTCATGAACTATTCAAATTATAATTAAATACTCCAATTATAAAATTATAAAAATCTCCCATAATTCAATTTTGATTAAAGAAATATTACATGACTCATCATAGATTATTATCAACATAGCTTTAATGCTAGCGTATTTGAAGAATATCTGCTAAAATTTATGTCAGCATCTAACAAACTATGTACTTTATTTTCTTGACGATAAATTAAAATTTGGAAAAGTATTGTTAGTTTTATGATAATTTAGGTATTTAGTTGTTATAATTTATGATATTTTTGTTAAAAGATCAACTATTCAAACATTATATAATAATTATGTGTAGCTTATGACATTTTTATTAAACGTTCAAACGGCAGTAGTAAGCATGATAAAAGTAGATTACTATTTATTATTCAAACAACTTTTTAATAAACAAACAATGATAAAAGTGGGATGAAATTATTAGATGTCTCTTTGAGTAGATGCATAATATTAGTTACGAATAACTATACCTGTTTATTATATGACCGGAATGATTGATATGTGTTGGGCCTCAAGAAATCTATAAATATGCAGCCCATTATTTGGGATCCCTTTCCTTTAAATGGTGAGCCCGTGTTTAAAAAAATAATATTTCATCCGTTTTCCAAAATTTTTTTCTGAAAATCTTCGGCAAGAGTGTAATAAAAATTGTTGAGTGTATTGTGAATGGAGTAAGGATCACATATTAGTGTAGTGTTAATTAAATTAATAGTGGACCATGAATGGTAAAATATATAAATAAGTGGTGATGTTGAGGGCAATGATTAAGAATAATGGTAGAACATAGGTGGTAAAATGTGTAAATAAAAATATTATTGAGAATAATAAGCAGAGAGTATTTTGTAGGATAATTTCTATAAATGAAATAAGAAGAAGTTTGAGGGATACACCAAAAAGAAAAACTAAGAAGATGAAGGGAGGGAGTAATAAATTTATTATTTTACCCTGTAGCTCCAAATTATATACCTAATAGACTCTCTCTCCTATTCTCGGTCTTCTCCTATTTTACCCTTTAGCTCCAAATTAAATATCTTATAGCTTTGTATCTCCCTATAGGATAAAATAATAATTTATTACTATTTTTTTACATAAAAGGCTATAGAGAGTAAAATGGGAGTACTAATAGAATGACCCTTTGTCAAATTACAAAGAGTTTGTTTACTAGTAAAGCCCATTACTATGGTCGGCCTAAACATTCTTTTTTTTTTTTGAAATAACCAACATTTTCTAGTTGTCTAGTAGTTCATCTTTGAACAATTATAGTCATTTGCTTACAGAATTACCATTATTGACATTTTAAAACTTTTGTTATCTTGTGTTATCTTCACGCTTTGATATGTAATTATTTGAAATAAAATCCATTATATATATAATTTGATTATAAAAGCGGTGGGGTTTAATCAACCTTTTTCCCTCGAAAAGAAAAAGGTGAAGCTCATTCATCGACCAATTTGAATGACCACGTACGTGATAGTTATTGCTATGTCCTACTTAGGATTAATTGAGATTTCGTTTCCAATAATGAAATTTATTTGAAATAATCACAAACACTTGTTTAGAATTGGAAATATTCTTTACATAATAATCTCACTTTCTCTTAGGTAAGAATATTATCCTTTTTTTTCAAAAATAAAAAGGAATAAACTCTTAATTTTGATATGCTTAGTGGGCCAAAAAAAAAGGTTAAACACACTCGTTTTATTTCATAAAGGATGAGGAAGTTTAGAACCCTTATTCTTTATTTTAAGTCAACTTTGAATTTTTATATTATGAAATTATTACATATCTACTAACATCAGTCTTACCATGTAATTGTACAAGTTTGGATGGCAAGTAACTAAAACAAAATTCTAGAAATTACTTTAAAATGAAAATTAGTTAAAAATAAATAAATTAAAATCTATTAGTACAATCATGATGGTTTAGGGCTTAGGGGTTTAGAGTTTTTCATGTATGATGCATTCTCACGATCATGGTGGTATAGGACTTAGGGGTTTAAGTGATTTTGGATTTAGGGGTTTAATGGGTTTGGGGTTTAAGGGTTCAAGGGTTTAGGGTTTCTTTCATTTTTTTATAATTTCTAATAATATTTTAAACGAATTACTAAGTTGTTAATTTAAATTAGTGATAAGACCGTACAAATCGATCTTAGATAAAATAATCAAACAATGTGATCAACATATGATACTATTATCATTTTTATAGTTGTTTCTATTACTTTTCTAATTCGTAGCATCATTTTTCACTAATATTTTATAATTCTTATACTACAATATATTTGTAACATCACATGTCAAGCATACACCTCAATCTAGAAGCATGAAAACAAGGATTTTTCTTGAATTAAAATGTCCTCTTTTATCTTATAATTATTTTGACTTAGCTAGCAATATAATTAGACTAGAATTTGAAATTTAATTCCTATTGGCTAGATTTTAGCGTAGAATGAGCCATCCTTAGTAATTCTAAATTGACGACTTAGGCTCGATTAGCAGACTAAATTAGTCTTATAAGAATAGATGGCTAATTTAAGAAGCTCGTCGGTGACGATCTAGGTCCCTAAATTAAGAAATTAAGGTCTTGATAAAATAGGGACTTGCTTGTCATAATTAAGTGAATCATCTCGTTATGTGGATTAATTGCTTGGATTTTATTTTGATAATTATTTTGGAATGCGACGGCACGGTCCCGACTATACTTATGTGATCATAAGGATTCATGGCTTAAAATTAATTATTATTAAATGAAGAGACTTCGCACTATTATAACTACTACCCTATAAATAGATAGTGCTTAGGAATAATATTACGCAAATGAACAAAAGAAATAAAAGGAAATTGTTGTGCATGTAATATCTATCCATTTATATAAAATTTACCACAAGATATACACTTTTACACAGACTAAAATAAGAACATGACACATACTTGGGTATGCGTTTCCCCCAGCCGAGCTAGTAGAGAGAGAGAATGAAGAGAAACTTAGGCATAAAATCAAGCTTGTCTAATACTTCATCCTAGTGACGTAATCTTCCACTAACTAAGCTATTAGTCATGCATGCAAGGAACCATCTCTTCTCCTACGACACTTGGCAAGCATGTATAAAGAGGTCTTCCAACTCATCCCCAATCTATTCCCTCACTTGGCACGCCACGCTTCACGTTACCTTGCCAAAACTCACCTTCTCCGACGACGGCGAAGACATCGAGGAGCTCACCGAGTGCGCTTCCCTCCATTTTTGAAACAGCACAGTGCATCTTCTTTTCTCCCCCTTCGGTAAGTATCTTTCTTTGCAAAGAGCCAGAGCCGTAACAGTTCGCCACCCTCATCCTCAAACCAAGTTCATAAGCCGTAGCCACTAATCGAGGTACGGATTGTCTCTGTTGACCTCCTCCTCCGCCAAACTCGAAATCCGTATGCATCAATATTTCATGACTTATAGGTTCATATCTAGATCTAGGAGCAGACTTAAGTTAGATTAAAATATAAATGATGAATCCTGGAATTAACTGCCGAGAAGCTTACTTGCATGTTAAAATCTTGTGTTAATCCTTGAAACTTGTACTTACAGATTTGAGAGGCCGAATAAGAACTTACGATTTAACTACATGACTGCATGCTGACTAAATGATCATTCACGACGAGCTTCCCTTCAAATTTGTAGAGCGAGAAGGGTTTAAGAGGTACACTGAAAGTTTATGTCTTCAATTCAAGATCCCGAGTAGACACACGATACGAGCAGATTGTGTGAAGTTATTTATGAAGTGCAAAATCATGTTGAAGTCTTTTTCCAAGCGAAAGGCATGGGAAGAGTGTCGAACACCATTGATTGTTGGATTGCAATCAACAACACAAATTTTATTTGTGTCACAACACATGCATCGATAAAGATTGGGTCTTGCACAAGAAGATCATCAATTGTCGCAAGATCACCGTCATAAAGGAGATGATCTTGGTGCTTGATTATATCTTCATTGGAGGAGTGGGGATTGGAGAAAGTTCTTTGTTGCACGATGATAATGCATCGGCAAATGATGGGGCAATTAAGCACATGATCCCATCCTTGAGAGGTGGAAGACTAGTGTTGTGGGTGGAAAGTACCTTCATATGCGACGTGTGGCACATATAAATAATTTGGTTGTGTCGGATGGTTTAGAATAGATAGCTTGTCCGTGAGGCGGGTTAGAGAAGTCGTGAAGTGGATAAAGGTCTCACCGACTAGATCACGAAGGATTCGAGGGCACCTTGAGACTCTCGAGATTGATATCACAAAGTTTTGTGCTTAGATGTGCCGACAAGATGGAACTCGACATATTTGATGCTTGAGTCGGCCTGCTGCCAGCGGATGCAATTAAGTTCTTCGGGGACAATGACTAGGGGTTTTCAGAGGACTTGAGATAGAATAAGTATAAAGATCAACCTATTGGTGTGCACGAAGAGCAAGATTGACGAATGTCGAGATGATAAGTTATCTAGGAAGTTTTATGTTTTGACCCTTCTCGTCTCTAGTACCACATATACCACATCGCATCTATTTTTCAAAAATAAGCGATGTGTTTGACCTCATTACTCAATTGGAATTGCATGAGGATGATGACATCGGCCGGATGGCATTGAGGATGAGGATGAAGATCCAAAAGTATTGGTTGGAGGAGGAAAATGAGTTGAATTCGAAGATGAACAAGATTCTCTACATAGCTACATTGTTAGATCCAAGAGAAGTTGAAACATGTTGAAAAGTGTTTGAGGACGGTGTGTGGTGATAAGCGAGTAACGAATTGGTGGTAGAGATCAACAACTCATTGCATGGGTTGTTTGATTTTAATAAGAGACACATGACTTGAGTCCGCACGATGGGTAATGCACATGCTTGAAATCTTACTATGGGGCTATCGGATGATGGAGGAGCTTATTTTTAAGATTCGTGTAGCCTTCAGAGGTTATTGATGAAGATGATGAACCGAGATGTTTATGATGCATCGAAATCGCTATCTATTTCACGAGAGGCAATACAAGATAAAAAGAGGCGAGGTGGAATATTTTGACATTCTGCAGTGGTGGATGAAGAACATCCCACACTACGGCCCACGTTTTCCCGTTCTATCTGATATGGCAAGAGATATCTTGGCTATTCCCATATCCAGCATTGCTTCTGAGTTTGCCTTTAGCACGGGAGGTCATGTCCTCTCTCAATTTAGAAGCTCTTTGACTCCTAATATGGTTGAGGCCCTCATATGTGCTAAAGATTGGTTGAAATCTAGTTCCACTGACATTTTTCTTAGGAATGAAAAAGATGTATCTGAAATCGAATATCAAATGGGTAAGTACTTTAATTGTCTTAAATATTGTAGATTTAAGACGTATACTAACTAATTTTTTTTAATTTATATTAATTGTAACATGCGAGCAGCGATAGAGTGCGAACTCGGGTGCCAATCGAAAGGCATTGTGATTTGTGATTTTCTGATTATGTTGTTGGATGTTGGTCCTATTTGTTGGAATTGTTTTGGTGTTTTGAATTGATGAATATTAGATTATAGTTTGTGACTCATTGTTTTGAATGTTGGTCTATCCTATAACTCATATTTGTTGGAAACTTGGAATTGTTTTGGCATTTGAATTGATGATATTGGATTATAGTTTGTGACTCGTTGTTTTATAGTTGATCGTTGATGGGGATAGATAATGAATGAATATTGATGCTTAATTACTTAGGGGTCGTTGATTCAAATTTTATGAAATGTTGTGATTTTGGGTTGTCGTATAGGGATAATCAAAGAAAATAGGGATTTTTAAAATTTTGGTTACCCGAACCGACTAACCGAATCGGTTCGGTGTCATTTCGATTAGTGGTTGTGCCAATTCGGTTTGATTAACCAAACCCACCCGATAACTAGAATAGTCGGACAAAAGCGGAATTTTATTGAGAAAATATTGAATTATTAGTACATAAATATATCTCCTTTTGGGATGAGACAAACTTGTTTAACTATCTATGATAGCGAAAATTACTATCCACATGCAAAAGAAACGTAAAGGAAAGAAAAACTTGAGGAAAAGTCAAAACTATTACAATTTTAATTGGTGAAGAGAGCTCAAATGATTTTTTATGATCTTAGTTTCCTTATGCAATCTTTTATATAGAGGTCTGATAACCTTTACCACGTAACTTGAATTATTACCTCAGATTACTTTACTCAACGACAACTTGCCTTTATGTGAAGATTGGATTCCTAATCTCCTATTATTGTAAAATAATAATTAATATTCGATAATGCTAATATATGTTTTATAATAGTGGGTATATTTCAGTATGTATATCATATGAGTCGACTTTAAAATTAAGAAGGCATTCTAAATTGACGAGTAAAGTGATAAGGAGTGACCAACACGAGGAAGTGTATGGAAGAGTTATGGCTATTAATACACAAATGATTCCAACAATTGCGAGTTCTTATAGTCTTTTATCTCAACACATTCTTGTTCTCAAGATTTAGGCGTTCCATCTTCGTAAAATTTTCACTTTATCACTGAAAGCAACACATCTATGAAAATCTACCACAACATTCGAGCATTGACATTGCAAGACTTATCTTATCAACATTGTTTCCATTCGTGTTGATCTATTATGGTGTACACTATCCATATAATTTTGTGTGCGACTTAATAGCAAATACTATATATATCCTAATCTAATCTTTATGATCATCCTTCAAAATATCACAACCTTACTATGTAACAATTTAGTATCCGATCTAAAAATTTAATTCTCGGTATATGAAAATAAGCGATAAATACGTATGCGTTAGTATGAAAGATTTAGAAAAGCGATAAAGAACACGGGGAGTTTTTACGTGGTTCGATCAAGAAATGATCTACGTCACGGAGGTGATGATCCTCAAGATGTTCACTATAATTATATTACAATGAGTATCTCAAAGAGCTCTAGTATTCATGAATTTGCTAACCCTTTTTCTTCAATCTAACTCCTATTTATACATAAACGTAGACCTTATCACGAATCCCTTGATTGGCGGGTTCACGATCCTCCTATAACCCACCATGATCTTCACCATAATTGCCCATGATTTCCACCGTTACCCATCATCTTCGCCTGACTCGCCTTTAATTGGGGTTTAGAGGCGTGTTTGGGCGTGTAGAGTAGGGGCGTTAAGTCGGGGCCTGGCTCGTTTGGGCTACTAGTGGGCACGAGAGGTTGGGCCGTATCCTATCATAGCCCCGAAAAGTCGGGAATAGCCATGCCGGGTGAAGTGGAGAATGTGCTTTGGGGCGGGATGTTGCTTGGCTGAGAGTTGTTCTTGAAGGTTCTCGATCTATTGCTCTGGAGGACGTCGAGGTCCGGCGAAGGAGATTCTCTTGTAATGGGCGGCGTCCGTTGGCGGAAACCGAGGTCCGATTTGAATGGCTGCTTCTTGAAGGAAGGCCGAGGTCCGAGCCTCGATGTAATCATTACTATCGGTGGCGGTCTGTCTTACCGAAGTCGTCATACGCGCCAGGCGGTAGTTGGGCGCTCGAGCAGACTTGCGTCGACTACACATCCAATCGCAAATAGGCACGTGTGATAAATGAAACGGCAGCTTTTAGGCGCCATTCGTCCTATAAATAGGTCCAAATGAGGCAACTGTTCATTTTCTTCCTTGACGCTTTATTCCTGAGAACATACTTGTAGAAATTTCCTAATTCCTCCTTCAAACTTTGTTGAAGAAGTCGGATATCTCGCTCCAGAAAAAGTAAGTATGTATTCTTCATCTTCTCATTCCTCTTCTCGCCTCGATAATTACGGTTCGGTTTGGGTTACGGCGCCCAGATTCGATGTGAAGGATTATATATGCCACAACCGCTTTAGGTAAATCCATAGGACTTAGTTCTGGGTTCTGCGGTGTCATCGGTATGGGGCGGCCTCGGGATTGGCGTGGCGAGGTCAACTTTAACGACGGAGGAGCTTTTGGAGATTACAGAAATACCACATTCGGAGGATGCATGGTGGTGCTCACGAAACCCGATGATAGGCGATGGCCCTCCGAGGATTTATTACCATTTTGTAGATAGTTTGATAGGCTGGGCTTTGGTTTCCTTTGCCCTATTTTCCTTAACCTTCAAGAATATTTTCAGTATCCCCATATGCCAACCGACCTCGAATTCTATTAGGTCGGTGGTTGGGCTTTGGTGGCTTTGTTATGGCGTAGGCGAGAGTTTTGTTTGAAGTCTTGATGCGTTTTAGCATCAAGTCTATAGGAGGGTGTATTATCGTCACCTCGCTTGAAGTTTAAGATAGCATCCCTCGAAGGTATCCCATTGGCAAAATAGATATTTCTTCTGCGGTGAGGGGCATCAGGGTATGAGTGGGGCCTCGATGCGATGAAGGATGTGAAAATCGATCCCACAGGCCCCGTGGAGAGATGTTGAATGATCTTGGTGAGATATTATCGATTAATTATCTGAGGATGACACGAACAACGCTGGCCGAGTGTTTATAGGTCGAGCGCGATATCGAGGTGCGATTTGGGCGAGGGCAATCTTCTTCTTTTTATTCTTCCTCGTCCTATTTCGTTGTGCTAGCGAAATTTTTATTACGTGATGCGGTGAAGATTGACCATAGCGAGAGAGTCGAGATAGCGGCTCGACGCGCCCGCACCATCCGCGCGAAAGGGCCGAGGAAGAAGGCGGCGGGCGAGTCCACCCACGAGTGGTGGTGGTGGGCGCCCTAAGAGACTTCTTGACGGGACCTCGAGCGACCTCGAGCCCGCCGGAGATAGAGGTTCATGGCCACTCCTTGCAGGAGTGCGGGGTCCAAGCCTCCTTTATCCTTCCAGAAGGTATAAATCGCTACTCTTCTCATTTGTAATTTTGTCGTTACGCGTTGCTAACTGTTTTATATTCGGGATGCGGCCTCGGTGGCGGTGAGATGCACCGCATGGCGGTTATTCTTGAGCGCCTCGCAATCTGAGGCGATGGAGAAAAAAGGCGGCTTCTTGAAGCTCGAGGCCGGCTTTGAATCCATGGGCGCTGCAAGGCGACGCTGAAGTTCTGGCGGCCGAGGCGCCACGAAAAGAAGGACGGGCACTTACGGGTGGCCGTGCAAGTGGAAAGCGCCAGGAGGAGGCTACCGAGGCGGAGAAGAAGGCGGCAGCGCAGACAAGTGCACTTCTTGGCGAGCGAGGACCTATCTTGAGGGCCTTCGCCGAGCTTATTAGTCGGGCTTTTCCTCCTTCATCTCCGACACTGGCGGTGTAATGAGGCCGCAGATGATATCTGCCCACCTGGAGAAGCTGGCGGCCGAGAGACCTGATTTTGACAAGGCCCAGCACGGTTGGGTTGAGGTCGCACCTCGGGAGGTATGCATGAATTATGCCCGCATAATCGTCGGGGCGACCTCCTTCCCCGTGGTGGATACCTTGGCATCCTCTGCCTCGCTCCGACGGCGGAGGTGTATCTCGATCTGAGGAAGATGAAGGCGTAGAGCTGAGCATTCCTTCTTGAGGTGAGCCGGCGAGGAGGTGGGGCCGAGCTCGGACGTCCCTTCCGGAGATCGGCGGCCGTTGGAGGAGCGGCCGGTGGCGGCGCGGAGGTCGGTGAGTCCTGATGAGCACGAGGTCGGTGGACCTAATGTAATAGGCGATTTGTCGGGGTCGATAGGACCTGTGTTGTATGAACTTATTTTGAATAATAGACACAACTTCTTAAAATGCGTTTTGTCTTGTTTATTTCTAGCATTCCACGTCTCAATACTTCGGACTCGATCATGAGCTACTAACAAAGCCGAAAGAAGTCAGGGTGATCCGCCGAGAAGGATGAAGAGGTGACGTCTTTGGAGGTCGATCTGCGGTGACTCGGGTTACGTCGGCATGGATGTCACCGGCATCGTCGGCCGAATCGAAAAAGAAGTTGCATGAGGCCATTGCGAAGTGGTCCGCCTCCCGATCGAGAATGAGGCGTTAAAGCTAAGGATTACACAACTCGAAGTCGGTGATTAATCTGTGATGTGATCGAGGGCGGTGATGCAATGCGAGGCGGCTCGGTGACAATGAGAGAGCTGTCTCGGATCTCGAAAGAGCATGCGAGTATGAGAAGGTAATCCACGGATGGTGGAACTACCATATCTGGCCGAGCGATCGAGTTGAGCTTCTTGGCGGAGGCGTGGTCTTTGAGGATGAGGAGGGGCCAAATAGCAAGAAGTTTAAAGCGCCTCGACTCCATCACAAGTACATGCGGATGTCGAGGTCGTTCATAACGATGCATGCCCCACCCATCAGCGAGTCTCAATGGCGCCGTGGTCCAATAATTGAAGAGCCTGAAGAGGAGGGCGGCTCTGATCACGTCGAAGTGCTCCGTCTAATGGGTCCAATTGAAAGGGGAGCATTTAGAGGACAACACTTTCGGCGGTCGGGCGGCGCGTGCGAGGCGGCGGTTCGGCGTGGAAGAGCGGTAGTTGAGGCGGGGCGTGGTCACGGCGGCGTCGAGCTCACGAGGTCGAGGTGTGACCTCGGGTATAGAATGCCCCGGGCCGAGCCCGCCTGTGTCGGCTCGGATCGCACTGAGCAGGCCGGTGGTGCCGTCCTCATTGATTGGGTGGAGGGCACCGGTTCATTCCGGGTATTCATCGCCAGGGCAGGGGATTTTGTTCGAACTACCTCGGCTTGATGAGTCCGGCGAGGCGGGCCCTAAGCCCGAATGAGTTTGTATAAAGCGTAGAACTTTGTATGTAGATATAAATGTATTTAGACTTGTTTGAAGTGTCGTTTTCCTCTTGAGAGGTACAAACATAGCTTAGGACTTCGTTTTGGTCGTAAATGTATTTATTCTATATACAGAAGTGTATATTTGATGAGATCCGATCTGGATGTTTTTTTACATGTAGATTTTTCAACTTAATGAGTAATCAGATGCGTGCATGCAGACTTTCAAATTAATGAGTAGTCCATGCGTTGCAGACCGAGACGTTCAATTCAATGAGTAATCTACGAGTCGCGGCGGCGCGCTTAGTGAGTACCCTACTTAGTGGGTTATTCATCTTCGTGAGGCGTCCGTCGTGAAGGTTTAAATGCGGTATATCGAATAGATGTTCGCATATGAATAAAATGAGGCAAAATGAAATACTCATTAGAAAATAAATATTTTATTCAACAAGTATATAACATCGCACTTCGGCAAAGCAAGTAAGGAGACTAACATGAGGCTGATCTGAAATCGAAGCTATGTAAAGTACCTCCTTAAATGAGAGATATGCCAGGTTCGGGGATAAGCGCCGGATAAGTGAGATAGCTTGTAGCCCTTGCCGAGGTCTCGTGAGCGGTATGGGCCTTCCATGTCGGATCCAACTTGTTAAGGCGTTCACTCTGTGGCTTCATTATTTCGTGGGGCGAGGTCGTCTACTTGCGGTCGGAGGCTTTGACCCTTTTGTTGTAATACCGTGCGACGACCACTTGTATTTAGCCGTTTATGAAAGCGAGTTCGTGTTTCTCTTGAGAGCATCAAGGTTGGCCCGCAGTCGTCCTCGTTCCCATCGGGTCAAAGTGAAAATGCGTGGGCTTGGTGCTTGCGATTTGGTGGTATTACGGCCTCGGTTCCATAGACCAGTGAAAGGCGTTCTTCGTGCGATGTCAGGGGTGTCGTTTTGTAGGACCGAGAGGACTTGGGGAAGGTTTTCATTGATCGCTTTAGCTCGGTCTAGCCTCTTCTTTAATCCTTGTATGATCGTGCGGTTCGTCACCTCGATCGACCATTTGCTTGCGGTGTGCGACCGGGTGAGCGTTGATCGATCTGGAGCTCTTCGCACCACCGGCGAAATTTTTGTCGACGAATTGGGTGGTTGTCGGAGACCGGAGATGTGCGGTATCGAAGCGGCGGACTATATTCTTCCACGACGGTCTGAATCCTTTTGCTCGTTAGGTTCGAAAGTGGCTCGGCTTGACCCATTTTGTGAAGTAGTCTATGGCTACGACTAAATATCGAAGACACGGTGCTCGGTCGAGCGGACCAGCGATGTCGATCCCCATCGCATGAAGGCCGTGGACTCTGCGGTTGCTCGGATCGATGCGAGGTAGCTTTTGACCATGGGTGGTAGCGGCACCGGACACTTTTGACGAGCTCGGCCGAATCTTGAATAAGGGTGGGCGATAATATCCGACCTCAGCGTCTTCTTTGAAAGAGCCGTGACCCGATGTAGCTTCCATGATCCTCGTGAATCTCATTAAGCACGTGGTAAACCTTACGGCCCAAGCACCTCGGGAGGGTTGAAGGTAAGACTTCGGTAGAGAGTCCTCATATGAGATATTACGGGATTTCACCATCGCCTTTTAGCCTCAAGCCGATCACGAGGTAGTGTGCCAACTTCGGGTGAGCTTTGAGCGTCGTCGGTTTAGCTCGACCTCTGCGATAGCAAAGCGTGGGGCGCCTCGATGCTTGGAATGGACTTATCCATTGCGGTTTGCGATGACGAAGCCAACTTACTAAGGATGTCGGCTCATTTGTTTCCTCGTGATTTGATGAATCTTGAAGTACTGAATGAGGTCGTTGTCTCTTTTGCTTTCTCAGGTATTGCTTCATTCGATCCTCCTGGCCTCGTATGTGCTAAGACACAGTTTACTACGACACAGGAATCTCCAAATATCGGACTTTTTCCACTTTCAATTCCTTTGCAAGGCGGAGTCACGAAATCGATTAACCGTACTCCACTTTGTTGTTGGTGGTCGGGAAGGTAAACCGGAGGCGTCGTCACTTCTTGCTTATCCGGGCGAGGAGGAGGATGCCCTCCATACCGTCTTGCATGAGCTCAGTCCACGTACATCTACCGGCAACCATCGGGCGATGCAAGGACAGTTCCTCCGCTATGAGGCGGAAGTGACCTCGTTGGTAGAGGCGACCTCGGTGAATTGACCTCCACGGGAAATCGGCGAGCTTGCCCTTTTATGGCGGCTTGGGGGAGTGCGAGATGTCGTGCTCGCCCGAGCTCAGTGCCACTTAGCTATACGTCCGGATGACTCGGTTTGATAAGACTTGTCTTAAAGGTAAATCCGTTAGTACACAGGACGGAATGAGCTTGAAAGTAGGGCGGGCGTCGCTTAGCGTTCACGGGGCGAGCTACCTTCTCGAGGTTGGTGTACCTCGTCTCCGGTCCTTTGAGCCCGGTGATGAAGTAGATGGGGAGTTACCGTCCCGTCTCATCTCGCACTCAAGATCAAGATCGATTGCCTCGTCCCGAGGCGGCGGATCTGCGATAGGGTTTCACCTTGCTTTGGGCGGATAGAGTTGGCGGTCGGCGAGATATTCCTTGTTTGTCGAAGGCGACACAGTGTTCTTCTGCCAGTGAAATCGGAGCTCTCGGGATCTTGAAGAAGGGAAGCTTTTTCGATAGCTCGAGATAGGAATCTGCTTGGCGGCTAGGCATCCGGTGAGTTTGTGTATTTCACGGATGGTTCTTGGGACTGCATGTCGAACATCGTCTTCACCTTGGTAGGATTGGCTTCGGGCCTTCTTGAGAAACCCAACATCCCGTGAATTTACCCGTCTTCACCATGAATGTGCACTTACGGGATTAAGCTTGAGGTTGGCCGACACGAGGAGAAGGATAGTTTCGAGGTCGACGGCGCGAGTTCTCGACTTTTTGCTTTTGACTACTATATCGTCAGCGTAGACCTCAACGATTTCCCTATGTGATCTTTGAAGATCGCGTCCATCATCCTTTGGTAGGTAGCTCAGCGTTTTAGAATCGAAGGCATCTTTCGGTGGCAAAGACACCGTCGATGATGATGAGCATTTTTTAGGGCGTCCTCAGGCTCATCGGGACTTGGTGGTATCCCTTGTATAAATCCAGAGGCGAAGATCTCATGTCCCACCAATGCCTCCATCTTCTTGTCGATGTCGGGAGGGTAATGATCCTTTGGGCGGTGTTTATTGAGGTCGGTATAGTCGACACACATCGTCGTCCCTCACGGCTTTGAACTACCACTTTGGATTAGCCGTCCGGGTTGGGTATTTAACCTCGTGCATGATTTTAGCCTCCAGGTTGGGTTACCTCGTCTCTTATGACCTGGCTACGTTCGCGGCAAAACTTCTCTTCTTACGCGGCGGTTTAGTGGCCGGATCGATGTTGAGACGATGAGTTATGAGCTTAGGCGAGACCCGGTCATGTCGATGGAGACCATGCAAATACATCTCTATATTCCCTTAGAAGTCGCGTGACTGTTGGCGAATATTGGCTGAACCTTGGGTGCCAACCTTGACAACTTTGGAAGGGTCATCGTCGTATAGTGAAGATTCTCGGTCGGTCGTCCAGGGTGGCAACTTACGAGGGTTACGTAATTCTAGGCACGAGGTAAGGTCGCGTCTTGGGTTGAGACTCGTAGGCATTCTTTAGGCGCGTTTGGTCGTCTGAATGTTTAACACTCCCACCGGTGGGTATCTTAATGGTGAGGTGGTACACGGAGCGACGGCCCCTGTTCGTGCCCAATCTCTTCCTAAGATAATGTTGTATGGAGAGGAGCTCGGACCAAGAAAAATTGAATGGCCTTGTAACCGAGCACAGGGAGCACGACCTACGGTAACGGAAGGGTAATGACGCCTGGCCGGGTTGAACCGCCTCTGAGTAAAGCTCATGGCGGGAAGGTGCGGGATGTACTAATTCCTCCAACATCAAGTTTATCCAGCGACTACGGAATATGATGCTAACGGAGGCTCGATGTCGATGTAGACCCGATGTACGTTCTTGTTGCCTACCATTGCTTTTATAGTAATGGCATCACAGTGAGGCATAATCTTGGGTCTTGGGTCGTCTTTGGAGAACACGATGTTCTCTCCATCCCGAGTCGCTTGTTTTCGGCTCCTAGGGGTCGACCTCAGAGCCTCATTTCTAAGTGACGACCTCGTCGTACCAACGGCGATCGGTTATAGCATAGACACCGCTCTATTGCATTGGGACCTTCGTCCTCGCCATCTTCGTGTCGGGTTGCCGTTGAGGTCGGTCCGCATGATTGTTACCACCTCCATTTTCCCTCTGCGCTTTTTATTACCCGGCGGGTCGGCCGATGTACTTCTTCATTCGCCTTCTTTGATGAGCTCGTCGATCTGTGAGCTCAAGATCTTGCAATCTTACGTATCGTGACCGTACCACGGTGGTAGCCACGATACTCCTGTTGACTTCTTTTGGATCATCCTTTCATAGGAGGAGGTTTTGGAAAGAGCTCGGTGTGAAGCTCAAATATTTCTCCTGGATTTGAGCGGGCGCCGCTATTGCTGGGGTTTGGCGAGGTCCCACCTTGATTCTCTTGGTCCTTTTGATTCTTTCGAGCGCACTTCGGCGTTCAAAGACCTCGACCTCGATCCTCCGCTTCCTTCTTTCGACCATTGCTCATCCCAGATCTCTCTCTTCTTCCGGTCCGACTCGTCTCATTTGACAAAGTTGTCGACCAAGGTCCAGGCGACTAGTCATCTTGGTACTGTTCACGGGTGATCTCTTTATTGAGCACCGGTGGGATCCGTTCTTGAATCGTTGATGATGTAGAGATCGTTACTCTTATCTATTTTAAGGATTCCATGATGAATCTTGAGGCGAAATTCGACATCATCTCGTCCGTCCTTGGCGGATTATAAGCGGTCGGAGGAAGGTTGTTGGGCGGCATCTTTTGGTAAAACGCCATTTGAACCGATCCATGAGGTTTTGAAGCAATGGATCTTTGTTACGCGAGCGAGTGAACCAACGTCGGCGTTGGAGATCAACACCTCGGGAAGACCTTACACATGTGGAAATCTTCCATCCTTGGTTTGCCGTGTTAGTGGTATAGGCAAATAGGAAGTCGGAAGGATCTCCAGGCCATCGTATGCGGCGATATTTGGAGCATGATGTCATTTGTGGCGGTGTATCCGAATCTCCTTGAGAAAGGAGATAATCCGTCTGTGCCGATCGAATCCGGGGAGCTCGTTGCCATCTCTCCGGGAGGAGGGAGATCGATAGCGGCGTCGCCGCCTCTCTACGAGGGAGTTCGACCGCCTTTCCTCTCTCTTTCCCGCCCAATCATATGGGCATTACGCCGAGGTGGAGAACGGCTCACGCGGATGATATGAGGGCGAATGAACTCGGGTATTAGGGCGGTCATTGTGCCACGGTGAACGTTGATTGTTTCGAAGAGGTGAACGACCTCGGTTGCCTGTAATCATCAATTCGGCACCCTTGAGGGGCCCGCTCCGTTTGTCCTCTGGTTGAGGAAACTCTGGAATTGATTGAGGTTGGCATTAAGGAATTCGGACACTGCTCGACCGAGGACCTCGTGGGAGCGGTGAACCTCCTGTTCACCGGTACTGAGGTCGGCATCTTCCTCCTCGTTGGGGCGACCATCCTGAGGGTATATGGAAGCATTCTCCATGTAGCCCTCAGGTGTATGACCGCTGGTGGCATCCGCGATCCCTTTCCTCGGCGTTGTGTGACCACCGATCGTCCTCCTGCGGTTGTTATCAACATCGCCAAAGATACTGCGTTTGCGTGTCCTTACCATTAAATTGTAGAAAACACGACTTTTGTTCGAAAAGAAAAAGAGTATTCCCACGACGGCGCCAATGATAAATGCGTATGCGTTAGTATGAAAGATTTAGAAAAGCGATAAAGAACACAGAGTTTTTACGTGGTTCGATCAAGAAATGATCTACGTCCACGGAGGTGATGATCCTCAAGATGTTCACTATAATTATATTACAATGAGTATCTCAAAGAGCTCTAGTATTCATGGTTGCTAACCCTTTTTCTTCAATCTAACTCCTATTTATACATAAACGTAGACCTTATCACGAATCCCTTGATTGGCGGGTTCACGATCCTCCCATAACCGACCATGATCTTCACCATAATTCCCCATGATTTCCACCGTTACCCCATCATCTTCGCCTCGACCGCCTTTAATTGTGGTTTAGAGGCATGTTTGGGCGAATTGAGTAGTAAGGCGTTAAGTCGTGCCCAACTCGTTTGAAGCCTCTAGTGGGCACGAGAGGTTGGTATATCCTATCAATAACATTAAGTGTTTGAGCCTTACATGTATATTCATTTCGAAATGTTTAATAAATCTAAAAATTTTGCTTGGTACAATGTCTAATAATGATGTCATTTTAACAAAAATAATTAAAAAAGATACAAATATGGAAAGACGTCCTTCATTCTAAAGAGAATTAAAAACAATAGTGTGTTATCACTAGTACCGTCAAAATTTCTATTAGACATGCCCGAACCCATCAAGCCAAATAGTGAACTCGTGTCAGGCTACTAAAAAATAAAAATCAATGAATGTGACTCAAAATCAACCTTTTTTAAATTGTATGCGGACCTAAGAAAGAATTCGGACCAGTTCGGCCAAAGTTTGAGCCAGTCGCATCCATTTTTGACATATTTTATCATTACCATGCCAATTTTTTTAGTGTATTAGGTGTTACATATCAAATTGTATCTTCAAAAAGTCCATATATTTCTAAATAAGAGAGTGGGTGGTGTGTCGTTTTCACCAAAAATAAATATGACACTCGATCAATATGTCCATACTACATAGATAGCAGTAAGCAAAATTGTCTCACAAGGGATTGACGAGAATTTTCTCAATTTTTCACCTATAAAATAAGATTTGGAAAGTAACTAAACTATAAAAACTCAAAAATAACAAATACGAAAGGTATCCAGATGTTTGATTGTAACAAATATGATGAAGGTACCCTGGTTCCAATTAATTCCACTCTAACTTAGACAAATCCGATCTTCGATGCAGATATAACTTTAATTCATGCAAACAAACCAGTTATGATCACCGAAGACACTTCTGACGCAATCTCATCTCTCCTTATTTTATCGGTAATTAGGAAGACACTTCACTAACTACTTTCCTAATCGACTGACAACCGTAAGAGACACCCTATAGATTTAATGAGCCTATAGCTTTAAGAACTAGAGAAACCCGATTCAAGACCAATAAACTCTGACGCATGATTATTGAATTAAGACTGTTAAACTCTTGACTTTGATGAATCACTTTACCACTAATCAAATCTAGACCATAATTACGGATGACCGATTCAATTGGCTACTAATTAATTGCGAACTATTAAATATTTGTAACTACTTAGTAGAGACGAAACAATTAATGACAATAATCACAGAGAATAACAGATGCGTGTATAAAATTCAAGGATAAAACCGATTAGATCTCACGGAACGTGTCGCGTTAGAACTTCCTTAATCTTCACCTGAATGAAAGAGATTAGCTAGAATTCATAAATGAATTCAAACTAATAATAATAATAAAGCAATTGAACGAAAAAGAAAAACAATAGAAAGAATAAAAGTCAACTTTTTTAATTGGAACTCCAAACTGAATTCTGTATTGTATCTTGTGTGAATGAGAGTAATAAAATAAGATAAAAGCTATTCTATTTCAAATCCTATCAAATCAAATCTAATCTGTTAAAATTTAATATAATCCCCTATTAAAAGGGAAAACATATTCTAATATAATAAAGATACTATTAGATAATTTAAAATAATAACTAAAGAAGCCCAAATCAATATTTGAGGCATATTACATAATTAAACTTCGTTTGACATCACAAAACCTTCAAAAATCCATTTAATCCACGTCATTATCATCCAGTCCCAACGAAACAGTGCAGTATGGGCATACTGCACGACTTTCTGACAGCAGCTTTACTTTAGTTCTTTCATGCTTCAAAACTTTATCCAAAATAATGCCAAGAACTTTCATTTGCTTACCATCCATACAAAATACCATAAAAACATAAATCATTAATAAATGCACCATGAAACTTCTATTTCGATAAAAATATGTAATTAAACATCCAAAATATGTAGCTAAAATATGTACAATCAGTGGATGTGTTTTGTGAAACTTACGAAATCAATAAGATTGTGAATTGTGATCACTTGAAGCCATGAGGAAAACGGAACTAGATTTCATATGTGTTAATTCTTGCTTGAAAGGATCGTCCTATATATCTTCCAATTCAACTAAATGTCTTTTCGAACTTTTTCAATTTTTAAAAAATAAATGCCATTATAACTTTATTCCTCTTCCAAATTTTATTTTTACACCACAAAACTCGCATCTCATTTAAGATGGGATGGTACATTCTAAATCACAATTAATGTATAGTCCTCTGGCGGAATTCCAACTAAAATATAGTTCTCATAGAGTTACAGTCTTCACATGAGGATGTCGTGTTTATTAAGGGTAATCTTTGGCCAAAAAAATCTTAATTTATATGCACAAGATAGAATGATTTATATTTTAAACATGAGGGAGTATTTGTTTTTCCGTCAAACGACGTTATCTGAGTATGTTGTGGTTTACGAGATTTTCCGCATCAATTGAACATTTTGAAACAAATATATACTTATAATTTTGGCGTTTATCCTACATACTCTTCATAAAAATTATGAATTAAAAAGTATTATCTCAGTTTCATTTAAAATATTTCATTTTTCTTTTTGGATTAACTCATTATAAATATCTTATTTTATTTTAAAAAGTAATTATCTTTTCAAAAAATGTGGATCTTATCTATTTTTAATATTTAAACTAATTTATATATTTCTCTTAAATATCTATCTTTAAAAGAAAGGTGATATTTTAAATGAGTGAGTAATATTTTAATTAGAAACACTTCTTCTAAAATAAATAGATTATTAAATTCAGAACATGTTGGCACGAAACTTTATTTACTACTGGTTAACACGTGTCAAGTGGTGTGCAGACATCCGATTGATGTATAGTTGTCTCAATTAATCAAGAACATGGTTTTGTCCCCTTATCTTGGCCCACCAAACAATCCATATACAACACATACCCATTTATTGATCGTAGGGTAGAATAGTAAAATCTCCCTTGGCCTTGCCTATTAAATTCTAACCCTGTTCCCATTCTTCATGCTTAACAGCCTGGACATATATCTTTTAGCCCAAGACAAATCATTCAATCCAAATTCCACTTTACTACTCATTTCCCATGTCCCACCAGCTACATTACATATTTTAAATTTAAAAGCTGATTGATATATTCAATAATCATATATATATATATATATATATATATATATACTCCACATTAATTAATTAAAATAAATTTGATCAGTTACTTGATATCATTTGACCTATTATATTTAAATTTATTTTATCAAATGTAGCATCTATAAAATCGTTGAGCTCATGTGCATGTCACAAGTTATATAATAAATGATCGACTTTAATAAATTAATACCCAAATTACAAAAAATTATATAAAAATTTCGAAAATTGAGTAAGATCTTCATGAATTTAACATGACTTGAGCTTGTATAATAATATTAAAAATATACTTTTATACACATCTAATCACGTCAAATTCACCAAAATCCTAATAACCCTGTTGGCAAATAAAAATTTAGCATAAATTAATGTGTAACATCATAGCACACGGAGAAGCACCACCCCCTGTCTGTCTATCCTGTGAGGAAAAGTTTTCAACTGTGAAAATGACTGAAATGGAATCCCATATTGGAAAAGAGAAGAAAAAATATATTTTAAAAAAAGGGAATAGAAAAAGAATATAAAAAAAGGCAATTGGCGAAAGCCTTTAACTTTGTAGTACACACATTTAGTTGGGTATAGGGTTTGTTTTTAGATGAGAAGCATTTGAGACAGAGAGATGAAGTTCTTGTTCCAGTGTCCTTGCTGCTCATGCTTCTGCTTCGTCAAGCCCAAAAAGGGAAATCCTAAGCCTAAACAAGACAAAGAAGCCAAACCAAAGGTAGTAGAAGCCAAGGAAACTAAGGCTGAATGAATTACTAATATTTTGTATGATTTATTGCAGCAAGATCTCAAGGTGAGACACTTTCTTTCATCATCAAATGCACTTATTTTAGCATTAATTTATTCTCTCTGTTCCTTCACCCTTCTCTATGATAGAGAATTTCGCACTCCTACTTTGTATTTGTAAAATGTTGGTGGATTTTATATAAAATTAAGATGGTATTTGAATCTTGATCTGAGGTGTTTGTGTGGAATCATGGGAAATTTCGTAATTCTGCCGGAACACATCATCCTGGTTTAGTGGTAGCAGCCAGATCTCGATATCAAGATGTAACAATAGCTGCCTTGATGTATATGCAAATTTATTACGTACATTATAGTTTTCCTGTTTAAAGTTAGACGATAGTAATTCACTTCTCTAATTTTAATTTTATTGCTTCTTCAATGAGTGTCGGGGGCTGTTTGGTTGAGCTTATAAGCTATTTAAAACAGTTTATAAGTTGTTTAAGAGCTTATAAGCTTAATCAATATGTTTGACAAATTAAATTTTCAAAATAAGCTCTATTAAAAAAAAGTTCTAAAACCCAATTTATTTTTTAATGATCTTATAAGTTATAACAAAATTATAAAAATAACCATGATATATTTTTTTATTTCAACATGTATCCTTGTTATCCAAATACTTTAGCATTTTATAAGCTCTTAATACATCATATCTTATAAGTTTTCAAAATAACTTATAAATTGTTAGAGCTTATAAGCTTTCTAAAATAATTTTAGCCAAACACCCTTTATTGATGGTCTTTCTTTAATATTGTTAGTTAAATATCAACAGTAAAACACGACCAGATTAATTAAGAAAGAGGTAATAGCTAGCTTGTAATGTTTGTCGTGTGCCCTTGTATACTGTTTGGAATCTACATATCTCCATGGGCAAATTGCATTATATTTTCCACAAAATTGATGTGAGATAGTTTATCAACTGATCAAGATTCAAATTTAAATTCATATTCAATGGCATATTTGTGATTTTATTAGTGCTTGAAGGTATTTAGATTCATATCGTGACTCGTAAGATGGTTTCACATAAAATCCTCCATAATGAAGAAAGTCTTGCGTGCGACACATCTTACATATCAAACTTTGTGAAACAGATTAAGAGGGTGTTTGGTTGAGACATAAGCCCCAAAACAACTTATGTTCGTTTTTCGAGCAAAAAACAACTTATAAAATGTTTTTGGGAAACTTATGTTTAGCCAAACACCCTCTAAGATTCAAATCTAAACATAATTAAAGATGAATACAAATTCACATATTAATCAAAATTTGTAAATTTTGACCCGCAATAGAATTGCAGAACAACTTGTCCATCAGTTCCATTTGTTAATTAATCTTATCGTGTATTTTAAAATTGCAAGCAGCACGTTGCAGTCTCCTTATTTTGAGGTTAGTGTAATTGCATAAATTTTGTTACTAGTATGTAATCGTTTGAGTTTCGATGGAAATCACTTTCCATTGTGATCTTAATCATTTTACATTATTTTTATTAAAAAATTATTTTATTACCCGTTCTCGTCTCAAACTCGTATAATACTACTCACTAATTACCCTAACCCGTTATAATTTATTATAATAATTAGTTATCCATTGCAAAACAATCCAAACATTACAAAATAAACATTAATAGTAGAGAAAATTTCATTTAGGCATTTCGATTAATTTTCGAATCCTTTTTATAATTTATATACTCGTACTGTCCTAAATCCTATATAAAAAATAATTTTATTATATGTTCTCATCCTTGACTCTATAATGCTAGTTTGAATTTATGTATATTATAAATATCAAAACATATATTCTCAGGACCCGTTTGAATTTATAAATATAAATTATTACAATAATTGATTATTTGTCTCAGTAAAATCGGAACATTACAGAGCTCAAATTAATAACTTAGCTTCTCTTCGTTCTATTCATACAATACCTTAGTACTTGTCACGTCCAACCTAGTTTCCTGAGAGTGGTGTTAACACCCACAAATTATTCGATTCGCTTTCAAACTTGTATAATAATACTCGCTAACTTAAATAAAAGATTATTGTTAAAAAATGAGTTTGTACGAATTATATCATTCTTTTAGATTTTCAATTAGTAAAAATTATGAAATTCGATATGCGATGCAAATTGTATCATTTTATTTAGATTTTATGAAGTCTAATCGAAAATCAATATGGACTGATTTACTCACTAATCATCTATAGATATGATTTTTCGATAGATACCCTAACGTTTGGAAAACGAAACAAATAAGTTAAACAGATTTATATTTGTATACTCTTTTATGAATCGAGATACCCTAACGTATGGAAAATTTGCAAGGGTTCATCAATAGATACCCTAACGTTTGGAAAAAGAAACAAATAAGTTAAACATATTTATATTTATATAATCTTTTATGAATCGAGATCCCCGTATTGTTATTTCTAAATATTGGCTTCATATATTTTTCGTTTTTTTTTTTGAATTATGTCCGTGAATTTTGTATCGTAAAAATCAAGTTTCTTATACTTTTGTTTTATATTATAAATAAATTGAAGAAACTATTTGTTTCAAAATACTTTGAAATGTGAGTTTTTTATTAACAAAAATTAAAGATATCCTTTAATATAGATTTTCATTTAATGAAGACTCATGGAAAATCAATATGGGATATAAGTATTTATTTATTTATGTTGTGAAATCTCATGAAAAATCAATGTGAAATTTCAGTATTTTTTAATTTGGGTTTTGAATTTGTGAAGTCTCATAAATAATTGGCGTGGAATTCAAATTTATTATTTTATTTAATTTTAATTTTAAATGATGAAGTTTTATAAAAATGGGGGTTCAAATTTTATTTAAAAGAATTATACAAAACATCTCTTTTTGTGGTTAAATTAAGTGGAAATATATATCAATGCCCTTTTTTAAAAAAGTTGAAGCCGTATATATCCATTTCAAAAAAAAAAAGTGCAGCCTATACCCAAACTATTTTTTAAATATATTTTTTGAGGATTTGCACAGAATTTAATACAATCATTTAAAATATCAATCAAAACCGTTAATTTACTTAAATATTATTTTTATAATTTTGTACAAATTAAATTAAATTAAAGTTATCTGTAGGGGTTGGGGTGGGGTGGGGTGGGGTTGGCTGTAGGGGTGGGTTGGTAGTGGGGGTGGGGTTGGTGGGGGTGGGTTGGTCATGGGGGGGGTTGGCCATGGGGTGGGTTGGCCGCAGGGGTGGGTTGGCCATGAGGTGGGTTGGCCTCAGGGGTGGGTTGGCCGGCGGGGTGGGTTGGCCGTGAGGGTGGGTTGGCCGGTGGGGGTGGGTTGGTCACTGGTAGGGTGTTTTATTAATTAATTATAAATTGAAATTCTATAATATTTTATTCGTAATTAAATTAAATATATAATATTTGATTTTATAATTAAATTAAATATCGATGAAAATTAAATAAACCAACAACTTCGTTTTGGTGAATTTGAATACCGATCAAATTAAATAAACCAACAACTTCATACTAATGAAAATTAAATCAACCAACAACATTTTTGCAGTGAATTTACTTCACCATTAATGACATGAATAAAATTTTCATCGGACTTCTACCTATATAATTCATTCTTTCCTTTCGTTCACTGAATCACTCACTTTCATCTTGCGCATATCTATATTTGCAATCGTTTTTCTTTATCAAATATCGTCGCTCTCACTCAGTGGATCATAAAAGGTAATTTCAATATTTTGGTGTATTTGTTATATATATGATTCCTTAATTATTGTTAGATGAATTTAGGTGAATTTTTAATTAATTTCAATTAATAATTATTTAAGGGCATCGTATAATTATTGTTAGATGAATAATTAATTAACCATTGTGCATTTGTATAATTTATTGTGTATTATGAATTTTTAGATGAATTAAATACGTCCCAATGAAGTTGAATTAAATTATAATATTTAATTATTATTTAGTTTAGTTTAGTTTAGTTTTTATAGTTTTGCAGTTTAATTTAGTTTAGTTTAGTTTAATTATTATAAATACGTATCAATGTAGTTGAATCTTTCATTTAACCGCTGGGGGAGGGGTTGGCCGCGGGGGTCCTGAAGTTGAATTAAATTATAATATTTAATTATTATTTAGTTTAGTTTAGTTTAGTTTTGCGTTGAATTAAATTATAGTTTTGCGCTTTAATTTAGTTTAGTTTAGTTTAATTATTATAAATACGTCCCAATGCACTTGAATTTTCATTTAGTCATTTGGGGGGTTGGCATGCGGGGGGGGTTGGCAGTAGGGTGAATTTTCATTTAGTTTAGTTTAGTTTAGTTTATAATATTTAGTTTAGTTTAGGTGAATTATTATTTAATTTAGTTTAGATGAATTATGGTTTAAATCAGTCCCAGATGAATTATAATATTTAATTATTATTTAGTTATAGATTTGTTTTATACTTAATGTTAGATGATTTATACACGCTTCATTATTGTGCATTTGTATTATTTATTTAGTTTATGTGAATTATTATTTGATTTGTATTATTTATTTAGTTTATGTGAATTATTATTTGATTTAGTTTAGGTGAATCATGATTTATACATGTTCATTATTGAATTTTTCATTTAGTTTAGTTTAGTTTATAATAACTTTTGTCGATTCCTTCAAAGTTTAGGTGAATTGAGGCGATGAATTATAATTTATTGTTCTTATTATTAAATATTCGTGATCAATGTTCTTGTTTTTATATTTAATTTGTATTATTTAGTTTAGATGTTTTTTTTATAATTAATGAATTTTAATTAATTATTGTGCATTTGTATGATTTAATTAGATGTCGGGGTGGAAGAATATTATCATTAGATATGGAGGATGTTGGGATGATTTGTTGAACTCTGCGCAAGCATCATCATATACCTATGTTCGGATCGATAATGTACTTATTTGGGAGTTAAGAGCAAGCATTAATTCCCTCGGGAGCAAATTCTTTTGACTACCAAATACCTTATATATCGAGATCTCAAGTGGTGACTTATCAAATCACTTTTGACTACCGATGATCGACTAGCTCGATTGCATGAGGTTTATGCCCAACCGTGTATGTGATATCTGGAGGCATCGACTCCCAACCGTAACCTCAGCATATATGCCACAATTCGAACAACCACGTGATACAATATGACTACACTTCACAATACTCATCTCTGGATGAGTCATTCACACGACAATTTGGAGCATATGATTGGTTTGAGTAAGATACACCTCAAGAAGTGCCGCAACATGTGCGCACGGTGGCGACGCGATCGTTGGCGACGGTGATGATGACGAATACGACAGTGATGATGACGAATACGTCGTCGATAGTGAAGAACAAACAGAGTCTGATGAAGAAGAGGAGGAGGAGCGTGCGGCTACAAATGTGATCTCTGGCACGTTTGTAGAATTTGATGCGTGGATACGTCGAGAGGGTGGAATAGAAAAGTTGATTGGGATGATTATGCAGAGTAACACGCAAGGGGTAACCAAGGGACTCGAGGTAGAACAAATGGAAGAGATGAGCAATTGACTAGCTCCTGTTATTCCTCATGAGGCTTTGAACAATCTTTTTGTTAGTCCTCTTGACTCTATTCCGAACCCCGATGAGCTGAGCGAAGGTTCTATCTTTGACAACAAGGTGGACCTTAAGATATCAGTCGGGTTGTGGCACATGGAACAAAGAGTAGAATTTGTTATTCCACGATCGGACCAGACCCGGATTACGTTCAAATGCAGATATCGTGATCAGTGTCCGTTTCTATTGCGCGCATCGCAATGTGGTGATTTTGGTTTGTGCACAAGTTTGATGCCGTACACACTGTGTAGATGATCTCGTGAATACCAAACGCACAAGGTCAAAGCCCGTGTGATTCAACATACATAGCGCAAAAAATACGCGAGGACGGTGAAGTCATTAAGCCGAGATCGATTATGGCCAAGTTAAAAGCGAGTATGGCGTGCGCGTCATTTATTGTCGCGGTGAGAGCTCGTAATAGGCGATCGAGATGATATATGGTGGTATGAACAATCCTATCGATGCTACCGGTTATCTTCACATGTTGCGACAACTAATCTCGGTTCGTTGATTGACACGGATATTGGACGATGGTCGTTTCGCCACCTTTTGTAGCGCCGATTCCACTTACTCGGTTACACGTTGTGCGAGGTCTGTTATTGTTGTGGATGGCACGCGCGAAGGGCCGCAATAAGGGTATATTGTTTGTTGTTGTTACGAAGGACGACAACGGCAAGTTTTCCATTGGCTTATGGAATTGGTCCGATCGAGAATGATTTATCATGGACTTGGTTTCTACAACGCGTGAAGACCGCTTACCGATCGGTTACGAGACGTTGATTGTGTCCGATGCGCACGCAGATATCCAATGCTTTGTGAAAATGTCTTTCCGAGAACGCCCACGACTTATGCTACTACCATCTGCTGAAAAAATCACGCCTTTTGGGAAACCGTCGGTGGCATTGTACGTAGGCGGCTTATGCTATCGGAGACGGAGTTTGACAAAGCAATGAACATGTTAAAGTCCTCGTGCTAAAGATAGACCTACCGGTGGTGCGTATGGCAAGTCGACGAGGTCGGAGTTGAAAGTGGGCGGATCAAAGTGCCTGTGGCGCTATACCTTTTGACTTCCAACATTGCCGAGTCCTTCAATGCTCGGTTGTTGTGGGCAAGACGATTGCCCATTTGCTCTATGGTTGAAGCGATTCGTCATATCATAGAAAATGGTTCGATCAAAGACTTGAGCGGCAAGAACATACCCCACCGACCTAACCCCTCAAGTCGTTCGCAAGATACGGGCGAGCTGGAAAGATCACGCCGATATACTATAGTGCCCAAAAGTAACGACACATTCAAAGTCGAGGCGAAACCAAACCTTCAATGTCAATCTCGGGACGACATCGTGCTCGTGCTTGGAGTGGGACATGGATCTCGATCCGTATTCTCATGCGATTCTGACTATACGGTATGGAGCTACATACTAAATATAATTTTTTAGTCTTGTATGCCAATTTATAACTAACAACTTTATCATTGTTTTTCTCTGAATTTTAATTTGTGCAGGCATAAAGATGACCAAATTTCCAGCTATGTGGGAGAATACTACCACACCAAGAAGCTAGTGCAGCCTACTCATACAGAGTAAATCATGTTCCGCCCAATCCAGTTGGATGCTTCCTACCGATGTCGCAGCGTTGAAATCGCCACCGTAGTCCGACAGCGGGTCGTCCAAAGTTGGGTGCCATCGTCATCCAACCGAACGTCCCCATCAAGATCGGTGGAGGAGAAATGGGGTCAGCGATGCAAGTCGTGCGTGGGAGGTATGGCTTGTGTGGTTCCACGATCACACGTGACAATCATGTCCTTATTTACCATCCCATTAATTGAATGAGATATTGATTTTATTTTCTTCTTAACTTGATATATGAGTTTAATATGATAATTTAAGCATTCTATGAATTTACTAAAATTTTCTAAATTCATATGTTGAAATTGAAAAATTTTAGTTTAGGTGCTTAATTGCTATATATATATATATATATGTTAAAGTTAATATATGATGTTAATATTGATGATTAAGCTCACATATGATACTAAAGTAAGAAGTTAGGAAGAAATTAAAGGAAATTATAATTTATGTATATGTTAGTGAAATTTTCGAAATTTATAGGAAAATGAGAAGTTGAATTGTTAATGTTGTTCTTCATATATCTTATGAATTGTGAACATATTATGTAAGTAAGGAGTAATGAAGCTTAATTGAGGAGTTTAGAACTAAGAATACGAAAAGTTGAATTTTATAAACATATTATGTTGAAATGAAAACTTGATGACAAAGAGATTAGATTATGTGTTGTTAAGTGATTAGAAATGATTGATATACCTACAAGTATACTAATAGAATGATGTTTGCTTTAGTTGTTAAGCGATTAATTGAAAATGTTGGAGTCGAACTCCTTATTATATTTGGTTGGAAATGTTCTTGAGTTGAATGGTCGTTTTGATTTGTGAATTATGTTGAAACCAAACTCGTGATATCCCTCGTTATTGAAATATAATTGATTGGGTTGTGATTATGATTTTTGAGAAAATATACTCAAATATAAATATTACAATATTCAAGAAAATACACTCAAATACAAATAAGGTTATTACATAATAATTAGTAACATGTTTCGACCACTTTCTATGACTCTCGTTCACATAATTCAAAGATAGAACCAACTATTTTCTTTCGGTAGGCATATACATTCTCATTACCCCACTCAATACTCGGAGAACTTGAAATGATGCGTTCGGCGTACATGCACATGAACGTTCCAAAGATCGGTGTTGTCTTCTTGTCTGCGAATTGTAGATCGAGGGCGAGCAATGTAAATGTCAAATCACGTGGAAAGGCACGAACACCGAGTGTGTTATCTTCAAACCAACGAGTTCTGAGTAAGAACTGTGTAAATAACATCCTCAAGCCGATCCAATGCATCAACCGCTCCTCTTGTCGCCGGGGGTCTAATGAATAATATACCGGATCGAAGATTTCACACACCCCGTCCATCATGTGCATTCGAGCCAAAACGATGCAACCTCTGCTAAAAAAGGGATGATGATCGTAAAGAGATTCATTTCAGTAAAGGCACAAAAAATATCTATTTTATAATTAGTCATTTGTATAAATAAGTTACTGTCGTGAAGCCATGATCTATGACTTTGTCCCACCCTTCTACCACGGACCGCCGATACCAATTATTAGATGGAGCCCACGTAGATATACCATGATCTAGATCCTGCTGCGTTTGACTATTCTCAAAAATATCGACCATGATCGACTAATGTACAAGCTGTTGAAGAAGAAATAAAATTCAATATATATAAAGAATATATACATATATATTCACATCTATAAAAATACGAAATATATACAAAGAAATCGGTGTCCAAAATAATAGTGCTCGTCTCATTGACCCCATTCAACAAGTCATGCCTGTTTATTAACCCGATCCTCGGATGCATCATGTACAAATCAAGATCCCGCAATAAATAATTTATTTTTAAATAACGATTTCATATATGAAAATAGAAATAGAAATAGAGTGATACTTACCCCACTTCAAGATCGTGAAGGGTCTTCGATGTGAACAAAATCACTTTAGGTCAGCGTGCATACTGTCTCTAATAATCACTGAACCCGTCCTCACCAAGAAAATCTTCACAAGAAGCGAATACACTATCGGGGATAGGACGAGGCACGGGGGCTATTCACGTCGGTGACCTCAATGCGGTAGCGCAAAACCTTACTCGTTCGCTTCTACGAGTTGGCTAATTTTGGTTTAAGCAACGAGTTAGAAAAAGTAAACATATCAAATATGATGCAATAATATAAAATAAGATAATTTACCAATGGTCTCGGCATCTCGGCATGGAATGACGAGTTGGATCTCGGTGTGATGGGCTAATGAATCCAGGTAGATCTATACTCTGTAGAGGCGGCGATGAGGTGTATACTCGGTGGTGTCACGAGAGACGCGGATCTGCTAGAGGAGTCTGTTGGGTACACCCAAACCCGATATAGAGTGCGTGTGAAGGCCATGGTCACGATCGTCACTCCGCATCGCCGGTGGGGTAGTTCCACGGACGACGGCGTATATGCCTCGATGCTCTGCGAACATCTACATCGAGTCTTCTTCAGCATAGACTCAAACCACGTCTTGAGTCCTTGAATATTCTCTCTAACCACATCATGGATCGTGTGCGTGATCCAACGGCGATCCCTCGACTCGGGCGCCCGTGGTGCTCACCGTCATCTTGCTAGATGAAGAGGAACGTAGGCGTCTCGTGCGCTTCCCGTAACTCGCCCGCGTGCCCTTATATCATATCGGCGTCCTCGTCCGACGCGTGCTCTATCCTACGGGGCGATGTCGTGGCTCTCATGCTCCTCGAGCTTCTCATCAATCTCTTCAACAACGATGCGTGCCCTCGCACTACGTGCCGATCGTCGACTAACCCCCACGCCGGTGAAGGCCCCTTTCTGAACGGTGTCTGGTGTGTGGGCGGGGTTGTTCCCAGCGTCTGAGATGAAAACGGGTCTCCTGTAGTTCACTCCTAGTGCACCCGGATATAGAGAGGACGTATAATACGGCATGCTACTCTCATAGTCGTCCGGGACTAACCCCCAAAACGGTTGCCCCTCACGATCGAACAGGGGCTGTGTATCCACGTCAATCATCTTCGTGAACTTCCACCTCATGCATCTAGGATATGCATCCCCCCGGACATACTTTGCAACCGTCGTACCAAGATCCGGAATGATCTCTAGTGACCAAATATATAATGCCCATGATGGTCCGTAGAAGTGATATTTGGCCCTGGTCTTCATATTCCACATGTAGTATTATAGAATTTTATATGCATATGCAGCCCATGGAAATCTGGAAAATACGTCCAGATCGTCAACTAAGACCCAAATCCACGGATCCACGGGTTGTGGCAAGTCGATACCTAAGACGAATGCGTAAAGAACTAAGATGTGGGCCACACGGAGATATAGATGACCGTCATCATCATCAATCGGATCGTCAGTATCAAAGAATCTCACTAGATTCTCTATACTAGTCCTCCGCCACCAACAAACCTTCGATAAACCTCAGCGGATTGCGGATCGTACTCGGTGTAGGATCGAAATATGACGCCCCAAAACTCAACCCGTCACGGCGCAAAATCCGAGAAGAAAAAATATATTGTCCTCCCATTGATAAAAAACCATATCGCCTGATCTTCAGCACTAGGAGGCTTAATCTGTCGGGATACCACATGGTGCAAACTCATGTTTGACTTGGATCCGTGTTCCCAACCAACAAAGTGACCAAAACACCTTTTAAACCTATCCACGGTGTCTTCACCTTATATCTCTCAATCTCATAATGACCCTTCTTAAATAATTGGGATTGAAGTACGTGCTGATGGTGGATGGACGATTGATGGTCTCGGGCCTTAAGAACTCGATTTCCTATTTATTAAAAAAAATTAAACTATGCTTAATTAAGAAATATGTCAATTAGTGTGTTCACACATATTGTGAAATTAATTCCAAAATTATATTTCATTAGGGTAGTCTCAATTTGTATCATTATTGGTGGTGAACTTTTTTGTGTCTTGATTAACATAGAATTGGATTGGAAATTTCTACCTAAAAATTACTTGGTGGATATTTCTACCTAAAAGAAATATATTTGTCAATATATCATGCAAAATTCATGATCCTCAATTTAAATAATTTTGCTAACCTTTATCCTAATGTTGTATTTCATATCCTATTTCAACTGTGAAATTGACACCAATACATAATTAACAATATATTCTAATTATAATTCACATATATTAATTCACAAAGCATAGACAACAATACATAATAATTCACAAAGCATAGATTCGAATTAATGTCCGAATTCACAAAGCATAGATTCACAAAGCATAATAATTCATGTCCGAATTCATAATTAATATCCTATCACATATATTCGAATTATTTCAGAAAGCATAGACAACAATACATAATTAACAATATATAGTTAACAAAGCATACACAATACATAATTAACAATATATAGTTAACAAAGCATATAAATATATAATTAACAAAGCATATAATTGGAATTATAATTCAAATCATAATAATTAACAAAATATACAACATAAAATATAAATAAACAAAAAAAGAACTGTGAAGAAGAAGCCATAGTTTGGCGTGGAGTTGGCGGCGAGGGGTTGGCCGTAGGAGGTTGGCCATGGGGTGGGGTGGGTTGGCCGGTGGGGAGGGTTGGCAGCGGGGTGGGGTTAGCCGCCAGAGGTGGGTTGGCCGAGGGGTTGGCAGTGGGGTGGGGTGGGTGGGTTGGCGGTGGTGAGGGTTGGCAGGGGTGGGGTTGGCCGGGGGTGGGTTGACGTAGAGGGGTTGGCGCGGGTGGGGTGGGTTGGCCGGTGGGGAGGGTTGACCATGGGGTGGGGTTGGCCGAGGGGTGGGTTGGCCATGGGGGTTGGCCATGATGGGGGCTTGGCGGGAGGGTTGGCCGTCCGGAGGTTGGCCGATGATATAGAGAGAGCTCGAGAGAGAGAGAGGGCGAGAGAGAGAGAGAGAGTTCTTTTATAAGCAAATATGAATTAAAATTGCATGTGATTCGGAGCCATACAGACAAAAAACTGAAAAGATTCTCTTTCTCTGAATATTTTGACTGCACAAATTTCCGTGTGAATGATTTTGATGAAAATATATTAAAATAATAAAATGGGTATCACAACACTTATTTTTACAAATGACTACTCATAACACATTTTTCAAAATTGGTAAATAAGCTCCGAACCCTTAAATTAAATTGAAGAAATAATTTCTTTATCCAAAAAGTTGGTCAAATTAAATTACATTTTTTTATTTGACCAAATAAAATTGATGGTGCGGATGGATTCAATGAACACTCCATCAATTAAACTTCCGTTTTGATTAGAATAAAACTATCATTTTATACAAATTTTCATTTGGTGAAATCTCATAAAAATTGATGTAGGATTGGTAGAGATAATTATTATTATGGGAGTAAATGAAAATTTTAGATAAATAAAAAATTTTGTGAAAAATCCTCGTAAAATAAAAAATCAATGTGATGCATTTACTTCGAAATTGTATATATAAGAAGATGTCATGTTAGCTTTCAAGTTTTCCTTGATTAAAATTAATAATGAATGTGATGTGAGAGGTCCGAGAGAGATAGCAGAAATAAAAGATTGACTATTTCAGTCTGCTATAAGATAAGAATGTAATTTCATTTGTATATGCTTATAGCCAGCTTCCTCTCTTTTCCTGTCATTATATTTTAATTTATTTCTGGAATGTAATTAGGGGTGTTTGGCTAAGTTTATTTTAGAGAGCTTATAAGCTCCAAGAAACATATAAGATGTTTGAAGAACATATAGATGTAATGTCCAGTCTTTATAAGTTGTTAAAATGTTTGGATAAATGATCTTATAAACTGAGAAAAATCACGAGTTAGAGAGATAAAATCATAGTTAGAGATAAAATTGACGAAATGTGAAGTTGATAGTATATGTATAGAAATAACGAACTATAATAAGGTTATTTTGATAAATTCATGATTGCTTATAAGTTTATGAAAAAATAAGTTATTGTTGACCAACTTATTTTTAGGGAGCTTATAATTTGTTGAAACTTATTTTCACAACATAATGTTCTGTTTAGGAGCTTATTTTGCCAAACACTTTGCAACAACATATAAGCTCCTAAACAACTTATAAGCTGTTTAAAGAGTTTATAAGCTCATCCAAACACCCTCTTAGTCATCACCAACCTAGTGAACTAATTAGTTATTTTAATAGAGTTGTTGACTGATAACAAATAATAAATTTATTTGCATCTTTAATTCAGTCACTTTGTTTTTATATTTATAAGTATAACGTTAACCTTGCCACTAATGAAATGAAGGCATTTCCCAAATCAAAACCATCAAATTTAGGTGTATAGTCTGTGTCGCATAATTAATGAAAATTATAAATGTGCAACAACGACGTTTTACTATACTACCCATGTGGCCATGACACACTCTACACTAAATTAGCGTGCGCACGATCAGAACGGCCTCAATTATTAATTAATAGTAATTAATTTATTAATACTATTAATTAATAATTTTAATTAAAATTATTAATTAGAATTAGAATTCAATTAAAGTAGATACATCATCTAGATATATAGGAGTATGCCTCACTATAAATATATTTGTTAGCATATATGCGTGGGATCAGGTTGAGTTATTAATTAGCAAGTCGAAATGAATGTGATGCGAATAGAGATATCAATTAGTCTGAAATCCATATGTTAACTTGAATAGACCAACAATTGATAGAGTTACGGTTAATTCTAGCCCCAAAATATTTCAATCCGAATGACCCATAACGAATAGTCCGACAACTGATGATGTTGGACCATAAATGGACCAAATCCAAATGAGGTTGGCAAGAAAATCAAATGGATTGACTTGATTAATTGAAAATTTTCTCGTTACGTGATTTTCAGTATGATAATTTTTTAAATACTTATGGAATGTGTTTCCATTTAATATTCGAAAGTTATACTCATCATTTTACTTCTTTATCCTTTTCGGACGCTTAATACAAAAATGATTGCTATGAATATATAATTATCAACAAAAAGTATATATTGGTTATTTTTCTCCTTAAGCTTTCCGACTTGATTGGCCCAGCGGGTTAGTCGGAACCCGAGAGTTAGAGTTTAAATTTCTAACTAGAAAGAATTATCAATCCAAATATCTCGAATCGAATAGTTCTATAATATGAATAGAATGACCCAAATGAGAGTAAGTTAGCTTAATTGACATCCCTAAATGCGGGAAAAAAAAAGTCATTTTTTATTATGGTGCCCGCCCATTATAAGAAGAGTTTTACATCTTAAGCCTAAACAAATTAACACGTTAAATCTTTATCGTAATCATGCATTCTACCATGTGAGGACAATAATTACAATAGACCCCTAGTGAAATATTACAAAAGTAATTGTTTTGTCCTGTCAATAATTTTAATAAACCTACAATAATATGGATTAAGTATATTTTATACTCTAAATTTTGACCCAAGTCTTAAAAATAATATGACATTTAAATACGTAAAAGGAATTTCAACTTTTCAAAAACAATCGTAAATTTGGTATGAGACAAACTTTTTAATTTCAAAAAGATGAGGTGGGATGATTTTGTCAAAAATTGCAAATGTGATACACAACAAAATTTTCATGGTTCAACTCATCTTTTCGAAACCTAAATTTTATTTCATACTAAAAAATATGATTTTATATGTGCACATATTAAAGGTAAATCCATTTGCAACTCAGTCAAAAATTGGATCATAAAATATACCCTAATATAACAAACATTTTATGCACAATTGTGAAAATGAATTCACAATCCCTTTTTACAATTTTTTTTGTAGCAACGTTGACAACTAACTTTTCATTAATTTATTGAAATTTCATACATGACCATGACCTTACATTGGATGGAATTTAATTGAAATTAGAAATTAGATGTATTAATATGCAGTTGGATGTCATGTTCTCATATTACATTCGTGAAAATAAAGGGAGTTCAATATAATTTCATTCTAACTTCACCTCGAATATGTCATTCTTTAAATTGCAATTAACTGAAAACATTAAAACACTGCTATAAACTTAAACAAACATGATTATATTTTTTTAAAATAATGACTGAATTCGCGAAATTTCTTTTTTGGGACAGCTCTAATTTACTTTTCATAAATTCCAAAATTGAATCAATTTATGGACTATTATATCACACGAGACCCTCCATCCCACGGCTGGATTTATAATGAGGCGATGAGATTCTCTATTATCCCACATAATCATTGCTACTTATGAATCATTAACTGACAGAGCAAAATTATACAATCATCATCTACGGAGCATCCATCATTATTAAATCTTAGTTGTAAATAGTAAACTATAACTAAAAATTAATACTCTCTCCATCACCCAATTTTCTTACTAATTTTTCTTTTTTAGACTTCCCATAATTATTTTTATTCCATTTATAGTAATTATCATCCTACTTATTACTCTCAAATAATACTCTTTATTTATATTTTTAACCATCTATGGTCCAACACTAACTAATTTAATACTACAATAATATGAGATCCTTATTCCATTCACAATACATCCAACAACTTTTATTAAAATATGTACCGAAGATTCTCTGAAAATAAAATAAGGGACGGATGGAGTAAATCATATTAGAAATTAACAAATCATAATGAAGATTGATGATCGTTCTTATTGGGTTTGGATGTTCCATATATTCAGATATATATAAAATTTTACCTAATAACTAAATCATAAAAAAAATAAAAAGAAAATCCTAGGAAAAAGATAACACACAAGCGGGACACCAAATCTATGGGAATTTAGATCTCAAGTAGGGATGTCAATGGATGAGTTTTACTCTGACCATTAGATATTGGATCCGGATTGGACCTAGACCATCAATTATGAGTCTTATGCGGTTCGAATCTGAACGGGTCTGGAACCATAATCAAATCTGGAACCGAAACCGTTGTTTTATAATTTAATGGGCTATGAGTGATTTTTAATCTATATGGATAAAACTAGTTCATCGACAAGCCTCTTAAGCTTAGGCTTGTCGATAGACAATTTTTACGAACCGAATCGATAAATAAGTATTGGTTCGGTTTTGAAATCGAATCGGATCCTAATTCGGATCGACACGAATATCAAACTATGAATCTAGCGATTCTTACTAAAACGAATCCTAATCGAAACCGTAATCATATTTTAAATTTAATGAGCCAGACGATTTGAATAAGAAACACTCCCATTAACATCCATCTCAAGTGTACGAGGAAACCCAATTTTGTGATACACCTCAAGTTATTTGTTTTCGTGCACTCTTCCTTTTATGCCAATAAATTGACATACATACAAAAAAGAATTACACATAAGTAACATGTCACCCACAACACAATTTGTACTGTCTCATGTCACGAGTCACGACAAAAACTAAATTCCTTTTTTGCTGACTAAAGTAAACTGAAGTTTTTTTTTTCCAGAAAAATCAACTAAGTTGTCTCTCACCTAAAACAAAATATGGTGGTCGTGCATTTGACGATATGTTTACCGCCCTATAAATATATGGACATATATTCATATTCATTCATATAATATTGTTTGAAGTTGGGAAGGGGATCTTCAGTGGGTTGGTGGAGGAGATGGATTCACCTTCAGCCACCGCCAACGAGGCGGCAGCAGCGACTCCGCTTCTCGAGGCGAAACCACCGGCGGCGTATGGGGTGCTGAACAGGCTGATCGACGTGGCGGAGGCGAAGGAGCAAGTGGTGTTCGCGCTGCCCATGATTCTCACAAACGCTGCCTACTACTTCATCCCTCTCGTCTCCGTCATGTTCGCCGGCCACCTCGGAGAGCTCGAACTCGCCGCCTCTAATCTCGCCAATTCCTGGGCTGCTGTCACCGGTTTCTCTCTCATGGTAGTCTACTCCCCTCCCACCCTCAATGTGTGTTCTCTATTTGTTTTTCGACACTTCCATTATTATTTGTTAGTTCATTTGACTTTTGCTCAGATTCCAGTTGGATTCGAGCTTTCAATAGTTAAACTCGAATTTGGCTTGAGTTATAAATTTATAATCATAACTTGGTAACTGGATTAGTATATGACTCTATCTCAATCTTGGCTTGCTAAGCATGTGATCAAGTATTCAAGTTTAAGCATGGAAAATCGAAATGAACAAACGAGTCGAGATCGTTCACGAGCTTAAAAGTGTATAACTGTGACAATTTTGCTTGCTAATTTATTACATGATCATATTTCAAACAAGTGTTGCTAGACCGAACCGAGAAGATGTTAGACCATTTCATTAAAATTATGCACTGTGATAACTTAATAAGGGGTGGAATGGTATATGTGATGTAAAATCCTATTGACTAGCAAACTTGATCTTCAATTCCTTAGATTCTTTACCATAATGGATAAGCATTACATATGATCCAGAAAGCATGGCTTGGTTAACTACTGTAGAATATATATCTAATAAACTCTGTTTCTAGTTGTTGAAGTTCTAGTGAAGTTTCTAAGATTAGAGAAAAAGGAAGGGGAAAAGAAATTCATCTCTTGTTTGAATAATGCATACATACATCTCAATTTTTGCAATAATTCAATCTTAGTCTAAAATTTTAGATTTATTGAATACAAAGGAATGCATGTTGTGATGTCCTAAAATCGGTGCCTTGTTCTGCTTCACTTTTCGCAGTTGATTTACTTTTTTGCCTCTCGCTCTAGGTTGGCTTGAGTGGTGCACTCGAGACCTTATGTGGCCAAGGATTTGGCGCAAAAATGTACAGGATATTGGGAGTATATCTCCAGACATCTTGCATTATTACACTCATCTTCACTGTCGTTGTATCTATTCTCTGGTGCTATTCTGATACCGTCCTGACTTTACTACATCAAGATCCTCGGATAGCAAATTCCGCCGGTCTGTATCTCAAGTATCTGATTCCTGGGCTATTTGCTTACGGATTCTTGCAAAATATGTTGAGATTTCTTCAGACACAGTCAGTTGTCATGCCACTGGTGGTCTGCTCGATAGTCCCTCTTGTCCTGCACATCGGCATTGCATATGCTTTGGTTAATTGGTCTCACGCGGATACAGGGGAGCTCCAGTGGCAGCTTCCATATCTTTGTGGATCTCGGTCTTGATGCTAGCCTCATACCTGCTTAGGGCAAAAAATTCAAACAGACATGGGATGGATTCACTTTGGAGTCTTTGAGTCATATATCGACAAATTTGAAGCTTGCTTTGCCTTCTGCAGCTATGGTGTGGTGAGTGATTCCTTATAAATTGCTAATTGCTTCATTATCTTTCCGATTCTCTTATGATTGATACTATCGTACTCTTGAATTAGTTTGGAATATTGGGCTTTCGAGATTCTTGTTTTATTGGCCGGATTGATGCCAAACTCGGAGGTCACTACTTCCCTCATAGCGATGTGGTAAGTGTTATCATATGCATCGACTTTGTTTGTTTGTCTAATTTCAAGGCTGATTTTGTAGTGAATATTCTAATGATCTCAAGACTACATATATTGATCAGTGTGAACACAGAAGCAATTGCCTACATGATTGCCTATGGCCTAAGTGCTGCAGCCAGGTACGAATAAACGGCTAGAGATTCATCTGTTTCATGGGTTTTTCCACTGCTGAATCTGCTCCGCCTACTCTTGCAGCACGAGGGTGTCTAACGAGTTGGGCGCTGGGCATCCTGATCGAGCGAGGCATGCCATGCGTGTCACTCTCAAGCTAACCGTTGTACTTGCACTTGCCGTGGTTCTAGCGCTGTCATTTGGTCATAATCTCTGGGCCAGCTTGTTCAGCAACAGCCCCGTTATAATCAATGCATTTGCCTCGATGACGCCCTTTCTTGTTGTCTCCATATTGTGCGATTTTGTTCAAGGAATATTATCAGGTTTGGTGCTGTTCATAACAATGTAGCATTTAATGTAGTGATGTTGATTAATATCTTCATTGAAAGAGCACATTGGTTTTGACTGCAGGGGTAGCGAGGGGTTGTGGTTGGCAGCATTTGGTTGTGTACATCAACTTGGGAGGATTCTACTGCATTGGCATGCTTGTTGCTGCTTTTCTCGCATTCAAGACTGCACTCCATGCCAAGGTAATCTATACATGCACTTGTGCGTATTCTTGCTACGTTGTTGAACGAGTTTAGAGTTTTTCGGTTCAGATCCTCTGTCTTCATATTTTATGACTTCGATTATTGAATTCATTGTTTTAATATATTTCTTACAAAATAAAAATCATTATAATAGGAACCTAATAAACATTTATTAGGAAAGAGGTGGATTCACGGGCGGACTAATGTATGGTGCGAACGGAATTGAATCACTTGTTATTCATCCCAAAATACACCTATTGTCCACTCATGAGTTTTGTCATTAGTAAGAAATTGAAACTTCAAAAATTATATCACTAGTTATGGAATTATTAACTAAAAATGAAATTAAATGTTAAAAAGTAATTATAACTCCTTGTTCCAAGATAAAGATGAGACATTGTATGCATAAAAGCTGTTTTGTTTGGCACAGGGATTATGGATTGGGTTGATATGTGGTCTGACAGCCCAGACCATTGGCCTTTTTCTGCTATCCAAGTTCACAAACTGGAAAAGGATAGAGATGGCCCAAGATCCATCTGTCAAGAATGCAGATACCCATGTTTGAGCTTCCAGAGCTTATGTCACCAACCATGTTGTATCTTCTACAAGATGAAACAATAATTTTCCACATCATGTATTTATATCGATAAAATGGGAGATGCAACGTCTAGTAGTAGGAAAATAGTCGTGAAATATTGAATATAGTTTGGACTTTTTTCTTTAAAAATTCAAAGTATTCAGTTTGGTTTGACATTTTCAAAACTGAACAAAATTCAAATTCAAATTAGATAGATATAATATAATTTTACTTACGTAATTTATCCTAATTTAAAAATAATAAATTAATTATAATTTGACTTCAGTTTTTTCGAATTATTGAGTTTATTCGAATTTTTTGGTTTGATTTTGTTTTGATTACAATTTTCTGGTAACTCCGTTCTAGTTTTCGGACAATTCTATTTAGTTCGATTTTAATTAGACAAAAAATTGCTCACCCCTATTTTCCAACTATGTGTACGACCATTTATCCTATATAAATGATTGGAAACTCTACATAAAAACCTCTTTAAAATTAAGTATGTCAGATTTGTAGTATACAAGTTGGTTGCGAACATTATTTTAAATTTTCAAGATTACACAAATTCACTCTCATAAAATAAAAATAAAAGATTATACATAATTCATACATCACTTACAAAATATATATTAAGAAAATTGTTTAAGATACTATCTAAATTCTAAAGACACTTTAAGAGAAATCAGTTACAAAAACAATTTTTTTACTAATTTCAGCCCAAAACCGTTTCCATCCTATAAGTAGATGTATAATTTGGTAGATACATATACGGAATATATTATTACCAAAAATTTACAAATAAATAAAGTATGCTGATATTGCCAAAATAACTAGATGAGTTTAAATGAATAAAGCTCTTTAAAAAAAATCTTTTTGTTGCTATTAACTTACTATTATTTGATAAATTTCAATACCAGATGCACAGTCTTTAATTTTTTAGCACTTGTGATTATTTAGCTCACTTTTTGGTGTCTCGTTCGTGTGTACAGTATTTTTTTGAGGTTTTCCGAACCCCGTTTCTCATTCGTAAACACAATTTTGTACTGATGATAAAATGAAACGAAGATTCCCTTAATGAAATATATGTTCTAGGCCAAAATTGATCCATCCAGCTGAATATTTTTGACTAATTGAAAATGTCGCATTACATGATTTCTTGCTGCATAATAACATGTAATCCATCCGTACATGAAAAAATATTTATTTAATTCTGTTTTGGTCAATTCACAAAAAATATTAACTTTTCATTTTTGAATTTGATCTCCACATAAATTTCATAACTTTTACCCATAATTCACTCATTTATTTACCCAAAAAAAAGTCACTCATTACCCACTTTTTCCATTCACATAATACAAATCTTACAATGTGGGCACTCACTTTACACTTATTATATTTATTAAAATACATGTCACCAAAATCAAAGAACGATTTGAGGGAACAATTGGAATATATATTCAGGCCCTATAAATTGTTGCTACGCATATATTTCCTAGCGCGGGAGAAGAAGCCAACGGTGAAGATGGATTCAGGGATCGACGAGGTTGCTTTTATAGAGAAAGGCGGCGACGGGTAGGTGGCTGAACCGCCTCATCGACATGGCGGAGGTGAATGAATAGGCGGCGCTGGCGGTGCCGATGATTCTGACAAACGTGACATACTACTCCATCCCTCTGCGATCCGTGTCGGCCACCTCAAAGAGTTCGAACTTGTTGTTGGAGTTGATGTAGGGAAAACGTATGTTAACCCTCGCCCCGAGGATCCATCTTGGGTGTTTAATTCACCATACATTGATTATAAACCTAGCATGCGTCTATATAATTAAATGCAACACGTTGGGGTTTTCGTGTTTACCTTTGGATCCGCCGAGGTGAATCGAGCGGGATGAGCGGATTGAGCGGTCGAGACTCGTGCTTTGACCTTCCGACTGTATCCGGATACCCAAACTCCAACGCCGGTGAGGACGAGCTATGGAGAATGCACCGAAAATCACCGAGCTCTTCACAATTTTCGAGAATCTCAATATGTGATGGCCGAAAATTATGCTTGCAATATGTGAGCATTAACCTAGACATTATCTCATACCTTATATTTATAATGCACTACCTTAATCCTATATGGAATATTACCATAATCCTATATGGAATATTACCATAATCCTATATGGAATATTACCATACTCTTGATTATTTCCATACTCTTAGGATTATTTCCATACTCTCAAGATTATTACCATAATCTTATATGGAAAGTATCTATGCATATACCATAAATATAATGATATCCTGTGGATAAAGAGAATAAAATCTTGCCAATCGAGCAATAGGGGCGCGATTTTCCTCGATACTACGGGCTGGATGGACCACCCGTGGATCAAATGCAAGGAATAAAGATGGGCCTCAAATAAATTAATTATCTTATGTTCAAATTTCGAACATAAATTAATTTATAAACATTCGATCATGCCACTAGAGAAAGAATGTTGACTTACCCTTTATTACCGAAGTTGAGTCGGGCTTGCACTTGAGACATTACGAATCCCGTATTTAAGATATCGAACGTCCATTAATCATTTATAGCAATCATCGCTTAAAACGATTAACAACTTTATTTCCTTAAGTAGTACCACTCAACCTTATTATTGTACTTGAGCTAACTCAACCGCGGGGTTTAGTACAATAAACCTTTTGAGCTCCTTAGGGGGCGTCATCATCCTTAACGGATACGGTGACTCGACATGATAACTAGCGTGACATACAAGACCGCCACTACCCAAGATGCGGAGAATCTTGGGTTAGAACATATAACCTCACCCATAACAAGTCAAAGTGATGGACAACAACTCATACTCACCTAATACCTTATCGAGGTTTAGATCATCGTAAGTCACCGAGATCTTGGTTCTTCACGACGGTCGAAAGAAGAACTCATCTCATCGTGATCCTTCAATACGTCGAGACGCATCAAAGCATAGACAAGCAACTAAGTCAAGTCACTTCTTATCTATATTGCAGCTAAACCGACAACTCGTCCTTAAGTCGTCTCACTGTGAAACTTTTTATATCTCATTAAGCTTGACCAATCATATGCACTTCGTGATCTTCTACACATCGTATGATCTAACTTATATATGAGATAAGGGACACGATATATGCAATCAAGTATTCATTTCGAGATAGGAGATTGTAATAGTGGTAACGAAACATTGTATACAAGCTCAACCAAACTGCTTTCGAGATACAACCAACAATCTCCCACTTATACTAAAGCAAACTTTTAGTATACAATGTGTCTTTCTACTAGCTATTACAAATAACCATCACTTTGCTTCTCCCACTTATACAAAAGTTTCCTTTCTAAGTGGGTGCCATCAAGCGCAATCCAAGTCCTCTAACGTGTCCATCGTAGACTTTTGCGTCGTGCTCTTCGTGAATGGATCCGCTAGATTTTCCGTCGTATCAATCTTTTCAATCGACCCGTCACCTCGTCTAACGATTTCGTATGACATGGTACTTTCTCTCTATGTGTTTGGTCGCCTTGGGGTCCGTGGTTCCTTCGAGTTTGCATCGCACCGAGTTATCACAAGAAACTATGATACTCTTGGGCAAACCAGTACCACATCTAGATCCATGAGGTAGTTTTGAACCATACAGCCTCCTTAGAAGCCTCAAGCGGCTACATATTCGGCTTCCATGGTAGAGTCCGCAATGCATCGCCGCTTTGCACTCCGCCAGATACGGCTCCACCTCCCAGGTAAACACATAGCCGAGGTCGACTTTTTCTCATCACGGTCGACTTGGAAATCCGAGTCTCAGATAACCCAAAGGCATTAGACTATCGCATGGTAAACCAGCCTATAATCTCGAGTCCTTTTCGGTACTTGAGTATATGCTTATCTGCAATTCAATGAGCTTGTCGTGGTTAGATCGATATCTAGCTACTATGCTACCGTGATAGCGAGATATCGGCCTCGTGCATAGCATTGCGTGCATGAGACTTCCTACGGCGGAAGCGTAAGGAACTTGTCTCATTTCCTCTATCTCCTTTGCGAATCATAGGTGATCATGCTTTTGATAAAGGAACGCCATGTCCGAAAGGTAGCAATCCTTTCTTGGCGATTACCGCATACTAAAACGAGTAATCACGATATCAATGTAAGACGCCCGAGATAAGCTCAATATTTTCTTCTTGCGATCTCGGTAAACCTTGATCCCAAGAATGTACGCATCTCCTAAGTCTTTCATTTGAAACCGATCGGATAGCCAACTCTTTACGCCCGATAATGACTTCACGTTGTTGCCAACTAGAAGGATGTCATCTACATAAAGTGCAAGAAATACCACATCACCGTTGACATCTAACCGATACACACAACTCTCGCTAGGCAACTGGGTAAATCCATGGGACTTTACCACCTCGTCAAAGCGTAAGTTCCATGATCGGGAGGCTGCTTAAGTCCATAGATGGACTTCTTAAGCTTCCATACTAGATGCTCTTTCACCCTTTACCACATAACCTTCAGTTGTCGCATATAGATGTCTCTACCTTCCTCAAGGTAACCGCTTAGAAAAGCGGTTTTAACATCCATTTGCCAAACCTCTAGGTTCAGTGGGCTGCTATGGCTAGAAGAATTACGATGGACTTGAGCATTGCTACAGTGAAAAGGTCTCATCGAAATCGATGCCCTCAACTGAGTGTACCCTTCGCCACAAGCTCGACTTTAAAAGCGAAACCTCTCCATCTAATCTCTTCCTCTTGATATCCACTTACTACCTATGGCTTCCTTGCCATCCGGTAGAGGTGTCTTTCATATACATCCATAGCCGTTATGGACTCCATTTCTAAGTCCATAGCGGTGTGCCATGATCTTGCATCAATATCTTGTATCGCCTCCTTGTATGTCCATGGGTCGATTATCGCATGTTCGCTCTCGGGACTAAATCCAAGATTCACCCACGAACATAAATCGCTCGGGTTGACGAACAACCATCCCACTACGACGAGGTTCTACAGCACAATGGCAACGGTGGTGCAGATACTTGTGGTTCTCTAACTTGCACAACTTGCGTGTAGGTACCACTTATGGTCGGTATCTCCGGTGGAACTCGACCACTTCAATTTCTTGAAGTATCGGTGTCGATCCTCCCACTAGACTCGACATCTCGCACCTTTGGCCTAATCGGTGGTGGAATACGATCATCTTCTAATTCTTGAAGAATGATTTCAACTTTGGACTTATGATTTTCATATAATCCTCTTCTAAGAATCGGACATTAGTGCTAATAATGACCTTCCGATCCTTAGACTATAGAATAAACCACCTTCGCCCTCTAGGATAGCCAATAAACGACCTTACATCGATCTAGCCTCCAACTTGTCGCCTTTCTTGTTCAAGACGCAGTTGGACTCCCATATCCTTATGTGGTTTAAACCGGGCATACCAAACCACAACTCGAAAGGGTCTTTTCGATCGACTTGACGGTACTAGATTTAACAAGTATGCCACTGCCTCTAAGGCATACCCCGAACGAAATAGGCAATGTAGCATAACTCATCATAGATCTAACCATTTCAAAAGAGTCCTATTTCTTCGCCCGACACACCATTTTGTTTGTGGTGTGCCGGTGAAGGCGCCGGGATGTAATCCCACACTTCACTAGATAGTCCATAAACTCGTTCTCGAGGTATTCGCCACCGCGATCGCATCGATGACTTGATACTTTTACTGGCTTCGCTCCACTCCGCCTTAAACTCTTTGAATTTCTCAAAGCATTCTGACTTGCGGTGAAGCGGTATACGTATCCGTACCTCGAGTAATCGTCAATGAAAGTGACAAAATACTGCATTCTCCACGAGCTTGTGTGGACATCGGTCCACACAGTCGAATGGACTAACTCCAACATTTACGTGGCTCTATAACCCTTCGCTTTGAAGGTCCGGTCGACATCTTACCTTCTATACGAGATTCGCAGACGGGAACTGAGTAACCGTGAGATTACCCAACGCCCATTCTTAGCCGCCTTTGGATCCTATTTAGATTGATGTGACCTAATCTAAGATGCCGAGAGAAAAGTAGAGTCATCTTCATAAGAAAACTTTCTCTTTTTAGGGTTTGATGAAGATGCAACATAGTTATAGGTATTATGTTTTGCGTAAATAGTATAAGCTTAATTATATAAAGTGCCAACACGATAACTTCGTCATTTCTTATGATAGAAACACCACTATCAAAAATAATGTAATATCCATGAGAAAATAATTTGAAACAAACAAGGTTCGCCGAAAACCGCACATATAAAACGTCTTTCAAAACTAAAACTGTTGTCCCAAAACATAAAGAAACATCTCCAATCGCAATGCCGACTTTCGCGCGTTGCCCATGGAGATCGTTATCTCGCCATCAAACGACTCCTTGTCCGCAGGAACCCCGCAAGGTGTAACAACATGATCGGTTCGCCAGTATCTACTACCCAAGAATGGGTAGAACAAGTCGCTAAACATGTTTCACATTAAAGCAAACATACACTTGAGCCTTGAGCATAGGGCACTGGCCTTCCAATGCCTGGCACTTGAAGCACTTGCCTTCTCCTTCGCTTCTTCTGCCTCGGTGGCAACCATGTTCTTGCTCCCATTACTCCCACTATTTCCTCGCCTTTACCACCTTTGGCACCCCTTTTCTATTTCCATTTTGCAACGAAAATTTTGGGCCCTTAGATGTGCTAGCAAGAGCATGTGCTCCTTTTCCATAACTCCTTCCGCAAAGAACGAGATCATTAAACAACCGACTAAGTGTAAACTCGGTCTTGCTCATGATCGCATTCACGCGAAAGTTCTCAAAAGACTTGGGCGGTATTGAGGATGATATCGACCTTGGCCGCCGTCAATACCTCCTCCCAACCGATCAAGACTATCCATGAGATGAGTCATGTGGAGACATGTTCATGGACCGAACTTCCTTCTTCCATCTTACACGCCAAGATTTCTCTCATTGTGTGGAGGCGGATCGTCGATCCGATCGCCCAAACTTACTCTCGAGACTTGACCAAATATCGGTCGCGTGCGCCATCGATCGATGTCGCAATACAAGCCTTTGGACATCGTAGTCATCATATAGCATTTACCCATATTGTTCGACTTATTCCAAAGTCCGCCGACTCTCGCTCATTAGTCGATCGTCGATGAGGGCATCGGGTTTAGGAGTAGTGAGAACAAACATGTGTTCTTCAAATGATAAGAACATATTCCATGTTTCGCTTCCACTCGATAAAATTTGGACCGATAACGGATTTTGTGCGAGCATATTGATAATCGGCGAAGAGACATATCTCAAACGATAATGTAAAACACATAAGCATACGATCGTATATAATTCGTAACAATAATATTGTAACCTTTGATAAAACAATATTAATTGAAACCTCCAATCGCCCAAGGAATTTCACATAAGCCACGCGTGTGGGCGCCACACATGAACCCCGACCGCACTAAAATATACCTTTTAGTCGTTTAATTTCAATCCATGTCAACTTATCCTTACGACAAATGAAATTAATGATTGGACCTTACTGACCACATCACTATCACAAGAAGGGACTTCGGGAAGTTGTACTTGAGGTGATGTCTAGCAATGACCACAATTTTAACGAATAGAAGATGAATTCTTAGAATTGGTATACTCACTCGGACCATACCGCTTCCAATTCAAATTCTTTTGTTATCTCATTTTATATCTATCTCTAGAGAACTTATGAAAATCGCACATGCAAGCCACGCGTGTGGGCGCCATACATGAAACTCCCACTTCTCAATAGATTTAAAATGTTTTATTTAGAAATCTCATCTAACAAACTTATGATAAATGATGCAAGCAAGCCGCGTGTGGGCGTTTACTCACAAGGCCTCACTTTGTTTAGAGATCAAAAGTGGAGGTCTCGACATTTTAATTTGAAAAATTAATTTGTCGGGTTGCTTGCTTAGTCATTTTATTCAAAAGGTTTGTCCATGCAGATCACGTAATCTAGCATGCTTTTCTATAGAACTCAACATGTAAAACATGCTCGCAAATTCTAAAAATGCTTGATAAACGCGATAAACCTAGCATGCTTACTATGCGCATCCAATTCGTAAAACACTTAAAGGTTTGTCAACGTAATATAAACATACATAGCATGCTACTTGCATAATTTAAACATCCACGACATGCATATGAACGATAAAATAAAATAAAACGCTCATCGCGGCTAATCGTGAAACCTCAGACATTTAAATCTAATCTATTACATAGATTTACAAAGCATGCAAATAAACTTGAAAGGGCTCGCGTGCGGCACGCGGACCGGATTCAACAAATGGGCTCGCGTGCACGGGCACGGACCGAAATTGAAAACGGGTTTGGACCGGTCGGCCCAAAGAGTCTTTGGCGCGCTAGGGCAAAGCCCGGTCCGCGCCACCTCGCGCCCGCTGCCAGCGTGCTCGCCATGGGCTGCCTGCGATCGCTAATGCGACCGCGACCCGTCCGAGCACGCGCGCCGCGCCACGCCCAAGCGCCGAACGTCTTTCAAAGACATCGTCGCCCGCCGCCATACCGCGACCGCGAGTCGCTCGCCAGCGCCGGGTTTCGCGAACGCGCGCCCGCCGCCCGCTAGCTCGCACGCCACGCACCGCGGGTAATCCTCGCGATCGCGAGCTCGCTTCGCTAAGCGCCAGGATCTCGCGCGAGAACGCGCGCGTCGTCGCCGCAGCCCTCGCGATCGCCCTAGCGATCACGCGAGACTCGCCGCGAAACCACCCAAGATCGTCGAGCTACCGTTTTCCCGTCGTTTGCTTCTTCGCTCGTTCGCTTCGTTCTTCTTTACGATAAGATTTACATAATAAAATCTAATCTAACCACGGATTTTCTCGTGGTGTAAAACAAAACCAACAAAACAAACGAGCCACGATGAACGACAAATCCACAATTATAATAACGACGTAATAATCAAACGTGAATTAATCCAGCAGAGCCAAGATTCTCGATCCCGTGCTCGATACCAATGTAGGAAAACGATGTTAACCCTCGCCCGAGGATCCATCTTGGGTGTTTAATTCACCATACATTGATTATAAACCTAGCATGCGTCTATATAATTAAATGCAACACGTTGAGGTTTTTCGTGTTTACCTTTGGATCCGCCGAGGTGAATCGAACGGGATGAACGGATTGAACGGTCGAGACTCGTGCTTTGACCTTCGGACTGTATCCCGATACCCAAACTCCAACGTCGGTGAGGACGAGCTATGGAGAATGCACGGAAAATCACCGAGCTCTTCACAATTTTCGAGAATCTCAATATGTGATGGCCGAAATTATGCTTGCAATATGTGAGCATTAACCTGACATTATCTCATACCTTATATTTATAATGCACTACCTTAATCCTATATGGAATATTACCATAATCCTATATGGAATATTACCATAATCCTATATGGAATATTACCATACTCTTGGATTATTTCCATACTCTTAGGATTATTTCCATACTCTCAAGATTATTACCATAATCTTATATGGAAAGTATCTATGCATATACCATAAATATAATTATATCCTTGTGGATAAAGAGAATAAAATCTTGCCAATTGAGCAATAGGCGCCGATTTTCCTCGATTGCTACGGGCCCGAATGGGCGACCAGAGGATCAAATGCAAGGAATAAAGATGGGCCTCAAATAAATTAATTATCTTATGTTCACCCGAACATAAATTAATTTATAAACATTCGATCATGCCACTAGAGAAAGAATGTTGACTTACCCTTTATTACGAAGTTGAGTCGGGCTTGCACTTAGACATTACGAATCCGTATTTAAGATATCGAACGTCCATTAATCATTTATAGCAATCATTGCTTAAACGATTAACAACTTTATTTCCTTAAGTAGTACCACTCAACCTTATTATTGTACTTGAGCTAACTCAACTGCGGGGTTTAGTACAATAAACCTTTGAGTTTCCTGGGGGCGCCATCATCCTTAACGGATACGGTGACTCGACACGACGATAACTAGCGTGACATACAAGACCGCCACCACCCAAGATGCGGAGAATTGGTTAGAACATATAACCTCACCCATAACAAGTCAAAGTGATGGACGACAACTCATACTCACCTAATACCTTATCGAGGTTTAGATCATCGTAAGTCACCGAGATCTTGGTTCTTCACGACGGTCGGAAAGAAGAACTCATCTCATCGTGATCCTTCATACGTCGAGACGTACCAGCATAGACAAGCAACTAAGTCAAGTCACTTCTTATCTATAACTGCGGCTTCAAACCGACAACTCGTCCTTAAGTTGTCTCACCAGTGAAACTTTTATATCTCATTAAGCTTGACCAATCATACGGACTTACGTGATCTTCTACACACTTGTATGATCTAACTTATATACGAGATAAGGGACACGTATATATGCAATCAAGTATTCATTTCGGATAGGAGATTGTAATAGTGGTAACAGAAACATTGTATACAAGCTCAACCAAACGCTTTCGATACAAATCCAACAGTTGAGCTTGTGAAAAAAATAAAAGAAACATGGTTCTTATCCATCCCATGTGGAAACCATTATCTTTGACTTCTACTATCAAAGTTGAAGACATATCTGTTGGTGAAATGAATGCATTAATTATAATTGAAAATTGAATATTACTATTCAAGGTGGTCTCATGTACATCTTGTTGGATTTGTATACTGTAAGCAGTTTTGGTTGAGCTTGTATACAATGATTCCTGTTACCACTATTACAATCTCCTATCTGAATTGTTTACTTGATTGCATATGCATGTCATTTTATCTCGTATTAGATCATATAGTGTGTATAAGATCACGTAAGTCATGCGATTGGTCGAGCTTAATGAGATATAAAATGATCACGGTGAGAAAACTTTAGGACGAGTTGTCGGTATAGGTATGTATAGATAAGAAGTGACTCGACTTGATTGCTTGTCTATACCGCACGTCTCGGCGTATTGATGGATCACAAAGGACATGAGTTTTCTATCGACCGCGTGAAGAACTTAGATCTCGGTGACTTTACGTTGATCTAAACCTCGATAAGGTATTAGATGAGTATGAGTTATCGATCATCACTTTGACTTGTCATGGGTGAGGGTTACATGAGATAACCAAATATTCTCGCGTCTTGGGTGGTGGCGGTGCTTGTATGTCACGCTAGTGCTGTGATCGAATCACCGTATCCGTTTAGGATGATGACGTTCCTGAAAGGAGCTCAAAGGTTTATTGTACTAAACCCGCAGTTGAGTTATCTCAAATACAATAATAAGCTCGAGTGGTACTACTTAAAGATTAAATAGATTAATTATTTTAGCGGTCGAACGCTATAAATAATTAATGGACGTGCGATATCTTAAATCGTGGTTCGTGAAGTCTAAGTGCAAGCCGACTCAACTTCGAAATAAAGGGTAAGTCATCATTTATTCTCTAGTGGCATGAATAAATATTTATGAATTAATTTATATTTTGGGTTGAACCTAAGATAATTAATTTATTTGATGCCCATCTTTATTCCTTACATTTGATCCCTAGGTTGGCCCATCAAGGCATGTAACTGGTGAAATTCGTCCACCTCATAGGAGAGTCCCACTGGGATTCTGTTATGATAATCTCTATCTGAAAAGATATTATTATATTTATTCGATATGCAGAGATCTCATCCTAATAGGATCTAGGGTGCATTATAAATATAAGGTGAGAGAAAATCAAGGCATCCAACATCGGTGTGACTTTCAAAATCATAAAGGCATTATTGTGATTCTCGAAAATTCTAAGTGTGAGGAAGAAGGTGAATTTCAAGATTCTCCATAGATTGCTCTCACTCGGCATTGAGTTTTGACAACGGGATACGATCCGGAAGATCAAAGCACTAGTCTTGATCCATTCCTTGTCGAACAAATTCGTGAGTGAACACGAGAAAACATATATGTTGCAATTAATTATATAGATACATGCTAGGTAAATAATCAATGTATAATGAATTAAACATCCAAGATAGATCATCGGGAGATGGTTAAAATCAGATTCCCTACACATCTGTTCGTATATGTAGATTTTGATACTTTTGTTCAATGTAAATGATATTTGATACTTTCTTCAATGTAAATGATACTTAAGCAAATGATACTTTTTTTAAGGGTAAATATCAATTTAAACCCTAAACTATACATGTTTTATCAAAAATATCCTGAACTTTCAAAAATATCAATTTAAACCTAAACTATCAATTTTGTATCAATTTTGATACAAATATGATAGTTTGGGGTTTAAATTGATATTTTTAAAGTACATGATATTTTGATAAAACATGTATAGTTTAGGTTTAAATCGATATTTACCATTTTAATGTAAATGATATCGCATCGTTCCGCACGGTCCGCACGGATTTATAGGAGTTTTTGTGTTACTATTCCAATTGCGAATGTAGGGTGGAGGAAGACTTTTGACCTACCTTCCCCATCCGGACCGTAGATCTTGAACGCCCATTGGGCTGTTCCGTCTAAACCAAAATGTGTCATCTCTAATTGGACCAATTTAAAAATGACTATTGTTGTACCCGTATAAATAGAACTTTCTTCATCGTTATGTCTTTTGCATTTCATCTATCGACAACCTTTGCAATTTAGTTTTCATCTGAAAATTTTCTCTATTGCCATAACGAGTACTTAACTATGGTGTGTGTTCTTAGTCTCGAACTTCGCCATACGATTTCGATATACTCTCGAGGCTCTTTTCAGGTGCTTCTCTATTTTCCACTTGATGAGAATCTCGCATCTCATCTTCTTCATATTATCCTTCCCATTCTACATCTTCTTTTTTTAGTTTTGCTCGTTGCTTTTCTGTTATTTCCTTATCTAGTATGTAGAACTTTCCCAAGCTATAGATTTGAAAGCTAAGAAGCCCTAATACTAAAAGATAAAAATGATAAGATAGAGTTCCTGAATTTGGACCTTGATTGTGAAGGGTAAGATACGTCACATTATCTAAACAATTGGTCGAGCCTCAGCTCGCCTTTTAATCGATGGGGTCTTGAGAGCGTGTGTCGTGTGTTTGAGTGATAATCTGACTAGCGAACTTTTGATTTTTATCAACCTTAACTAAGAGGCCGAGTCGGTGATAATTACACTAGCTATGGATTATCAAACATCAAGATTAAGACCCAAACTCGCCTAGTAGTGTAATTACTCACCGATAATTACACACCGAGTAGTGTAATCTTGATGACTCGGTCTCTCTTAGTTAAGGTTGTAATCCATAGCTAGTAGTGTAATTATCACCGACTCGGTCTCTCTTAGTTAAGGTTGATAAAAATCGAAAAGTTTTCGGTTAGTTGTATTATCCCTCAAACACCTGACACTACGTTCTCAAGACCCCATCAGATTAAAAGGCCAAAGCAAGAGGCTCTGACCAATTGTTTAGATAATGTGGCAGATCTTACCCCTTCACATTCGAAGGTCCAAATTCAAGGAACTCTATCTTATCATTTTTATCTTTTTAGTATTAGGGCTTCTCTTAGCTTTCAAATCTATAGCTTGGGAAAGTTCTACATACTAGGATAAGGAAATAACAGGAAAAGCAACGAGCAAAACTAAAAAAGAAGATGAAGTAGAATGGGAAGGATAATATGAAGATGAAGTTGCGAGATTCTCATCGTGGAAAATAGAGAAGCTCCTGAGCAAGAGCCTCGAGAGTATATCGAATCGGTATGGTGAAGGAAGTCGGAGACTAAGAACACACACCATAGTTAAGTACTGCTGTGGCAATAGAGAAAATTTTCGATGAAAAAGAAATTGCAGAGGTTGTTGATGATGATTGAAATGCAAAGACATACGATGAAGAAGAAAGTTCCTATTTATATGGGTACAACAATAGTCATTTTTAAATTGGTCCAATTAGAGGATGACACATTTAGGGTTTAAACGAAGAAGTGGGAAAACGATTTTAACCCTCTCCGAGATCTATCTTGGATGTTTAATTCACCATACATTGATTATATTCTAGCATGCACATATATAATTAATTGCAACACGTAGGGGTTTTCGTGTTTACCTTTGAATGCCGTAGGTGGATCGGTATGAGCGGATCGAGACTGCGTGCTTTGTCCTTCGGGATCAGATCCTGTTGCCCGATCTCCAACGTCGGTGAGGACGATCTATGGAGAATGCTACTGAAAAATCACCCTAAATTCCTCTACAATTTAGAATCCTCTCCTATAATACTAAGGAGATGCACGAAAATTATGGTGTAGGATAATTGAGGATTAACCTTGATCTTATCTCTTACCTTATATTTATAATGCATTACCATAATCCCATTAGGAAATGATCCATGCATATCCCATAAATATAATAATATCCTTATAGGATAAAGAGAATAAAATCCTTTCCATAGAGACACATGGGGCGCCGATTTTACCTAGCTTACGGGCCTGGATGGGCCAGCCCAGGGATCAAATGCAAGGAATAAAGATGGGCCTCAAATAAATTAATTATCTTATGTTCAGCCCAGAACATAAATTAATTTATAAACATTCATTCATGCCACTAGAGAATAAATCTTGACTTACCCTTTATTACCGAAGGTGAGTCGGCTTGCACTTAGACATTACGAATCCCGTATTTAAGATATCGCCGTCCATTAATTATTTAGAGCATTCGATCGCTTAAAATAATTAATATCTTTAATTCTTAAGTGGTACCACTCAACCTCATTATTGTACTTGAGCTAACTCAACCCGCAGGGTTTAGTACAATAAACCTTTGAGCTCCTTGGGGGCGTCATCGTCCTAAACGGATACGGTGACTCGTCGGGTAACTAGCATGACATCTGAAACCGCCACCACCCAAGATGCGGAGAATATTGGGTTAGAACATATAACCTCACCCATAATAAGTCAAAGTGATGGTCGAGAACTCATACTCACCTAATACTTTATCGAGGTTTAGATCATCGTAAGTCACGAGATCTAGGTTCTTCACGACGGTCGATAGAAGAACTCATCTCACTCAGTGATCCATCAATACGTCGAGACGTGCCGGCATAGACAAGCAACCAAGTCAAGTCACTTCTCATCTATACGCGACTATACCGACAACTCGTCCTCAAGTTGTCTCGGTGTGATTCTTTTATATCTCATTAAGCTTGACCAATCATACGAGACTTACGTGATCTTCTACACACTGTATGATCTAACTTATATTATGAGATAAGGGACACGGATATATGCAATCAAGTAATCAATTCAGATAGGAGATTGTAATAGTGGTAACAGAAACATTGTATACAAGCTCAACCAAAACTACTTTCAGTATACAATTCCAACAATCTCCCACTTATACTAAAGCAAACTTTTAGTATACAATGTGTCTATCTACTAGCTATTACAAACAAAACCATGCTAGGTTATCCGTCGTATCAATCTTTTCAATCAGCATGTCCCCTCGTCTCACGATTTCTCGTATGACATGGTACTTTCTCTCTATGTGTTTGGTCGCATCGGGTCCGTGGTTCCTTCGAGTTTGCCACTGCACCTGAGTTATCACAGTAAACTATGATACTCTTGGGCAAACCAGGTACCACACCTAGATCCATGAGGTAGTTCTTGAACCATACAACCTCATTAATGACCTCCGGCGGCTACATATTCGCTTCCTTGGTAGAGTCCGCATGCATCGCCATTTGCTTTGCCTTTCAGATATCGGCTCCACCTCCCAAGTAAACACATAGCTGAGGTAGACTTTTTCTTATCACGGTCGACTTGGAAATCGAGTCTCAGATAACCCAAAGGCATTAGACTATCTGCATGGTAAACTAGCCTATAATCTCGAGTCCTTTTCGGTACTTGAGTATATGCTTTACAGCCTAATGAGATTTTCGAGGTTAGGCGATATCTTGCTACTATGCTCACCATGACAGCGATATCGGGCCTCGTACATAGCATTGCGTACATGAGACTTCCTACGGCGGAGCGTGAACTTGTCTCATTCCTCTATCTCCTTGCGGTCATGGGTGATCGCCCTTGGAATAAAGGAATCATGCACGAAAGGTAGCAATTCTTTCTTGGCGGTGCGCATACTAAAGCGGTAATCACGGTATCAATGTAAGGCGCTGAGATAAGCTCAACATTTTCCTCTTGCGATCTCGGTGAAACCTTGATCCCAAGAATGTACACGATCTCCTAAGTCTTTCATTTGAAGCGATCGGATAACCAACTCTTTACGTCGATAACAACTTCACATTGTTGCCAACTAGAAGAATGTCATCTACATAAAGTGCAAGAAATACCACATCACCGTTGACATCTAAGCGATACACACAACTCTCGCTAGCAACCGGGTAAATCCATAGGACTTTACCACCTCGTCAGCGTAAGTTCCGGGATCTTGAGGCTTGCTTAAGCCCGTAAATGGACTTCTTAAGCTTCCATACTAGATGCTCTTCACCCTTCACCACATAACCTTCGGTCTTTGCATATAGATGTCTCTACCTTCCTCAAGGTAACCGTTAGGAAAAGTTTTCACGTCCATTTGCCAAACCTCAAGGTTCAGTGGGCTGCTATGGCGTAAGAATTCGATGGACTTGAGCATTGCTACTGAGCGAAAGGTCTCATCGAAATCGATGCCCTCAATCTGAGTGTACCGCCACAAGCCCGGCTTTAAAAGCGAAACCTCTCCATCTCGAATCTCTTCCTGCTTGTATACCCACTTACTACCTATGGCTTCCTTGCCATCCGTAGAGTGTCTTTCGTATACATCCATAGCTGTTATGGACTCGATTTCTAAGTCCATAGCGGTGTGCCTGATCTTGCATCAATGTCTTGTGTCAACCTCATTGTATGTCCATGGGTCGATTATTGCTGCTCGTTTCCGGACTAAATCAAAGATTCACCTCGAACATAAATCGTTCGGGTTGACGAACAACCTTCCCACTACGACGGGCGCCATGGCACAATAGCGGCGGTGGGTGCGATAACTTGTGGTTCTCATCTTGCACAACTTGTCGGATAGAAGCCATTTATCGGCCGATATCTCCAAGGAACTCGACCCACTTCAATTTCTTGAAGTATCCGGTGTCGATCCTCCCACTAGACACGACATCTCATACCTTTGGCTTAATCGGTGGTGGAATACGATCGTCTTCTAATTCACGAAGAATGATTTCAACTTTGGATTTATGGTTTGTCGTATAATCCTCTTCTAAAATCGGGCATTAGTCTAATAATGACCTTATGATCCTTAGGACTATAGAATAAACCACCTTTCGTCCTCTAGGATAGCGATAAACGACCTTGCGTCGGATCTGGGCTCAACTTGTCGGCCTTCTTGTTCAAAGACATGTCTTTGGGCTGCCCCATATCCTTATGTGGCTTAAACTGAGCTGCGCCCAAACCACAACTCGAAGGGGTCTTTTCGTGACTTTGATGGTACTAGATTTAGCAAGTATGCCGTTTCTAAGGCGTACCCAGAGCGAAATAGACAATCTTTATAACTCGTCATTGATCTAACCATTTCGAAAGAGTCCTATTTCTTCGCCATGACACACCATTTTGTCTTTGTGGTGTGCCGGGTGTAGTCTTGTTGGGAGGTAATCCCACACTTCACTAGATAGTCCATAAACTCGTTCTTGATGTATTCGCCCGCTGCGATCGGACCACATGATGAATTGATACTTTTACCAAGCTTAGTCTCCACTTCGCCTTAAACTCTTTGAATTTCTCAAAGCATTGGGGCTTGCGTGAAGCGGTATATGTATCCGTACCTTGAGTGTCGTCGATGAAAGTGATAAAATACTCGTACCCTCCACGAGCTTGTGTGGACATCGGTCCACACAGTCGAATGGACTAGCTCAACACTCGTTTGGCTCTATAACCGCCCGGCTTTGAAGGGTGCAGTCGACATCTTACCTTCTATGAAGGATTCGGTGGAAGCGGAGTAGCTGTGTTAGATTACCAACGCTCCATTCTTAGCCGGTCTTTGGATCCTATTTAGATTGATGTGACCTAATCTAAGATGCCGAGAGAAATGTGGTGTCATCTTGCGATAAGAAAACTTTCTCTTTTAAGGTTTGATGTAGATCTGACATAGTTATAGGTATTATGTTTAGTAGAAATAGTATAAAGCGAATTATATAATGTGCCAACACAGATAACCGTCATTTCTTATGATAGAAACACCACTATAAAAAATAACAGAATATCCATGAATAAACAATTTCGAAATAGAAACAAGGTTCCGCCGAAAATCCGGCACATATAAAACATCTTTCAATACTAAAACTATTCTCTCAAAACATAAAGTAACATCTCCGACTGCAACTGTAGGGAAAACATATGTTAAGCCCTCATGAGGATCCATCTTGGGTGTTTAATTCACCATACATTGATTATAAACCTAGCATGCGTCTATATAATTAATCGCAACACGTAGGGGTTTACACGTGTTTACCTTTGGAGTGCAATCGAGGTGGATTGAGCAGGACGAGCGGATCGAATGGTGAGACTCGTGCTTTGACCTTACGGGCGTATCCGGATGCCCAATCTCCAGCGTCGGTGAGGGCGATCTATGGAGAATGCTTGAAAAATCACCCTTGCTCTCTTGATAAAACTCACGAAAATTTTCACTCTCAAGCACTATGAGATGGCGAAAATCTTGTGGTTAATATGTGAGCATTAACTGACTTTATCTCATACCTTATATTTATAATGCACTACCTTAATCCCATATGGAAATTACCATAATCCTATATGGAAATTACCATAATCCTATATGGAATATTACCATAATCTTAGGATTATTTCCATACTTTCAGGATTATTTCCATACTCTCAGGATTATTACCATAATCTTATATGGAAAGGATCTATGCATATACCATAAATATAATAATATCCTTGTGGGATAAAGAGAATAAAATCTTACCATTGGGAGCATGAGGCGCGATTTTCCTTGGCTACGGGCATGATGGGCCAAGCCAGGGATCAAATGCAAGGAATAAAGATGGGCCTCAAATAAATTAATTATCTTATGTTCACCCGAACATAAATTAATTTATAAACATTCGATCATTCCACTAGAAAAGAATGTTGACTTACCCTTTATTACAGAAGTTGAGTCGGACTTGCACTTAGACATTCTGAATCCCGTATTTAAGATATCGGGCGTCCATTAATCATTTCTAGCAATCGGATGCTTAAAGCGATTAATAACTTCATTTCCTTAAGTAGTACCACTCGACCTTATTATTGTACTTGAGTTAACTCAACTGCGGGGTTTAGTACAATAAACCTTTTAATTCCTTAAGGGGCGTCATCGTCCTAGCGGATCGGTGACTCGTCTGAGATAACTAGCGTGACATACAAACACGCCACCACCCAAGATGCGGAGAATCTTGGGTTAGAACATATAACCCTCGCCCATAACAAGTCAAAGTGATGGACAAGACCTCATACTCACCTAATACCTTATCGAGGTTTAGATCATCGTAAGTCACGAGATCTTGGTTCTTCGGACGGTCGAGAAGAAGAACACATCTCACTATGATCCTTCAATACGTCGAGAGGCGTACCGGCGCAAACAAGCAACTAAGTCAAGTCACTTGCTTATCTATCTGCGGCTAAGCCGACAACTCGTCCTTAAGTTGTCTCGGTGTGAAACTTTTATATCTCATTAAGCTTGACCAATCATACGGACTTACGTGATCTTCTACACACTTTGTGTGATCTAACTTATATATGAGATAAGGGGACACGATATATGCGATCAAGTATTCAAATCGGATAGGAGATTGTAATAGTGGTAACGAAACATTGTATACAAGCTCAACCAAGCGCTTTCGATATACAAATCCAACGACAACGGCCTCGACTTTCACCGCGTTGCCATGGAATCGTTATCTCGCCATCATACGACTCCCTTGTCGCGGGAACCCCGCAGTGTATGAAACATGATCGATCGCCCGTGTCTACTACCCGAGAATGAGTAGAAAAAGTCGCTAAACATGTTTAGTTACTAAAGCAAATGGCGTACCTTGAGCCTTGAGCATAGGGCACTTGGCCTTCCAATGCCCGATCTTGCCGCACTTGAAGCACTTGCCCTCTCTTTGGCTTCTTTAAGCCTCCGGTGGCGATCATGTTCTTCTCCCATTACTCCCACTATTTCTCGCCTCTGCCACCTTTGGTGCCTTTTTTCTTTTTCCATTTTGCAGCGGAAAATTTGGGCCCCTAGATGTGCTAGCAGGGCATGTGCTCATTGCCCATAACTCCTTCCGACCACGAGATCATTAAGCAAGCCGACTAAGTGTATACTCGGTCTTGCTCATGATCGCGTGTGTGAAAATTCTCAAAAATCTTGGGCGGTGTGTTGAGGATGATATCGATCTTGGCCGCCATCAATACCTCCTCCCAGTGATCAAGACTATCCATGAGATGAGTCGTGTGGGAGATATGTTCATGGACGAACTTCCTTCTTCCGTCTTACACGCATGAATTTCTCTCGTTGTGTGGGCGGATCGTCGATCCGATTGCCCAAACTTACTCTCGAGACTTGACCATATTTCGTCGCGTCTACCATCGGCCGATCTTTGCGGTGCAAGCCTTTGAACATAGTAGTCATCATATAGCATTTTGCCATATTGTTCGACTTATGCGAAAGTCCATGACTCTCTTGCTCATTAGTCGATCGTCGATAAGGGCATCGGGTTTAGGAGTAGTGAGAACAAACATGTGTTCTTGACGATAAGAACATATTCCATGTTTCGTTCCACTTTCGATAAAATTCGGACGGATAAGGGATTTTGTGCGAGCATATTGATAATCGGTGTAAGAGACATATCGAAAAGACAATGTAAACACATAAGCATACGATCGCACATAATTCGTAACAATAATATTGTAACCTTTTGATAAAACAATATTAATGAAACCTCGATCGCCCGAGGAATTCCACATGCAAGCCACGCGTGTGGGCGTTTACATGAACCCTCGACCGGACTAAAATATACCTTTTAGTCGTTTAATTTCAATCCATATCAACTTATCCTTATGACAAATGAAATTAATGATTGGACCTTACTAGATCACATCACTATCGCGAAGGGACTTGGCGGGAAGTTGTACTCGGTGATGTCTAAGCAATGACCATAATTTTAATGAAAATGAATTCTTAAATTGGCATACTCACTAGGACCATACCGCTTCCAATCCAATTCCTTTGTTATCTCATTTTAAAACTCTCTGAGAACTTATGAAAATCGCACATACGAAACCACGCGTGTGGGCGTTTACATGAAACTCCCTTCTCGATAGATTTAAAATGTTTTATTTAGAAATCTCATCTAACAAACTTATGATAAGCGGTGCAAGCAAGCCCGCGCGTGTGGGCGTTTACTCACGGTCGTCTCGCTTTGTTTAGAGATCAAAAAGTGTAGGTCTTGACATTTATTTTGAAAATTAATATGTCGGGTTACTTGCTTAGTCTTTTGTTTCAAAGGTTTGTCCATGCGAATCACGTAATCTAGCATGCTTTTCTATAGAACTCGACATGTAAAACATGCTCGCGAAATTCTAAAATATGCTTGAAAACGCGATAAGCGTAGCATGCTTACTATGCGCATCGATCACGAAAACATATAATATGTTTGTCTCATTTAATTTAAACATACATAGCATGCTTACGTATTATTTAAACATCCACGACATGCGATGAGCGATTAAAATAAAATAAAACGTTCGCCGTGGCCCACTCATGGAACTGCACTTTCTGCCTAATCTATTACATAGAATTGCAAAGTACAGATCTTCATTAACTTGAAAAATGGGCCTCGCGTGCCGGGCACGGACGGATTCGTCAGCGGATTCGGGCTGAAAGCAGTCTGGGCGATTTGGGCGGTCGGCCCAAGATGGGCTGGGCGGCCGCTTGAGGGCACAGCCCGTGCGCGCCCGCCTCGTCGCGTGCCGCGTCGGCGTGCTCCTCGTGGGCTATCTCGGATCGCGAAGCGACCGCGACCCGTCGAGCTGCAGCGTCTTGGCGACCATGCTTCGCCTTCGCCGCCCGTGCGCTTAGCGTATTGCCTCCACTGATCGACCTCGCGACCGCGAGCCCGCCTCGGCTTGAGGGATCTCGCGCGACAAGCGTCGCCCGTCGCCCGCACCGGGAATCTCGCGCTGGCAACGCGCGTCCCGCATGAGCGAAGGCACCCGCGAACGCGACGAAGCGCGTCGGCGCGCCAAGACGCGATGCCGGCGGTGCCGAGGCTTCCGGCGTGAAGCGCGCCCGCACCCTGTTTGCCGAGCCGTGTCGCCCGTTGCCCATCTGCCGAGCCGCCGAAAGCGCACATGGCGGCGGCGATGTGCGCGGCGCCGAGCACGCACGGCGTGCCGCCGCTCGCATACCCTCGCACCGTGTGGCCGTTTCCGGTGTCTTTCCGTCTTCTCATTCTTCGTGCTGTCGTCTTCGTTCTTCTTTTACGGATAAGATTTACAGGAAAAATAAATCAAATTTAACCACGGATTTTCTCGTGGTGAAAATAAAATCGACAAAAATTAAAACGAGCCGCGATGAGCGACAAATCCAACAATTAATTAATTGCGCGCGTAATAATCAAACGTGAATTAATCCAGCGAGCGAATCACGATCGAGCTCTTATACCAGTGTAGGGAAAACGGTTTTAACCCTCCCGATGATCTATCTTGGATGTTTAATTCACCATACATTGATTATATTCCTAGCATGCACCTATATAATTAATTGCAACACGTAGGGTTTTCTCGTGTTTACTTTTGAATCTGTCGAGGTGGATCGGGATGAGCGGATCGAGACTCGTGCTTTGACCTACGGGTGTATCCGGTTGCCCAATCTCCAACGTCGGTGAGGGCGATCTATGGAGAATGCTACGGAAAATCACCCTAAATTCCTCTACAATTTTCGAGAATCCTCTCCTATAATACTAAGGAGATGCACGAAAATTATGGTGTAGGATAATTGAGGATTAACCTTGATCTTATCTCTACCTTATATTTATAATGCATTACCATAATCCCATTAGGAAAGGATCCATGCATATCCCATAAATATAATAATATCCTTATAGGATAAAGAGAATAAAATCCTTTCCATAGAGACACATGGGCGCCGATTTTACCTAGCTTACGGGCTGGATGGGCGACCAGAGATCAAATGCAAGAAATAAAGACGGGCCTCAAATAAATTAATTATCTTATGTTGGCACGAACATAAATTAATTTATAAACATTCATTCATGCCACTAGAGAATAAATCTTGACTTACCCTTTATTGCAGAATGTGAGTCGAGCTTGCACTTTGACATTCTGAATCCCGTATTTAAGATATCGCAGCGTCCATTAATTATTTAGAGCATTACGATCGCTTAAAATAATTAATATCTTTAATTCCTTAAGTAGTACCACTCAACCTCATTATTGTACTTGAGCTAACTCAACTGCGGGGTTTAGTGCAATAAATCTTTGAGCTCCTTAAGGGGCGTCATCATTCTAAGCGGATCGGTGACTCGTCTGGGTAACTAGCATGACATACAAGCACCGCCACCACCCAAGATGCGGAGAATATTGGGTTAGAACATATAACCTCACCCATAACAAGTCAAAGTGATGGTCGACCTCATACTCACCTAATACCTTATCGTGGTTTAGATCATCGTGAAGTCACGAGATCTAGGTTCTTCATGGCGGTCGGATAGAAGAACTCGTCTCACCGTGATCCATCAATACGTCGTAGGCGTACCGGCATAGACAAGCAACCAAGTCAAGTCACTTCTCATCTATACGCGACTATACCGACAACTGGTCCTCAAGTTGTCTCACCGTGATTCTTTTATATCTCATTAAGCGACCAATCATAAAGACTTCTGATCTTCTACACACCGTATGATCTAACTTATATTATGAGATAAGGGACACGGATATATGCAATCAAGTAATCAATTGGATAGGAGATTGTAATAGTGGTAACGAAACATTGTATCAAGCTCAACCAAAGCGCTTCGGTATACAAATTCAACGAAGCCCAATGGGCGTTCAAGATCTGATCCGGATGGGAAGGTAGGTCAAAAGTCTTCCCTCCACCCTACATTCGCAATTGGAATAGTAACACAAAAACTCCTATAAATCCGTTTGCACCGCGGAATGAAAAGTATCATTTACATTAAAAATGGTAAATATCGATTTAAACCCTAAACTATACATGTTTTATCAAAATATCGAACTTTCAAAATATCGATTTAAACCCAAACTATCATATTTGTATCAAAATGCCCACATATTCGTGGATAGTTCGGGTTTAAATTGATCTAAATATAATAGTTTGGGGTTTAAATTGATATTTTGAAAGTCTGAATTTTTGATAAAACATGTATAGTTTAGGGTTTAAATTGATATTTACCCTTAAAAAGTATCATTGCTTTAGTATCATTTACATTGAAGAAAGTATCAAATATCATTTACATTGAATAAAAGTATCAAAATCTACATATCACTGAGACGGATGTGAAGGAAATCGATTTTACCATCTCACGATGATCTATCTTGGATGTTTAATTCACCATACATTGATTATTTACCTAGCATGTATCTATATAATTAATTGCAACATATAGGTGTTTTCTCGTGTTCACTGCGAATTTGTCGACAAGGAATGGATCGAGACTGGTGCTTTGATCTTACGGGTGTATCCCATTTGTCGAAACTCAATGCCGAGTGAGAGCAATCTATGGAAGTCTTGCAGAAATTCACCTTCTTCCTCTCACTTAGAATTTTCGAGAATCACAATAATGCCTTTTATGATTTTGAAAGTCACTGTGATGTTGGATGCCTGATTTTCTCTCACCTATATTTATAATGCGACCTTAGATCCTATTAGGATGAGATCTCTGCATATCAAATAAATATAATAATATCTTTCGAGATAGAGATTATCGAGCAGAATCGGTGGGACTCTCCCATGAGGTGGGCGAATTTCACGATTATAGGCCTTGATGGGCGGCTAGGGATCAAATCACGAGGAATAAAGATGGGCGTCAAATAAATTAATTATCTTATGTTCAGCTCAAAATATAAATTAATTCATAAATATTTATTCATGCCACTAGAGAATAAATGATTACTTACCCTTTATTTCGAAGTTGAGTCGGGCTTGCACTTAGACTTCACGAACCTGTATTTAAGATATGTACGTCCATTAATTATTTATAGCGTTACATTGCTTAAAATAATTAATCTATTTAATTCTTTAAGTAGTACCACTCAAGCTTATTATTGTATTTGAGATAACTCGACTGCGGGTTTAGTACAATAAACGCTTTTGAGCTCCTTAGGGCGTCATCATCCTAGCGGATACGGTGATTCGTCTGAGCAACTAGCATGACATCAAGAACCGCCACCACCCAAGATGCGGAGAATATTGGGTTATCTCATGTAACCCTCACCCATGACAAGTCAAGTGATGATCGGTAACTCATACTCATCTAATACCTTATCGAGGTTTAGATCAGCGTAAAGTCATGAGATCTAGGTTAACTCACGCGGGTCGAGATAGAAAAACTCATGTCATTGTGATCCATCAATACGTCGAGGCGTGCCGGTATGACAAGCAACCAAGTCAAGTCACTTATCTCTACCGCGGCCTATACCGACAACTCGTCCTAAAGTTGTCTCGGTGTGATCATTTTATATCTCATTAAAGCTTGACCAATCGTACGCACTTACGTGATCTTATACACGCTATATGATCTGTCTGAGATAAAATGACATGCATATGCAATCAAGTAAACAATTGGATAGGAGATTGTAATAGTGGTAATAGGAATCATTGTATACAAGCTCGACCAAAGCGCTACGATATCAAATCCAACAAGATGTACATGAGACCACCTTGAATAGTAATATTCAATTTTCAATTATAATAAATGCATTCATTTCACCAACAGATATGTCTTCAACTTTGATAGTAAAAGTCGAAGATAATGGTTTCCACATGGGATGGATAAGAACCATGTTTCTTTTATTTTTCACAAGCTCAACTCCAACAACAAGTTCGAACTCTTTGAGGTGGCCGACACGGATCGCAGAGGATGGAGTAGTATGTCACGTTTGTCGAAATCATCGGCACCGCCAGCGCCGCCTATTCATTCACCTCGCCATGTCGATGGGCGGTTCAACCACCTACCGTCGCCGCCTTTCTCTATAAAAGCAACCTCGTCGATCCACAGATCCATCTTCACCGTTGGCTTCTTCTCCGCTAGGAAATATATGCGTAGCAACAATTTATAGAACTGAATATATATTCCAATTGTTCCCTCAAATCGTTCTTTGATTTTGGTGACATGTATTTTAATAAATATAATAAGTGTAAAGTGAGTGCCCACATTGTAAGATTTGTATTATGTGAATGGAAAAAGTGGGTAATGAGTGACTTTTTTTTGGGTAAATAAATGAGTGAATTATGGGTAAAAGTTATGAAATTTATGTGGAGATCAAATTCAAAAATGAAAAGTTAATATTTTTTGTGAATTGACCAAAACAAATTAAATAAATATTTTTCATGTACGGATGGATTACATGTTATTATGCAGCAAGAAATCATGTAATGCGACATTTTCAATTGGTCAAAATATTCAGCTGCATGGATCAATTTTGGCCTAGAATATATATTTCATTAAGGAATCTTCGTTTCATTTATCATCAGTACAAAATTGTGTTTATGAATGAGAAACAGGGTTCGGAACACCTCAAAAAATACTGTACACACGAACGAGACACCAAAAGTGAGCTAAATAATCACAAGTGCTAAAAATTAAAGACAGTGCATCTGGTATTGAAATTTATTAAATAATAGTAAGTTAATAGCAACAAAAGATTTTTTAAAAGAGCTTTATTCATTTAAACTCATCTAGTTATTTTGGCAATATCAGCATAATGTATTTATTTGTAAATTTTGGTAATAATATATTCCGTATATGTATCTACCTAATTATACATCTACTTATAGGATTGAAACGGTTTTGGGCTGAAATTAGTAAAAAGGTTGTTTTGTAACTGATTTCTCTTAAAGTGTCTTTAAATTTTGATGGTATCTGAAACAATTTTCTTAATATATATTATGTAAGTGATGTATGAATTATGTATAATCTTTTATTTTTATTTTTATTTTATGAGAGTGAATTTGTGTAATCTTGAAAATTTAAAATAATGTTCATAACCAACATATACTACAAATCTGACATACTTAATTTTAAAGAGGTTTTTATGTAGAGTTTCCAATCATTTATATAGGATAAATGGTCGTACACAGAGTTGGAAAATAGGGTGAGCAATTTTTGGCTAATTAAAATCGAACTAAATAGAATTGTCCAAAAACTAGAACGGAATTACCAGAAAAATTGTAATCAAAACAAAATCGAACCAAAAATTGAATAAACTCAATAATTCAAAAACTGAAGTCAAATTATAATTAATTTATTATTTTAATCTTATTTTAAATTAGGATAAATTACGTAAGTAAAATTATATTATATCTATCTAATTTGAATTTGAATTTTGTTCAGTTTTGAAAATGTCAAACCAAACTGAATACTTTGAATTTTTAAAGAAAAAAGTTCAAACTATATTCAATATTTCACGACTATTTTCCTACTACTAGACGTTGCATCTCCCATTTTATCGATATAAATACATGATGTGGAAAATTATTGTTTCATCTTGTAGAAGATACAACATGGCTGGTGACATAAGATCTGGAGCTCAACTGTACAGTATAGCTTATGTGACATTGGCAATTATCGAATAAAAACATTGTCATGTGAATATTGGATTTTGGTAATTTTTCCAAATCAATTTAAATTATTGTACAGTAGATGTCTATAATTTCATTAATTCAACATATATAATATGAAATAGAAATATAACAAAGATATATAATAAAAAGTCGCATGGCACTGGGGTTTCACTTATCACCAACAACAAACGAGGAAGCGTATAGTTGTCGAAAATTGGTTGGTGGACTTCGAGTCTACGATAGGTTTGTGGAAATGTTATGAATTAAAGTCTCACTAATGCTACTTTTCATATCGATCTATATGAAATTTATCAAAACACAATTAATGCCTTTTTTTTTAATATTATGAGGAAATATAGTTTACATATTTTACACTAATGCATGAATATATTTAATGTTACATTCGTGCACCAATATAAAGTATGTTGATACAGGAATGATCGTTCATCCGCACAATTTGATCGACCATGTGCAAATATGAGGTGTGTGGCACATAGCCGGGGGTGGAGGCGGCGAGCATAAGAGGAGAAATGAAAGAGAGGCTATTGACGCGCGAGCAAGGAGAGGAGGGTGGATTTTATTTATTATATTTTCTTAAAAGTACATTAAGTTATTTATACAAAAATTGTAAGTATTTATATGTTACTAAGCTAGCGGCTAATTTTATTTTCATTATCCAAAATATTATTTTCTACCACTAATTAAATCATTTATTTATCTTTTACGAATACTAGGATTAAGATAAAGCCGGTAGTCGAGTCGTCGAGTCTCATCTCAATAACAAAAGTATTAATTAAAGAAAATATCACCGAGAATATATACATACATAAGACGAGATCAAACGCGCTATTCGAGTACTCCCATATCATATTTAGTAATGTTTTCGTGTACGATAACCCTAAAAAAAGACCGTGTACGACAAAAAAGATAAATAAGAGAGATACATATTCACGTGGTCTCTATCTTTCTCGATCACGATAATGAAGTGCCATTTTTCGTTGTTCCCTCTTGCAAGTGGTTGTATTATTGCATTATCAGCTCGCATTAATTATTACGTAAATAATATAATATGTATCGATTTAGTAAATTTGAAACCGGTGCGCACTCAGTCAGTCAGCACACGGATTCTTACTCTTTAATTACCGTAAAACTAAAAGTTATTTTAATACAGTGACTCCTTTTATTACTGAAAAACTGAAATTTCAAATATTGTAATTTTCAATTACGAAATGATCAATCTAATAATTAACTGTTAAGTACAATTTAAGTGCTAAAAATTAAATATAATCGATCATAATGAATGAATCGTAGAAGTAAAATATCAGAAAAGTGAGTAAAAATGACAAAGAAGAAAATTAATTGTGGTAAAAAGACAAAAGACTAAAAAAGGGATAGAGGCGGGTCGATGCATAATCACCATATGAGCTATTTAAATAAGAAAGAATATTAGGTGAGAGGTCAGACGAGTTAAGTTTGGTAAAATAAATCAAAATACTAATAACATTAAAAATATAATATATCAATTTAAAATTGTAAAATATTTATTAAATGCGTCAGAAGGTATATAAATGCCCTTTAAGATTGGCCTAAGCTTCTACAAGCCACTTGGCAGATTTCGTGTGCATCTACGTCATACATATCTATATTTATATTTATATTTATATTTATATTTATATTTATATTTATATTTATATTTATATTTATATCTGTGGTGTGTTGGTTGTTCTATCCAAACTTTATTCATATTGATCAGTGGGGCAGTGTGGGGTAGGTTGGAGAATATGGATTCGGGACGCGGCGCAGAGGCGGTGAAGCATCCGTTACTGGAGAAAAAGTATGCGGCGGCGGCGGGGAGAATGGCTGCCTCAACAAGCTCATCGACGCGGCGGAGGCCAGGAAGCAGATATCTCTGGCGCTGCCGATGATCCTCACTAATGTCGTCTACTTCTTCATCCCCTCGTCTCCGTCATGTTCGCCGGCCACCTTGGCCACCTCGAGCTCGCCGCCTCCAACCTCGCCAATTCCTGGGCCGCGGCCTCTGGCTTCGATCTCATGGTAGCATATTTTCTCATCCTTCATTTCACCCATCTCATCATAATCAAATTATATTACCGATCCGATCAGTTTCTCTCTCTCTCTCTCTAGGTTGGATTGAGCGGCGCGCTCGAGACATTGTGCGGCCAGGGATTTGGCGGGAAAATGTACGGGATGTTGGGTGTGTATCTCCAAGCATCCTGCATTGTATCTACGATTTTCTCCACTGCTGTATCGATTATGTGGTGGAACTCTGAGTTCATCTTAATTTCACTGCGCCAAGATGCTCACATTGCAAAATCGGCGGCCATTTATTTGAGGTATCTGATTCCTGGGCTGTTTGCTCAGGGGTTGTTGCAGCATATGTTGAGATTTGTGCAGGCGCAGTCGGCGGTTGCGCCGCTAGTTGTGTGTGCCGCCGCGCCGCTCGTCCTGCACGTTGGCGTCGCCTACGCGCTGGTAAATTGGACGTCGTTAGGGTTCAGGGGCGCCGCTGGCGCGTCGATTTCGCTGTGGTTTCTGTGATTATGCTGGGGTTGTATGTGGTGAAGGCGGAGAAGTTTGAGCTGACGTGGCGGGGGTTTAGCTGGGAGGCGTTGGGACATGTGTTTGCCTATCTGAAGCTCGCTTTGCCCTCTGCGGCAATGGTTTGGTGAGTTTTTTTTTTTTGTTTTATATATAGTTTTTGGGTGGTGAAATTGTGGGATTGATGATTTGGATTTTGTTGAATCAGTTTGGAATATTGGGCTTTCGAGATTCTTGTGCTGTTGGCTGGACTGATGCCTGATTCACAACTCACTACTTCCCTCATTGCAATGTGGTAAGCGTTACCGCCATCTACTTTCCATGTTTTCGGAATAATTTCATATTTAAAAATGATTTATTCTTGAATAAGTATTCGATTTCAAAATTTCATGTTAAAAAGTAGTCCAACCCCATCGTCCCTTTGTTATCAGTGCACATTTTGCACCTTTTCACTTTTCAATAATAGTTACTTGTAAGAGTAAAATTATCCACTTTCTTAGTATATGTGTTTTGATGGCATAGGATACTCATTCGTCCTCGAATATACTCTTACTACCCATAATTATTACATTAAAAATTGAAAAGGTAAAAAAATATATTGTGACTAGAGTAAAATAGAAAATTTAACAACTCGAATTCTGAAATGGTTGACTTATTTGGGTCAAAATTTATTTTCAAATAGGACAATTATTTAGGAGGGATAGAGTTTATGATTTGCATATACTTGCTCCGATTTTGAGGTTGTCTAAATCGAATACACGTGATCAGTGTGAATGCAGAGACGATTTGCTACATGATCTGCTACGGTCTTAGTGCTGCAATCAGGTATATATACATGTATAAGGCAGCATCATGATATCTCATGTATAGAGTATTGGAGTGTGGTTGTGGTAAATTGATGTCGTTATTTGTTTTTGTTGTTGTTGCAGCACAAGGGTGTCGAATGAGTTGGGAGGTGGGAATGCTGATGGGGCGAGGCACGCCACGCACGTCGCCCTTAAGCTTACCCTTGTGCTCGCCGTCTGTGTTGTCTCGGCGCTTGGTTTTGGTCATAACATCTGGGCTGCCTCCTTCACCAGCAGCCCTGTTGTATTCAACGCCTTCGCCTCGATGGTTCCACTGCTCGTCGCTTCTGTGTTGTGCGATTTTGTTCAAGGAATTTTGTCTGGTTCGATTCTCTCTCTCTATATGTGTGTGTGTGTGTGTGTCTGTTGCAGTGATATATGTTGAAGATGGTGTTGCAGGGGTGGCGAGGGGATGTGGTTGGCAGCATCTGGTTGTATTCATCAATCTCGGGAGTTTCTACTTGATTGGCATGCCTATTGCTACTATCCTTGGTTTTATCTTTAAACTATATGCCAAGGTAAATCATATGTTTAAACCGGGTAACAGTATAGTGAATATTATGGAGTCAAGATTTATGAAAATGTGAAATTTTGTTGGCGCAGGGATTATGGATTGGGTTGGCATGTGGTTTGGCAGCCCAAACGATGGGTCTTTTTCTGCTTTCGAGAGTCACAAAATGGAGAAGAATAGAGTTGTACCAAGGTCCATCTTCCAAGATTGTGGAAGCCCATGTATGACATTTTTTGTCTAATTACAAGGATTAAAATGTATTCCACTAGTTTAGTCAAATTTTTTAAAAATGCAACCAAACTTATTAAGATCTCGGGTCGAAACATATATATATATATATATCGGATGGTTCACGTGAGAATGCAATATTGATGAGAAATAAGAATGCAACGTTTAACGTATAAAGTTGTTGACTAAATGTATAAATTTGTTGCGCCAAATTACGTGCAACAACTTTATATTAAGTGCTATACTTTATATGTTAAATTTAATCTGCAACAAATTTATCGTTAAATCTTGCGTTCTTATTTCTCACTTCAATATTCATATATATATATATATATATATATATATATATGGTTGGGTTCCGTAGTAATCTCCCAGATAGTGTATAAGAACGTCTGACCATACATTTACATGACCACACCACAAGTTGACACGTGGCGCCTCCTTTTTTTTTTTTTTTAAATTTTCGCAGAGGCAAAATGGAAAAACAAATTAGCCTTCTTTCTCTCCTTGGCCGGCGTGGCGGTCTTGGGAGGCGGCGAACGACGATGGCGGTCTTGGGAGGCGGACGGTGCGGCGGCGGCAGCGGCAACACCGTGACAATGACAACAAGATACACAAATAACTACAAGCAATGATTTTGAAAGAAAGAAAAGAAGAAAAAATTTGAGAACAAAATTGATGGATTTTGAGAAAATAGAAGATGAATTTGATAGATGATTGAAGAATCGAGAAAGATGGTGGTTATGGCGGTGGTTCACGGCGAATTCACGATGTCGATAAAGAGACGGTGAATTGATAGAGAATGATAGATGAGAGATTTGTTGTCGAAAACCATAAAAATGCATTGAGCAAAACATGAAACTGCATTGAACAAAACATGAAAATACATTGAACAAAACATAAGCTGCATGTTCCCACGAAGCGAAACATGCATTTAACGCTTGCGTTCATGCATTGATCAAAACATGTCCATGCATTTAACAAAACATGTTCATGCATTTAACAAAGCGTAAAATGCGAGGCCAGCGGAGTGCGACGGCGCGGGAGCGATCGCGACACGGCGCCGCGTTAGGCGGCGCTGCGCGCTAGCGCGACTTCGATCACATGCATTATTGTGTTCAACTACATGCATTTTTGTTCATTTGAATGCATTATCGATTCGACTAAAAGCATAGTTTCTTTTTAGTAATCATATAACAAATCAAATTACTAATCTACCCTTAATGTAGCGAAAATCGGTAAATTAAGCTTAAAAGTCAGAAAAAATCGAACCATAAGATCTATGAGATGAGTGGATGAGATTGAGTACTACATACTATCTCGGACAAGGTACTATTTGATCCTCACTACATATATATATATATATATATATATATCTCTATATATATATATATATATATATATCTTAATTAATTTTGTGATGACAAAGAGAAATGATTTCTATAGTAGAAGGTCCATGATGATTGTAGGCGAATTACATCCATCGCTTAGAATTTGGTAGAGCATTGATTTTCACGTACCAAATGTGTATCGTTGATGATGGGATGTGGCCCAACCGATTAAACCCTAACGAGACCCAAACAATTTGGGCCTAACGTTGGTAGCGACCCAGCGGTTAAGCCAAGCGAGCTCTAATCGACCCCAGAACCAAGTCGGCGCCGCCTCCACGTGGCGCACGGGCGGCGTCCACCTCGGCGATGGAGGACACGCGAGAAGAGCCCGCCCGATGGAGGGCACGCCGGAAGAATCCCGACGGTGGAGAGATTGGGCGCGCCTTTAGGCGCAGGCTCGAATATGTATAAATAGAAGGAAAATTGGCGATAGAAGGGTTGACAACTTATTGAATGCTAAGAGCTTGTATCTCACGCTCACCGTACTCAAATCATAGTGAAAGTATTGAGAATCACTCCTCCGGTGGGCGTAGATCTCATTAACGATCGAACCACGTAAAAGCTTGGTGTTCTTTATTGCTTTACATAAATCTCGCATACTCACGTAACCAGTTTATCATTGGCACCGTCTGTGGGAAATATGTCTCGAACAAAGCTTTTCCCTCTACAACAATGGCGAGAACACGCACAACCGCCGTCGATCTTGGTAACAACCGCGTTGAGGGCGACCAGGTGGTCACTCGGCGTCGCGGGAAGGAGATCGCGAGCGCCACGGCGTTCACTCTCCCGAGGGCAACATGGAAAGCGTCTCCATACATCCTCGGGACCGCGCCACACGTGGGGAGATGCCGACCTCAGCGAGACGAGACAAGCAGTTCGTTAGTCCCACGAATCCCTCGGCCGGCCGTGACCAGTTCTCAGCGCCAACCTTGGCGATTCAAGCTTCCTCAACGGAGGACAAAGGCGGGCCCTCAAGGGCCCCGGCGCTTCTACCACGGCCGCTGAGGTCTCCGCCATGAAGCGGCGGGCGCCCACCTCGGCGTGATAGCGAAGCGTGCACCGCACAAATCGGGCCGCTCACGCGGCGGGCCGCCACCCCATTCGCGGGCCGCTCTCCACCTCGTTATGCCGACCGGCCGGGCAAAGCGAGGAGAGAAGAAAGGTGGAGTCGAACTCCCCGGAGGGGCGATAGGCGCTATCGATCCCCCACCCTCCGAGAAGAGATGATGGCGATCTCCGGGGTTCGGCCGATGCGGAGAATCATCTCCCATTCTCCGGAGAAATTCTAGACACGCCCCGCCCAGCGATACAGGGCACCCAATATTGCTGCCTCGATGGCTGGGGACCCTCAAACTTCCTTTTCGCCTACACCACCAACATGGCGAATCGAGGATGGAGGACTTTCACATGTGCAAAATCTTCCGGAGGTCTTGATCTCCAACGCCCGTTGGTTCACCTCGCTCCATGAGCAAATATACTGCTTCGAGGACCTCGTGGATCGATTCAAATGATGCTTCTATCGAGAAGATGCCACCTCAGTGACCTTCCTCCAGACGCGCTCACAATCCGCGAGGCGGGGCGAGGCGATGTCGAACTTGAGTCTCGAGGTTCATCAAGTCGGTCAAAATTGACGATAAGAACGATCTCTACATCATCAGCGTTCAAAATGGGATCCGACCGGTAGCGGCTGAACAAAGAAATCACCGAGGAGAAACGAAAGCGGCGAGTAAGCTTTGGAACACGGTGGACAACTTCGTCGAAGAGGCAGTCGGATCGGAAGAAGAGAAGATGCAGGACGGCGAAGTGCGAGAGGAAAAAGCCGGATGACCCGAAGTCGGCCCGATCGCGGCGCCGCCGAGAATCGAGGGGCGCTAGAATCCGGGCTTGGACCTCGGCCCAACCACAGCGTGAGCCTCCTGCTCAAATCAAAGGCGAGATATTCGAGCTCCATGTCGAGCTCTTCCCAAAGCCCTCATATGAAAGGAGGATCGAAGAGGTCCACGGAGGAGTATTGTGACTATCACCAAGGGTATGGTCATGATGTTGGATTTGTATCTTGGCGGTTTTGGTTGAGCTTGTATCAATGTTTCCTGTTACCACTATTACAATCTCTATCTGAATTGAATACTTGATTGCATATATCGTGTCCCTTATCTCATATATAAGTTAGATCATACGGTGTGTAGAAGATCACGAGTGCGTATGATTGGTCGAAACAATGAGATATAAAAGTTTCCTGCGGTGAGACAACTTGAGGGCGAGTTGTCGGTATAGAGGCTGCGATATAGATAAGTGACTTGACTTAGTTGCTTGTCATCTTTGATGCGTCTACGGCGTATTGAAGGATCACGATGAGATAAGTTCTTCTATCGATCGTAGTGAAGAACCAAGATCTCGGTGACTACGATGATCTAAACCTCGATAAGGTATTAGGTGATTATGAGTTCTTGACCATCACTATGACTTGTTATGGGTGAGGTTATATGTTCTAACCAATTCTCCGCATCTTGGGTGGTAGCGATCTTGTATGTCACACTAGTTATCGTATCAGTCAAGTATCCGTTTAGGATGATGGCGTCCCTTAAGGAGCTCAAAGGTTTATTGTACTAAACCTGCAGGTTGAGTTAGCTCAAGTACAATAATAAGGTTGAGTGGTACTACTTAAGGAATTAAAGATATTAATTATTTTAGCGAATCGAATCTATAAATAATTAATGGACGTTCGATATCTTAAATACGGGGATTCGTAATGTCTAAGTGCAAGCCCAGCTCAACTTCGGTAATAAAGGGTAAGTCGGCATTTATTCTCTAGTGGCATGAATGAATGTTTTGTAGGAAAGCGTATGTTAACCCTACGCCTCGAGGATCCGTCTTGGGTGTTTAATTCACCATACATTGATTATAAACCTAGCATCGTCTATATAATTAAATCGCAACACGTAGGGGTTTTCACGTGTTTACCTTTGGATCCGAAGAGTCGATGGAGCGAGATGAGCGGATCGAGCGGATCGGACTCGTGCTTTGACCTTCCGGACTGTATCCGATTGCCCAATCTCCAGCGTCGGTGAGGGCGATCTATGGAGAATGCTTGGAAAATCACCCAATGCTCTCTACTCACAACTTTGAAAATTCTCTCTTAACACTAGAGAGGGCCGAAAATTCTAGTATTGTTATGTGTGCATGCCTTAGACATTATCTCATACCTTATATTTATAATGCACTACCTTAATCCTATATGGAATATTACCATAATCCTATATGGAATATTACCATAATCCTATATGGAATATTACCATACACTTAGGATTATTTCCATACTCTTAGGATTATTTCCATACTCTTAGGATTATTTCCATACTCTTAGGATTATTTCCATACTCTCAAGATTATTACCATAATCTTATATGGAAAGGATCTATGCATATTCCATAAATATAATTATATCCTTGTGGGATAAAGAGAATAAAATCTTTCCTTTGAGAGGACACGAGGCGCCGATTTTCTTCACTACAGACTGGATGGGCCGACCAGGGGATCAAATGCAAGGAATAAAGATGGGCCTCAAATAAATTAATTATCTTATGTTCGTTGAACATAAATTAATTTATAAACATTCGATCATGCCACTAGAAAAGAATGTTGACTTACCCTTTATTACCGAAGTTGAGTCGGGCTTGCACTTAGACATTCTGAATCCCGTATTTAAGATATCGAACGTCCATTAATCATTTATAGCAATCATTTGCTTAAAGCGATTAATAACTTCATTTCCTTAAGTAGTACCACTCAACCTTATTATTGTACTTGAGCTAACTCAACTGCGGGGTTTAGTACAATAAACCTTTTGAGCTCCTAGGGGCGTCATCATCCTTAGCGGATCGGTTGACTCGACTGAGATAACTAGCGTGACATCTGAAACACCGCCACCACGAGATGCGGAGAATCTTGGGTTAGAACATATAACCCTCACCCATAACAAGTCAAAGTGATGGAATGACAACTCATACTCACCTAATACCTTATCGAGGTTTAGATCATCGTAAGTCACGAGATCTTGGTTCTTCACGACGGTCGAAAGAAGAACTCATCTCATGTGATCCTTCAATACGTCGAGCGTACCGGCATAGACAAGCAACTAAGTCAAGTCACTTCTTATCTATCGCGGCTAAACCGACAACTCGTCCTTAAGTCGTCTCAACAGTGAAACTTTTTATATCTCATTAAGCTTGACCAATCATACAGACTTGTGATCTTCTACACCTTGTATGATCTAACATATATGAGATAAGGGCACATATATATGCAATCAAGTATTCATTTCGGATAGGAGATTGTAATAGTGGTAACGAAACATTGTATACAAGCTCAACCAAAGCGCTTTCGTTATACAAATCGACAATCTCCCACTTATACTAAAGCGAAACTTTTAGTATACAATGTGTCTCTACTAGCTATTACAAACAAAAACCATCACTTTGCTTCTCCCACTTATACAAAGTTTCCTTTCTAAGTGGGTGCCATCTAAGCGCAATTCAAGTCCTCTAACGTCACAGCGTAGACTTATTTCGGCGAGCTTTAGTGAATGGATCGGCTGGGTTATCCGTCGTATCAATCTTTGCTGTCAAGCCGTCCCTAAATCTAACGATTTCTCGTATGACATGGTACTTTCTCTCTATGTGTTTGCTTGCCGTGGATCCGTGATTCCTTGAGTTTGCCATTGCACGAGTTATCACGATGAACTATGATACTCATGGGCAAACCAGTACCACATCTAGATCCATGAGGTGGTTCTTGAACCATACAACCTCATGCCTTAGCAGCCTCCTAAGTGGCTACATATTAAACTTCCATGGTAGAGTCCGCATGCATCGCATGCTGCTTTGCACTCCGAGGATACGGTTCCACCTCCCAAGGTAAACACATAGTGCGAGGTAGACTTATTCTTATCACGGTCGGCTTGAAATCCGAGTGCAGCCATAACCCAGGCATTAGACTATCTGCATGGTAAACTAGCTTATAATCTCGAGTCCTTTTCGGTGCCGAGTATATGCTTCTTGCGATCGATGTGCTTGTCCGAGGGTTAGGCGATATCTAGCTACTATGCTTCTTGCACGCGGATATCGGGCCTCGTCGTAGCATTGCATACATGAGACTTCACTCACGCGGAAGCGTGAGGAACTTGTCTCATTCCTCTATCTCGCTGCGGTCATGGGTGGCGCTTTTGAATAAAGGAACGCCATATGCGAAGGTAGCAATCCTTTCTTGGCGGTGCTTACTAAACGAGTAATCACGGTATCAATGTAAGGCGCTGAGACAAGCTCGACATTTTCCTCTTGCGATCTCGGTAAACCTCGATCCCAAGAATGTACGCTTCATCTCCTAAGTCTTTCATTTGAAGCTTGATCGGATAAACAACTCTTCGATGCGATAACAACTTCACATTGTTGCCAAATGAAGAATGTCATCTACGTAAGTGCAAGAATTACCACATTACCGTTGACATCTAACCGATACACACAACTCTCCGCTAAGCATTTGGGTAAATCCATAGGACTTTACCACCGGTCAACGTAAGTTTCATGATCTTGCATCATTGTCTTGTATCTCGCCTCATTGTCGTCCATGGGTCGATTATTGCCTGTTCGTTTTACGGGAATAAATCCGACGATTCACCCGAACATAAATCGCTCGGGTTGACGAACAACCTCCCACTCTGACAGTGCTATAGACATAATGACAGCGGTGGAGTGCGATAACTTGTGGTTCTCTATCTTGCACAACTTGCTGTGTAGGTACCACTTATGCGGTCGGTATCTCGGTGAACTCGACCCACTTCAATTTCTTGAAGTATCGGTGTCGATCCTCCACTAGACTCGACATCTCGTACCTTTGGCCTAATCGGTGGTGGAATACGATCATCTTCTAATTCTTGAAGAATGATTTCAACTTTGGACTTATGATTTTCATATAATCCTCTTCTAAGAATCGGGCATTAGTCTTTAATAATGACCTTACGATCCTAGGACTATAGAATAAACCACCTTCGTTCCTCTAGGATAGCGATAAGCGGCACTTGCGTCGGATCTAGCCTCCAACATCGTCGACTTCTTGTTCGGCCGCAGTCTTGCCCCATATCCTTATGTGGCTTAAAAGCGGGCTTCTTGAACCACAACGAAGGGGTCTTATCGGTGACTTGGGCGGTACTAGATTTAGCAAGTATGCCGCCGTCTCTAAGGCATACCCCGAGCGAAATAGGCGATGTAGCATAACTCATCATAGATCTAACCATTTCCAAAGAGTCCTATTTCTTGCTCGACACACCATTTTGCTTTGTGGTGTGCCCGGTGAAGTCTTGTTGGGATGTAATCCCACACTTCACTAGATAGTCCATAAACTGCGTTCTTGAGGTATTCGCCACCGCGATCGAGCGATGACTTGATACTTTACCTAGCCGTCTCCCACTTCCGCCTTAAACTCTTTGAATTCTTGAAAGCATTCGGACTGCGGTGAAGCGGTATACGTATCCGTACCTTGAGTGTCGTCAATGAAAGTGACAAAATACTCGTACCCTCCACGAGCTTGTGTGGACATCGGTCCACACGGTCGAATGGACTAACTCCAACATTTCGTGGCTCTTTAACCCTTGACTTTGAAGAGTGCAGTCGACATCTTCACCTTCATCGAGTTAGATCGCGGACCGGGAATGGAGTAACCGTGAGATTACCAGCGCTCCATTCTTAGCCGGTCTTTGGATCTATTTAGATGATGTGACCTAAGCTAAGATGCCGGAGAAAAGTAGAGTCATCTTCTTGAAGAAAACTTTCTCTTTTAGGGTTTGATGAAGATCAACATAGTTATAGGTATTATGTTTTGCGAGAAATAGTATAAAGCGAATTATATAAAGTGCCAACACGAGATAACCCGTCATTTCTTATGATAGAAACACCACTATCAAAAATAACGAGAATATCCATGAGTAAATAATTTGAAAGCGAAACAAGGTTCATGAAAATCCGGCACATATAAGCGTCTTTCAAAACTAAAGCTGTTGTCCCAAAACATAATGAAACATCTCCAAGCGCAACAGCCGACTTCGCCCGCGTTGCCCATGGAATCGTTATCTACGCCATCAAACGCTCCCTTGTCGCGAGAACCCACGCAGGTGTAACAAACATGATCGATTCGCCCGTATCTACTACCCAGAATGGGTAGAACAAGTTGCTAAACATGTTTCCGTTACTAAAGCAAATGGCATACCTTGAGCCTGAGCATAGGGCACTTGGCCTGAATGCCCGTCTTACATACGAGCACTTGCCCTTCTCCTTTGGCTTCTTCAAGCCTCGGTGGCAACCATGTTCTTGCTCATTCTCCCTGGCTATTTCCTTGCCTTTACCACCTTTGGCATGGCTTTTCTATTTCCATTTTGCGAAAATTTTGGGCCCTTAGATGTGCTAGCAAGGCATGTGCTCCTTTTCCATAACTCCTTCATGACATGAGATCATTGAGCAGCCGACTAAGTGTAAACTCGGTCTTGCTCATGATCGCGTTCCTGTAGTTCTCAAAGAACTTGGGCGGTGTGTATTGAGGATGATATCGACCTTGGCTTCGTCGTCATACCTCATCCCAAGTGATCAAGACTATCCATGAGATGAGTCGTGTGGGAGACATGTTCATGGACGAACTTCCTTTCCATCTTGCATGAGATTTCTCTCATTGTGTGGGCGGTTGTCGATCCATTGCCCAAACTTACTCTCGAGACTTGACCAAATATCGATCGCGTCGCCATCGGCCCGATCTTTGCGACTGCAAGCCTTTGGACATCGCGATCATCATATAGCATTTAGCCATATTGTTTGACTTATTCAAAGTGCTTGACTCTCATTGCTCATTAGTCGATCGTCGATAAGGAGCATCGGGTTTAGGAGTAGTGAGAACAAACATGTGTTCTTGATAAGAACATATTCCGTGTTTCGTTTCCACTCGATAAAATTTGGACCGGGTAGCAGTTTTGTGCGAGCATATTGATAATCGGCGTAAGAGACATATCGACGATAATGTAAACACATAAGCATCGATCGCAAATAATTCGTAACAATAATATTATAACCTTTTGATAAACAATAATAATTGAAACCTCAATCGCCCAAAGAATTCCACATACGAGCCGCGCGTGTGGGCGTTTACATGAACTCCTTGACCGGACTAAAATATACCTTTTAGTCGTTTAATTTCAATCCATGTCAACTTATCCTTATGAATGATGAAATTAATGATTGGACCTACTAGACCACATCACTATCACAGAAGGGACTTGGCGGGAAGTTGTGCTTGAGGTGATGTCTAAGCAATGACCACAATTTTTAACGATGAAGATGAATTCTTAGAATTGGTATACTCACTCGGACCATACGCTTCAATTAAATTCTTTTGTTATCTCATTTTATATCTATCTCTAGAGAACTTATGAAAATCGCACATACAAGCCACGCGTGTGGGCGTTTACATGAAACTCCCACTTCCGATAGATTTAAAATGTTTTATTTAAATCTCATCTAACAAACTTATGATAAGCAGTGCAAGCAAGCCGCGGCGTGTGGGCGTTTACTCACGATCGTCTCGCTTTGTTTAGAGATCAAAAGTGGAGGTGCTTGACTTTTAATTTGAAAAATTAATTTGTCGGGTTGCTTGCTTGTCTTTTATTCAAAGGTTTGTCCGTAGGATCACGTAATCCTAGCATGCTTTTCTATAGACTCGACATGTAAAACATGCTCGCGAAATTCTAAAATATGCTTGATAAGCGATAAACCTAGCATGCTAATTAAAGAAAATAGCCCATTTGATTTAAAACAACACAAGCCCATTTAATTTAAAAGAATAAGCAACATTAAATCATTTACCCAATACAAAGCCCAAACATTTTATTTTATTTTTTGAAAGCCAACAATTTAATTAAAAAGCATACACCTTTAATTTAAAAATGGGCCCAACATTTTAATTTAAAATGGGCCCAACTATTTTATTTAAAAAAGAAAACAAGCCCATTTAATTTAATACTGACCCAAATACTTTATCCCAAACCCTAAACCCATGTTCAAAAATTTTTCGACCGCATTTTACCTTGGCCGTACGACGACTTTCGCGACACATTTTATAGTTTTTGGTTTTCCTTCAACCCTCTTCCGTCTCTCTGACACACACACACCAGCGCACGCACGCACTCTCCTCGCCGCCTGTCCCGGCCACATCGGATCGGCCGGCCGCCACCGTGCCGTCATGGCCTTCTATCCTCTCGGACTTCTCTGCGTATACGTGCACACACGCGGTGCAAATGCAGCGCCAGCCACACGCACTGAGCAGAACCGTCGCGTTTGGCCGACCACGCCGACCGCGTCTCCTCTCTCTCTCGAAACACACGCACCGCACACACACTTGAACACACACACCCATATGCATCACCACACACGAAATGCGACGGCATCACTACCGCCACCACCGCGCCTCCTTGTCTATCTTGGTTGACCGGTGGCAGCCACCATCCGTCGCCGACCCTCTCCCTCCCTCTCGTCTATCTTCAAACCACACACACACACAACCCACAAAACATATACAACAACATATACATACATACATATTAAAATTTCATAGAAGCTTTAAAAGTTTTACACTAGATATCCTCTTGTTGATATTTGCGGAGAAGAGAGTGAAATTAGAAATGGAGCTAGGGTTCCAAAATGGGAGGAGGAAGCTTATATAGTGTAGGGTTTGGTTGTCCCATGGGTTCACTTTTGGGCTTTGTAAACTAAAGCCCATTAAATTATTTATTCTTACGCTCAAAGCCCAGATCCTAAAACTATAAATTAATAAATAAATCATTAGTATATCATTTTGATATAATGATTTATAAGTATATATATATATAAATCATATTCGATTATTATGTAGTATATAATAATTCTCGTAATCACTTTATAATAATTAGTGAAATAAATTCTTTTTGTTGGAATTTTAAATTTTATTTCTTTGGGCAGAATCATTTTAAATTCTAAGTTCGAAAGTCCTTCTAATCTTATTAAGAAAGACGGATATGACATCTCTCCATCCTTATAAAATTTCGCCTCAAATTCCATTCATTGGTAATCTAAATCGGGATACTTAGTTTTCATTTTTTTCTCAAGTTCCCACGTGGTCTCCTCCGTCAGTGATGATTCCACTTTACTTTGGAGAACAATTTGGTTGTTGTTTCAAAACTTGAACTTTTCTATCCAAAATTTGGACGGTATTTCTTCATAACTTAAGTCCGCTAGACTACTTCATCGTGCTTAATTACATGTTTCGGATCAAACACGTATTTTTCTTAATTGCAGACATGAAACACATTGTGCACGTCTCAAATGCTTGGGAAAGCCAACCTATAGGCTCGAGGCTATCCTGCTAGGATCTCGAAAGTCCTATATAGCGGGTCGAACTTTCATCTCTGCCAAACGTATAACCCCTTTGAAGGAGAAACCTTAAGAAAACTCGATCCCAGAAATTGAATTCTAAGTCGATCGGCGTTTGTCGTAAGACTTTCGTCCGAGCTTCTTTGATTCTTTGCTTGGTGTGATCTACCTTTCCAATATTGTTGTACTCGATCCGGACACGTAACTTTCTTTCACTCACTTCTCATAAAGTGGTGATCGACATTTCGACCATACAAGGTCTCGTATATTCGAAATCAATTATGCTCAGCATAATTCTAAGGTTGAGGTATAAAGCGAGAGATTTGTTAACAAAGATGCTATTATTCCTTATATGTCCATCGAAAGAGTCGTGCATCACCAACTTTAAACATGTCCAACCTACTAACGAGGTCTTAAGGACAATCAACTATCTTAAAGATAAGTTGTAATCTCTCTTTATAAAATATTAATATGAGATTATTCCCAAGAATATCATATATTTTCCTTTACTTCTACTCTTGTCTGAATGCTAAAGAGTATATCATTCATAACTTTATTTTCATAACACTCATGAGAGTATAACTTTCTGTCATCGATTCAAAAGCCCATCAAGGGTCATCGTACTTAGGTGTTTCATAGGAAAATATATCTCTGAACTTCTCTACATTATCACTGATGTCTATCACTTACAAATTCGAAAACTTAGGTGACAAGATAAGTCAACCTACATCGTCTTATTAGTTTCAGAGTTGAAGAAAACTTATCAACCAACTTACAAGGGTAAGGGTTCAAATTCGAGGTGATCGTACTTTTGAGAGTTTGAACCATATTTTCCTTGAATTTAATAATTGGGATATAGATCCAAGATCGAGAATGCGACTCTTGAGATGTCTTTGGTCATAGGTCGGCGGACGCATCAAATACTTCTCACACATGAACTTAGTTTCAAACTGCGCTTTTATGAAATTTTCGTTTGTAAACTTCTTTCACGAAAAGTGAAAACTCAAGTGATTTCTCGTTGAAACAAACTCGATGCGAGAACTTGGGAAATAAATATAATTTAAATCTCATATTCGATCTTTCGCTCAAGAAGTACTTTAAACTCTTATTATCGTGAAAATTTCACACCGACTCCATAAAGGTGGTGTCTCTAGATCCTCAGGCATGTCATTGCGCTAACTCTAAGTCGTGGTCGGATAATTCAACTCATGGGGCTTCAATCTGTGAGACGTATGCTATCACCTTCCGGTTTTGCATTAGTACACAACCTAGTCCCAACTTTGATGCATCCGTAAATAACGAATCCTTCATTCTCCTCTAGGATTGCTAACACTTGGGCGGTGGTTAGCTTGGTCTTGAGCTCTTGAAAACTCTTTTCACGCTCTTGGTCCAAATGTACTTGGTCCCTTTTCTTAGAAGCGTGTCATTGGTCTAGCAAATTTTGAAAATCCTTGATAGATAGTCAGTAGTATCTGTCAAACGGAGAAAACTTCGATCTCATTGGCTTGATGGTGTCCTCCATTCTTTGGGCTTCTACTTTAGCGGGATCTACTTTGATTCCATCGGTGACACGATATGTCCGAGGAACATCACTTCCTTTAACCAAAATTCAAACTTCTGAATTTGGCGATAATTTCTCGTTTCGAAAGTCTCGAGTACAACACGCAAGTGCTGTTCGTGTTGTTCCTCGGTCTTAGAGTAGATGAGAATATCATCGATAAACACTAAGACAAACTATCGAGATACGATGGAATACTCTATTCATCGATCCATAAAACAGTTGGGCATTTGTCAACGGTATCCGTGAACTCGTAATGTCCGTAACGTGTTCTAAACGCCGTCTTAGGAATATCCTCCTCTCATTTTGAGCTAATGGTATCCAGACCTTGGTATCTTGAAAATACTCACTCCTTTCGCGTTGGTCGAACAAGTCGCTCATCCGGGAGAGGATATCTATTCTTAATAGTGAGCTTGTTCAATTCTAGTAATCGATACACATCCTTAATGTTCCGTCTTTCTTCTGACGAATAGGTGGTGCTCCCATGGCGATACACTAGCTTGTATGAAACCTAGGTCCAACAGTTCCTGCTGAATCTTTAATTCTTGTAATTCGGTGGGGCCATCCTATACGGTGCTTTTGACTGGAGCGCTCGGTTCTAAGTCGATTGTGAACTCTAATTGCCGATCCGTGGCATACCGTAATTCTTCGAAAACATCTTCGTACTCTCGAACCACGGAACTTCTCCAATTGTTTTCTCACCTCTGGTTTTCTTGTCGTGACGAGAAATGCATAACAACCTCCTTTCTTCATAATCTTGGTGGCTTTCATGGCGATATCATCGATACTCCTTTTCCCATTCTTATCCCATGAAAATTGCCCTCCTTTCCAGGGTCGAAGGAGATCTATCTATCGTTACACCAAATTGTGGTATTGACTTTGGTGAGCCAATCCATTCCTAAGATGATGTCAATTCTATCATAGAGATGACATATAGTCCCTAACTTTTTCAAAGACCTATGTTCAATTCTAAGTTCGAGACAATATGTTCAAGACATTCTTTCTCCACCTAGTGTGCTAATCACTAAAGCTTCACTAGATGGTTCGGAGTTAAGTCTAAAGCCTTACAAGCAACATGTGAGATGAAAGAGTGTGATGCTCCGTATCAAACAAAGCTATACGTATACCTCACATTGATCATACCCGATTTCCACTGGGCCGCTTGCTTCGGTTTAGAGCATAGGCCCTCGCTTGGTGGTTGTCCTTGGTTTCCTCGAGACCGTGGTTTGCCTTTGTTGATTTCGGGGTTTGGGGTGTTTTCCCATTTTCTTTAGGCATACGGAAGCAAATGTCCAGCTTTCTCCACAAGAATAACAAGCATTTGCCCTTCGAACATTTGCCGGTGGAATTTCGCATTCGGCAAGGTGTTCGACTCATCATTGGAGGTGGATTCGCGGATTACGATTCGTGGTTTCCCATTTCAAGTTTCCATTACCCTCATTCCATTTCTCTTCCTGCCATTGTCCGAGATGGCGCATACCACTGCAGGGAACTTTTCCTTCTCTCTGGCGAAGTGACTCGATGGTAGAGCCCGCTTCGTCATGCGTCATAGTAAGATCACCCCGACTTGCTAGGAAATTGATATTTCATGCGTAGTTCGTTTGAACTTCTCGGTGCTTTGGCATCAATGTCCACGGATGTGGAGCATACCTTGGCGTTGGTTGAAAGCTACGCCGTATTCAGATGGATTCCCATTCTCGCCTGATTCCGAACTCGTTTGTTTCTTCGACGGTAACATCCGGTATGTACTTCTCATATAGTTCGATCTTGAATTCTTCCCATGTGAGGTTCTCGAGTTCTCCCGGTCATGGTGCGTCCACCGACTCCCGATCGCTTCTTCCACGAGCGGTAGGTGGCGCACTTCACTTTTTCCATATCTTCACATCGGATATGGTTGAAAATCCGTCCACAACTCAGTATTCATTTCTCAAGATCCATCGGATCACCTAGTCCATCGAAGCGTCGGAGGTTTCTCTGCGGAACTTTTCTTCACGTGCGGTTCGGTGCTACTTGTGGGTTAGGTTCTTGATGGACAAAATCTCTTCCTTGTACATGACCACGCCTCGCCTCGCCACGTCCTCGGCCCCTACCATTCCCTATCGGTCGCTCTCTATGTCATCTCCTATTGGTACGTCTTCCATTACGAAAGATAACGCCTATAGGAGAAACTAATCATAACCATAATGGTATAACTCAAGTGAATCCTCAATCTTTTCCATGTTACTTCTATGTTCAGCGCTCTATGTGAAACCGTGAACTAGTTCTTTCTAAGTTGTTATAGTGAGGCTATCACGACTTACATTTTCAAAACAGTCCTTGAGTACACAAACAATTTGTGAGAGAACCCATAACTTATTCCGATCATTTTAGGATATGAATCCAAAAATATCGTCATCAACATTTTCGTTTTGTGAAACCTATTGTTATGTAAGTTCCAAAGTCTCATGCATGATCGAAAAGATTTGAAAATCCAATTCGACAATCAATTTCATTTGGGTCGTTAAGGGTTCGGGTTGTCCCTAACACGACAATGAACTTAGCTATCTGAGTACAATGACTCACAATAACAATGTGAAAGCAATTAGACAATTCACAAATCATCACATGAAAATAACTTGTAATCCACATGGAAACATTCATCAATGGCGTACATCATTTCATAATCTCACTTTGAAACATTTAAATCATACCTTTGTTGATCGAGTTGTGTGACGGTGGTGAGAGTCACGAGATGTCGAAGTCTAGGGATACTATTCTAGACTCGACATGAAAAGATTTTGCGATCGAGACAGAAGAAAACTTATGCTTTGATACCACTCGTCACGCCCGATTTCTAAAAATAATGGAAGCTCGTAAATCGAGGCACGACGAATAAAAATAAGGAGAAATATAAGTAAATAAGTTGACTGAATGATCAAGGCAATAAACCCTTAGAATTTGGGAATAGCTTCCTAAATGAAAATGGAAGACATCGAATGCGAATCCAATCAAAACAATAATTATCCTCGGATCGCAAGTTTAGTTTCGTGCTCGATAGCGTACACATCGAAATACTAACGTCATGATTTAGAGTCTAAGCTCAATCAAAAGATATAATTCAAGTCATAGACAGAAGGAACAAGGTAATTAGAGCTAGCTCATCGTGGAAGTCTAAATACGGAATAATCAGTCAATGCAGTGAACTCAAATCTCCTCGCCAAAGACCCATTGATCATCCCGAAAACATTTGAAAAATTTGGGCTAAGTACTAATGTACTCGGTGGACATGCATTTTCATAAACATTTCATAAACCGTAAGCGTTTATCCAATCATGATAACATAACTTAGAAGGTTTAAAAGAAACCACTTCTAAGCATGCAAAATATTTCATTCATTTGGGCCCATTGTCACGACTCTTACATTACTCGCTTTGATCCGGACCTCTAGCCACCGTCGGATCACATGCTCCCATTATTGTCATCGGGACGTATCCGGACAATTCATGATGTACCGAACGTATCCGAACAAGCACCATAATAACATGACGTACTCCGGAACACATCCAGACAAGCACCCTTATAACGCCTCATGACTTGGTTAGTGCCCGATGGAGATCAACCCACCGAAACAACTAACAGTGTACACAATTCTCAATTAACTTGTAAGGTCAAAAGAGAACCTCGATCGATTCATATACGAGCCTTAAACAGAGTAGAGCGCACAAAAACATTTTATTGGATAAACAGTTTGCATTTCATGAAATATCAGAGCATATAACTCAAATATACTTTTGTAAGATAAGCCCACCTCGATAGGACAAAGCCTGAAGAATCACTATAGTATGCGTCTCGGGAAAGCAGCGCTAATCCCCTTGATCGATAAAACCTACAAGAAGCACTAATCTTAATAGGTCTCGAAAAGCTAGTCTTATGTTCAAGTAAAGTAGGATACTAGCTTATGATTCGTTAAGCCCGAGTTTTCAAAATATAATTAAATTTGAAAACTAATTTATATCGGCTAAGGCACCAACAATACCCTTGCTCGACTTCTCGTTTAAAAACGAATTTAATTTCATAATCTTCTTATGATAAATACTTTTTACAAAAGTATAATGCAATTAAATAACATACTAAAATCATATATATATATATAAAGGATTCTCGCTAATATAACACAAAATATAATTATCAAATTATGTACTTGTTTAACATAATTTAATTTATTTAATAATCATAACTTAATTAATTTCATTAAAAGAAATTAATTACATTAATTAGGTAGGTCATAATCATAAATTAAAGTAAATTAAACTTGAACTTAATCTTAACTTAATCAATCAATTAATTAACTTAATAGTAATTAATTAACTTACCATAATTAAATAATTTAAACTTATAATTAAGTTTAAGTTAATTATTTAATTAATTAGACTTAATATAATTAATTAAGTCTCAAAGATAAACCCCATTTATTTAATTAATTAAAGTCCAAAGATTTAATTAATTAAAGCAAGTCAAGTAATTAATTAAATTAAAGCCCAATCATTAATTAAATCTAAGCCCAATTATTATTTAATTAATTGAAGTCCAACTATTAATTAATCCAAGTCCACATTTTATTATATTACGCCCAAAACATTTAATAAATAAATAAAGAGGTCCACCCATACTTAAATTAAAGCCCAACATTTAAAATGAATCGGCCCACATCACATAGTATTCTCGGCCCAACCCATTTAATTAAAGAAAATAGCCCATTTGATTTAAAACAACACAAGCCCATTTAATTTAAAAGAATAAGCCCAACATTAAATCATTTCGGCCCACAATACAAAGCCCAAACATTTTATTTTATTTTTTTGAACAGCCCAACAATTTAATTAAAAAGGCAGCCCAACACCTTTAATTTAAAAATGGGCCCAACTATTTTATTTAAAAAAAAGAAAACAAGCCCATTTAATTTAATACAGCCCAAGCCCAATACTTTATCCCAAACCCTAAACCTATGTTCAAGAATTTTTTCGTATTTATTGTGCCGACGGCCAACTTTCCTACGACACATTTTTTATATTTTTTTGTTTTCCTTCAACCTCTATTCTCGCCTCTCTCGGACACACACAACACACGCCTTGACGCACGCACCCACACTCTCATTTCCGCCTGCCTCCGGCCACGTCGCCCGGTCGTGGCGGTGCCGCCACCGTGACCGCTATGGCCTTCTATCCTCTCGGACTTCTCTCAGATACCTACGCACACACGACGGTGCAATGCAGCGCCGACGCACACACACACGGACTTGGCGCCGGCCGTCGCGTTTGGCGGCCACGTTGCGGCCACGTCGCCGATCACGTCTCCCTCTCTCGACCGAACACACGCACACACACTTGAACACACACACCCATATGCATCACCACACACACGCGAAATGCGACGGCATCACTACCGCCACCACCGCGCCTCCTTGTCTATCTTGATCGACCGACCGGTGGCCGAACCACTGCCGCCTTGACCCCTCTCCCTCACCTCTCGTGCGTCTTCAAACCACACACACACAACCCACAAAACATATACAACAATATATACATACATACATATTAAAATTTCATAGAAGCTTTAAAAGTTTTATACCTTAGGATATCCTCTTGTTGATGTTTGCAGGAGAATGAGAGAGTGAAATTCTGAAAATGGAGGCTAGGGTTCCAAAAATGGGAGGAGGCAAGCTTATATAGTGTAGGGTTTGGTTGTCCCATGGGCTTCACTTTTGGGCTTTGTAAACTAAAGCCCATTAAATTATTTATTCTTACGGGCTCAAAGCCCGATCCTAAAAACTATAAATTAATAAATAAATCATTAGTATATCATTTTGATATAATGATTTGTAAGTATATATATATATATATATATAAATCATATTCGATTATTATATAGTATATAATAATTCTCGTAATCACTTTATAATAATTAGTGAAATAAATTCTTTTTGTTGAATTTAAAATTTTCTTTCTTTGAGCACGAATCATTTTAAATTCTAAGTTCGAAAGTCCTTCTAATCTTATTAAGAAAGACGGGATATGACACATGAAGAGTCGAAACACGATTTAATCGGTGAAACAACAATCTCAGAACTGCAAGGTCATGAATTCCGACATCGACGTAGTAGCAAGGTCATGATCAAGGAGTACATAAAAATACATAGCAAAGATTACAATATTACAAGAAAAAATACACAACACGAGAGGAATAAAATTCATTATAACAAAATCACGTGACAAGTAAATAAAATAAAACGAAATCTCTTAGAGTAATTATAAGTCAGTCTCAAATCCTCCTTCCAATCATCGCCATGAAAGAAACTATGAAGGCCAATATTGCTACCGTCGCCGACGGTGAAGAATTGAAGGTGGCACCATTTGTCGCCGACGGCGCCTGCGGTGTCATGGGAGCCATGCCAGGGCCCATGCTGTGGTCGTGACCCTCATGGCCGGTGGCGACAGAAGCCAGAAAGACAATAAAGCAAGCCAGACATGTGATGGATCGAAAAACTGCCATGGAAATTGATATGATTCTCAACTTAGCCTTAAAACAAAAGTATTTATTTGAAATCTATTTATTTGCACCTATTTATATATTGTTTTGCCTGGCTAACCAAATATCAAGTTTGTACGATAACTCACGTTTACTTTGGATTTTCAAATAAAATATGTACCAAGTCAAAGAGGCTCTTGATGCAATTATGCCCTCTAGCTTCGCGACTTTTGGTATGGTTGAAATTTGAATTTATATAGATATGGAATATGCCCTTTTTTAGATACTTTTATAATGAGTCATTTGTGGATATACAACATACAATTTTGTAGGATTGTTGAACTCATAATCTTTCAGTCATAAACTCACTCACTATCAAATTAGACTATTTCAACGATACAATACTATTTTCTCTATTATTATATATATAATAGAATATTGCCGTTATACGTCGTTCAGTCGCCAATGATTATTTTATTTTAAATATTTGTTTAACGAAGTTTGAGATAAGAATATGATCGCTGTGGAATATGATCGTGGTAGCCTGATCGAATATGATAACATGACAGCTGCAAAAAGAAAAAAAGAAACACGAAGACTATGTGCTACTTTTATGTTTTAGTCTCTGACATTTTGTTATATTTTATTAAATATGTGAAGGATGTATATATAATATTTCAAATTGTTAATATAAATGAATACAACATATTATCTAAATATATTTAAAATAAAAAAACCGGACCATAAATGAGATTGAACGATTCTAATGTTGTAGTCGAATTTTTTGGGCATGGTGCATGCTGCTGCAAGTTTCCGTTTATTCGTATTTGTTTAATCTCGTTTTATTTGTGTACTACATTACATTTCTTGAATAACTTATGATACATAAACTACAAGATTAAAATACGATAGAAAATACCAATTCGAGCTCCTTAAATGTCTCTTGAAGGGGCTCAAGGAAAACGAAACAAAGCTGGGAAACCACTTATCACAGAAAATGGCCACAGGTGAATTAGTGTTATTCAAAACTCAATACAAAAAACCTATACAAATTTACAGCCAACTACAAAAAAAAAAAAGAAAAATCATAAGTTCCAAATTTCAGTAGGTATCGATGTTACCTGCAAATTCCACAGCTAAAAAGAATTTGTGAGTAACACAAAACATAGGCACTGGAACTAGCAGCTGTGTATATTAATGCATTATGATCGTCGCGAGTTATGAACCCCTTAACTTAGATCCAAGAATAATACCGGTACTTGACTAAGAGGGTGTTTGGCTGAGCTTATAAGCTCTTTAAAATAACTTATAATTTGTTACAAAGTGTTTGGCAAAATAAGCTCTAAATAAATTTTATAATTTGTTGTGAAAATAAAACTCCAACAAATTATAAGCTCCCTAAAATAAGTTGGTCGATCATAACTTATTTTTTCATAAATTTATAAGTAATCATGAATTTACCAAAATAACCTTATTATAGTTCGTTATTTCCTACACATACACTCTAACTATGATTTTCTCTCTCTAACTCACGATTCTTTCTCTAGCTTATAAGATCAATTATCCAAATATTTTAACAACTTATAAGCACTTGAGACATTACCTCTTATAAGCTCTTGAAACATCTTATAAGTTCTCTAAAATAAGCTTAGCCAAACACCCCCTAAAACTTCATCGTCCTCCGAATCTTCCGCTTGCTATTAGTCGAAAACCTCCTGAACTACACCTTCTGCAGTTGCATAGGTATACTTATGAATTGATATATATATATACATATTTGGTAACCAAATAATAACGAGAAGCCTAACCGGCAAGTTGTGCGCCTATGCTCGCCTGAGCATCAGCCTCAGAATTCAAGTCCTTCCATACATAAATTTATGAAGGAATCAGCCTCGGATAAATCAAGAGAGACATATAATATCTTTGGGTAAGCTGTGAGCAAGCTTACCCTGAGGACATGCATAATTTGGAATGAACGAAAACTACCCACCAATTCCTTTGCCTCCTTATACAGATTCAAGAGGTTTTCGCTTTTAACCTTCCATAGACCCTGAATCTGCAACAGCATTGTTGGTCAGAAAGCATAACTTTTAAAAGGAAAGATGCCACGAAACATACCTGCATGCACACGAGTTTGGAGTCACCTTGAACTCGAATATTTGTAAAACCTTTTTCAGCTGCATATCTCAGTCCTAATACAACACCACGGTATTCAGCAAAATTACAGGTTGCTATCCCTATACCTTCGGACAATCTACAAATCTGATATTGTATAACGTATTAGAGTCCAGAGATTCATGTTACGACTAGAGGCAAGAATAATGATAGGCTTGCTCACCACACTTCCATCATCATATCGGGGTATAGCTCCAGCACCAGCTTGTCCGGGATTTCCTTTTGAAGCACCATCAAACTCCAGCGTACAGGTTTGCTCCTTGGATTTGGAAACAGTTCGAGAAGAAATATTCTCCTACATGCAATTTGTACTAGAGTATTAATTATCCTAAAGATGCGTGAGAATCCAAAAAAGAAATACTAGGAAATCTATCTTCATCCTCATTTTTTGTAAATTATGTTGAGGTGACGTTATCTTCAATTTTTGTGCATCCTATAATTCTATGTTACTACTTTTTCTCTGAAGCATCTAGAAACTATAAGCATCTAGAAACTATCTTCTGGCAAAAAATATATTTGACATAAATCAAAGAGACGAGACTAAAGATATCTTACCCCATAATTTGACCGTGAATCTCTGTCCAACTTCTTTTTTTGCTGGCTGGCAAGGCGCTTCACTGAAAGTTAAATGGGCTAGCTTAGATTATTGGGCCTAATTAATTAATTATTGGAGATTTAATTAATTAAACCTAAAAGCCCATACGACTAGGTAGTGAGTGGTTATCTTTTATTAAGAAGTTAATAATTGTGATTAACGTGAGAAGAGAACACAGAGAACACACTACAGAAAATATACTGCAAAATTCAATAGGAGATTCTTGGCTTCTCTCGTTGAATTTTGGACATCGAGGAATTGTTCCTGCGACTGATTAAAGACACGTAGATACCATAGTTGTGGAAACGCTCTCGAAGGATACATTGGAAGCTTGGAAGCTTTACTACTACATTGGAAGCGTTACAAACACGTAAGTCTTCGATCCTCGTGTACATAGGGCTCTTCGCATATTTAATTATAGATCTAGATCTGTTCTTGATGTTTTATTCAGCTGCGCATTAGATGTTATCAAGAACAAATCCCAATAGTGGTATCAAAGCCCGGGGCTCGATCTATAATCAATTAATTTATGTTCTAATTTAATTGTGGATTTTAAAAAAAAATTGAATTTTGGTGATCTGTTTTTGGAAATCAGATAATTTTGTGTAATTGAAAATTATATTCTAAATTTGGATTTTGGAATTTTCGAAATTTTTTATTCTGTACGAAAAATTCTGGAAATTCGATCTGGTTTTGGAAACTGGAATCGCCGTTCCACCGCCGACTCGGAGTCGTCGCCGTCGCCGGAATCGCGGCGTTGGAAGAACGCGGCAGCGGCGAAAGAAAGGGCTTGCGTCGTGCGGCATCACGCGCGAGCACCGGCTGCGTCTCGGGCTGGTTTTTCGAGCGAGCTGGGTCGCATCACCGGCGTTGGTTTCCGTGCCGGGGGGCGTCGCGTGACGCCGTATTGGACCGTTCGTCGCACGCTGAGTCGTCGGCGGAGGAAAGACGTCAACAGCTCGGCGTGGAGGCGCTAGGCGTCCGACGTCTCACGCTAGGCGTGGAAGTCAGCGGCGAAATCACGGCGACGGTGGAAGGAGGAGGGCGGCGGCGCAACGCGCGGCGCCTGAAAACCCTAACGGGTTTTTCTCGTCTGGGCAACGGAGCTTAAGTTGGGCCTCCTGCGCGCTGCTGGGCGGGTTCCGTTTGCGGGCCGAGCGAGAGGCTGGGCTTCTGGAAGCGCTGGGCCGTGGCTTAAATCTGGGCCGTTTATTTTTATGTAATGACCCGAAAGTGTACAATTAAAAAAAGTTTTAGTGTTTTAAAATTGATAAAATTTTAATTTTCAATTACACAAATTATATTATTAATTGGATTAATAAATTTTCTTTGATTGTTATTATTTTGAAATAATAATATAAAGTTTAATTTTTATATTAATTTAGAATTAATATAATTGACTTATGTCCATAAATTAAGGAATTGATTTATTAATTAGATTAATAAATCTTATTAGATTATTATTTTAGAAATAATAATGCTAAATGAATATTTATATTAATTGGGAATTAATATAAATGTCTAAATCCACTTTCAATTAGAGAATTAAATTATTAATTAGATTAATGAATTTATTCGTTGAGCCCTATATGCTGTTTTTCTGTGATAAGCATGCTATTTGATTTTATGCTTATTTTAGAGACCGCTTTTATGTTTGGGTAAGTGGCGCCCAATACTTGTAGTCCGTGTTACTATGTTTGGGTAGGCGACGCCCAATATATGTGGTCCGCATTTCTATGCTGGTAGGCGGCGCTGAGAATTGTTTTAATTTAATATTGAATATTAAAATAGACAATTAGTATCACATGTTTTATCCCTACTAAATCTGAGTCTGTTTCTTTGAAACAAGCGTGTAAATCCATCATAAGCTGTTTGAGGCCAATAACCTTTTCGTCCAAGAGTTTTACACCCTCGTGTTTACTCCCAAATCGACAAGGCCAAAACTCACTCATAGATGTATGGTTAGCATCGTGTGATGGGGTTGACTTGCTTAATTATTTTGTATTGCCCTCGTGATCAAGATAATTAGTGGACACATATTAATTGGATTAATAAACCAAGAGTTGAGGGCTGTTGTTGCATTCGGATTCAAACCGACCAAGTGTCATTATTGTGATCATCGACCGCATGAGCCTGCAATGATCTGCGACTTAATCGATGCAAAATCAAGCTTTGCAATTGGCTTTGAGGCCCTCTTGAGTGATATTATTGTAGTCATCGACCTCATGAGGCTGCGATAATATTGACTTGGATCTTGGACCACTAAGATTTATATTTATTATAAATCCGTATATTGCATTTGGGGGTGCAATATATGTTAAAATTAGTGGGAGCTAATCAATACAATAAACCCTTGTTTGATTAGTGATACGATTGTGATCTGTGTTTACTTTGTTCTAATTTGCTATCTCTTTATTTTTCGTTCAGTTACGATGTCGGATATGTTATATAAATGTTTGGTGGAAATAAATTTGTTGACTGGGTCAAACTATACGGATTGGCTACGTTGCCTGCTCTTGGTATTAAGGACGTATAAGATTGAGTATGTCTTGGACAAACCAATCGATATCATCCCGATGCGCTCTCCCGAGTATGCCTCGTTTGTGGGGTTGCTCATAAGAACACGTTGAGGATGCTATGTCGGCTCAGGGCATTATGTTGACTTCTATGAGTTTGGAACTCCAAAGGCAACATGAATGCATGCTACCCTATGAAATGATTCAGCACTTGAAGAATTTGTTTGCCTCGGAGGCACAAACGTTGGAGTATGAGATACTCCGAGATCTCTCCAAGTGCACGCTTCATGATAAGGCGCATTGGAAGAGAGACTACCCAAAATTTAAGGCACAAGGTGCAATGGGTGGTAGCTCAAGTATGTTTGTCGTTGAGATAAATATGTCTATAAATAATTCACATTCTTGGGTATTGAATCTTGTTGTGGCTCACACATTTGTAATAATGTGGAGGGCTTTGTGACGCGGGAAGGTGAATCTGGGGAGATCGACCTACGGCGTGGGAAATGGAGCAAGAGTTTACGCGAGCGTGGGGACTTATAGATTGGATCTTCCTTCGGGTTATAGACTAGATTTACATGATTGTTATTTCGTTCTGCTATTTCAAAGAATATTATTTCCATTCCTATGTTAGACATTGAAGGTTTTCCTTCCATTTTGGAAACGAGAGATGCTCGTTTTCTCTTAATGGAGTGTCTTATGGAAATGTCTTTCTTTCGAATGGTTTATATATGCTTGAATGTGAGCGAGATATTCTCAATGTACAAAACAAAGCGACCTAAGCTAAATAATCTGAATAATGCTACTTATCTTTGGCATTGTAGACTTGGTCATATCAATGAGAAAATGATAGCAAGACTAAGAAAATTAGATTATCTCACACCATTTGATTTTGAATCATATGGTACTTGTGAATCTTGTCTCAAAGGAAGATGACTAAGAAACCATTTTACGGGAAAGGGTTACGTGCAAAGAATTGTTAGAGTTGATCCACTCGGATGTGTGTGGACCGTTTTCAACTCAAGCAAAGGTGGATATTCGTACTTCATAACTTTTATTGATGATTATTGAGGTTTGGGTATGTGTATCTGATGAAACACAAATCTGAAGCGCTTGATAAATTTAAGGAGTTTAAGTTAGAAGTTGAGAAACAACTCGGTAAAAGTATCAAGAATCTTCGATCAGATCGAGGAGGGGAATACTTAAGCCGAGAGTTTCTTGATTACTTGAAATCACATGGAATCCGATCGGTTGGACTCCTCCGGAACACCACAACTGAATGGTGTATCAGAGAAGAAATCGAACCTTATTAGACATGGTTCGATCCATGATGAGTTTCGCAAGTCTCCTTTTATTCCTTTGGGGCCATGCCTTACTTACCGCTGCTCATATTTTAAATAGGGTTCCTTCTAAATCAGTCGAGAAAACACCATATGAGATATGGTATGGGAAAAGAGCAAATCTTAACTATTTGTCGACACAGGGGTTGTCCGCTTTTGTTAAGAAAATCTTGGTGATAAGTTGGAATCCAAAAGTGAGAAGTATTATCTTGTGGGATATCCTAAGGAAACTAGAGGATATGAATTCTACTCACCTGGAGATCACAAGGTGATCATTTCTAGGAATGTGACGTTTCTTGAAGACTCCTATGTTTCCAAGGAACAAGGTCACAACGAAGTAGATCTTGAAGAAATTCGAGAACCACAAAACAACACAGAGGACGAAAGATTGTTCAATGGTGTGAACAAGAATTCAGTGGGAGTATTTGACGATCTATTGGGAGGGAAAATGACTCTTAGAGGGCCACCTCACGACAATGAGACTCATCAAATACAAGATGACACAACAGTTGTGCCATCTGATGACACAACAGTTGTGCCATCTCCACCTCAAGAAATTCATGAGGAAGTTCTTGAGAATCTCTAAAATGTTGATGAAGTCAACACGGAGGAGCCTCCTACTCACGTTCAAAATGAACAGCATGAACCTGCGCAAACAACCCGACTCAATAGGCCACAGAGGACTCGTCGTGCACCCGAAAGATTGAATCTAATGGTTGAGAACCAAGATGATGAAGTCAAATCGGATGATGATGAACCTAAGACCTATAATGAAGCGTGTGTGCGCACCGATTCAAAGATGTGGCTAGAAGCCTTAATATACGAAATGGACTCGATGTATTTCAATCTAGTGCAGGAACTAGTTGATGACTTACGGATGGGGTTTACCCCATAGTCGCAAATGGATCTTCAAAAGAGAGAGATGCAGATGGTAAGATACAAACCTCAAGGCTAGGTTGGTGGCAAGGGTTATAGTCGGCGTGAAGGCATTGACTATGATGAGACCTTTTCACCGATTCTGCAAAAATCAAGTCCATTAGGATATTACTTGCAATAGTTGCATACTACAATTTTGACATTTAGCAAATGGATGTCAAAATCACGTTTCTCAATGGAGAACTAGAAGGTGATGTCTGCATGACTCAGCCTGAAGGTTTTGTGTCCAAAGAGAGGCCGAATGCAATATGTAGGCTAAAGAAGTCCATTTATGGACTTAAGTAAGCATCGAGGAGTTGGAATATTTGTTTTGACAGAGCTATCAAATTGTTTGAATTTCTCATAAGCAAAGAGGATCCTTGCGTTTATAGTAAGCGCGAGAATGGAAACGTTGTCTACCTTGTAATATATGTCGATGACATTACGATTATGGGGAGCGACCGATCCATGATGCAATCCGTGAAAAAATGGTGTCTAAATCCTTTATGATGAAGGATCTTGGTGAGGCCTCCTCATCCTTGGGATCAAGATCTATCTGGATATACCTAATAGATTGTTGGGGTTGTCACAATCCACTTACATAGACAAATTGCTACGACGTTTCTCAATGAAAAATTCTAAGAAAAGTTTCTTCCTATGGGACATGGCATCAAGTTGTCTAAGAAGGATTGTCCTTCTAATGACAAAGAAGTTGCTTGCATGAAAAGGATCCCATATGCTTACGCTATAGGATCAATCATGTATGCCGTGATATGCACTAGGTCGGATGTGGCCTATCGCTTAGCATAATGATGATTTCGGCAAAATCGATGAGGAACATTGGAAGCTGTTAAGACTATTCTTAAGTACCTTAGAAGGACTAAAGAATACTTCTTAGTCTATGGTGGGCAGCGAGCTATCGGTGATTGGGTACACGATGCTAGCTTCCAAGCAGACCATGATGACTATAAGTCTCGATCGGATATGTTTTCATCATCAATGGTGGAGTAGTGAGTTGGAGCAGTTCAAAGCAGGACTACTCTGCGACTCCACCACCGAAGCCGAGTATATTGTTGCATCGAAGGCGCCAAGAGGCGGTTGCCTGTTGGAGTTTGTGAAAGAATTGGATGTTGTTCCAGTGCAAGCGGTCCGATACCATTGTTACGTGACAATCTTGGTGCGATCGTGCAAGCAAAGGAACCAAGAGCCTGGCGAAACAAGCATGTTCCAAGGCGATATCATCGATTAGAGAAATAATAGAAATGAGACATGTAAAATTAGAAAGAGTACCCTTGGCGATAACTTAGTCGATCCTTTTACCAAGCCGTTGTGTATAGAAAAACACAACAAACATTTTGAGGGCTTGGGTGTTAGACATGTGGGAAATTGGCTTTGATTCAGTGGAAGTTTATAGTTTGTATGTTTTAGAAACTCCTTTGTTGAGACATACTTTCTTTTGATCACAATCGAAGATAATATTTATCTACGGGTTTTATACTTTTAATGGAATAATTATTTTAATGTTTGTCGTTATTCTTTTATTTGTTCCCTTGAATTATCACTGTCATTTTTGCTGTGAGACATCAATGATATAGTATAATTCTAAAATAGCTCTAACCAATGATCATTAAGAATGGGATATTGATGATATGTCATAGGTTAGCATGTGGTCTGCATCACATTATTAGAGAATGTAGTGGTTCTCGCAACTACGAGATATTTGATATCCGTGATGGACACATGAATACTTTGTAGAGTATTGGTATACCCTGCAATTAAATCGTTTGTTAGATGTCTACGATTTCTTAGTACGTGGAGTATGTAATAGTCCTTAGACTTGAGGTCATTATATATTTTGTTTGTTGAGTGATGTACTTTGACCAAGGCAACGCTAGCGAGTGGCAAGACACGGCTTGGATTGTGTGCATCATGAGACAAATGAAAATGGTAGTTGAGCCAAGAATGAGATTCATTCATCGATTAGATTTTCGGTGATCACTTATTTTCTCTATGTTATTAGACCATAAAGTCATTGCTAATGATCAGAGATATATTGATTAAAGTAATTGAATATGATCATATGGGTCTTATAATAAAGATGAGAAAAATGATTGAGCTATTGGGATAAACACATAGCAAAATCCTAGGCTCAATCGAGTGTGTCATGAATGAAAGGATATTACATAAACTTCATGTAAGGTTAGTTTATTGTTTTCCACGTAAGCGTCCGTCATATATCGAGTTCATTGCTGGCGTAGTCTAAGAGTTTTGTGCGGACTTTGATTAGATCATAAATCGGTAATGGGGGCTATTGGGTCACACTATCAAGTGTATTGTTAATCGGTTCGAGGATATATGCATGGTGCACGATATGTTGTCTAATGCTAGTCCAAGTGGGAGATTGAAAGTTAAATGGGCTAGATTAGATTATTGGGCCTAATTAATTAATTGTTGGACATTTAATTAATTAAACCTAAAAGCCCATACAACTAGGTAGTGGGTGATTATCTTTTATTAAGTAAGTTAATCATTGTGATTAACGTGAGAAGAAGAACTGAGAGAACACACTACGAGAAAATATCTTGCAAAATTGATAGGAGATTCTTGGCTCTCTCGTTGAATTTTGGACATCGAGGAATTGTTCCACGACCGATTAAAGACACATGGATACCATAGTTGTGGAAACGCTCTCGAAGGATACATTGGAAGCTTGGAAGCTTTACTACTACATTGAAAGCGTTACAAACACGTAAGTCTTCGATCCTCATGTACATAGGGCTCTTCGCATATTTAATTATAGATCTAGATATGTTCTTGATGTTTTATTCCGTTGCGCATTAGATGTTATCAAGAACGAATCCCAACATTCACCTCCTCTAGAAGAAGGCTGGCACAAAAGATAAATTTCATCACTTATCTAGCATATTTATTTTTCAGTAAACAAACACTCTAAATATGTTTATGAGCAAAATCAGTCATGTCTATAAAGACCATCATAAGATCCAAAACAACCGCACAATTTCCTATACTTCTACCCCAAAACCAAAATTTCTGAGAAAAATGCACTACATCAAATGAAGGATTACTAAAATCGACTGAAAAGACCATGCCACAAGAGTTCCAAAAGATCATCGGTGAGATCCAGAAGCTACGATAAAGTGCAGGGGCATTTTAAGCCCGTGCATTTGGAGATAATTCTCTGTATCCTTAGGCATGGAACAACCTTTATACACCTTGTTGGAGGATCACAAATCTTCCGGATAAAAATGACAACGGTAAGTAACATGATTAGCCAATTGAAAGATTATGGGCTAAATTAGATATATGGGCTTTAGTTAAATAATGGTTGGACTATTAATTAGTTAAAGCGGACTAAAGAATAAAAGTCCATATAAGCTAGGGCTTTAATGGGCTGCTCTATTTAATATAAATAGGGATATTTATTCATTAGGTCATAGAGATAGAATCATAATCTTAGAGAACTACCGTTAATTCATTCATAGATTTCTTGGCTTTCTCTGCTTGAATTAATACCGAGGAATTTTTCCTGCATCGAATTTGCATAGTTGTGGAGACAATCTTGCAGGATTCATCGGAAGCATTGCAAATCGTATGTTCTCTATCTAACGTGTTCATAGGGCTCATCGCATGATAATTGTATATCTAGATCTGTTTCTTAACTGTATTTTCCGCTGCGTATCATTAGATGAGGTCAAGAATTACCAACAGTGGTATCAGAGCCCGGGGCTCGATTTATAATTAATTCGTGTTCTATTAATTGTGGATTTCTCGAAATTTTAAATTTCGATTCCTTTTGATTTTATTTTCTCTTCGTTTGATTTTTCTTTTCGTTTAATTTTTATTTAAAAATCAGATTTATAAAAAAAGCGAAAAGGAAAAGGAAAACAAACGAAAAGGAAAAGAAAATTGGAAAATTAAAACTACATCTGAAAATCGGTTTTTAAAATTGATTTCACCAGCATTCCACCGCCGTGCCGGGAATGTTTTCATCACCGTCATTCCACCGCCGACTCACCCCTTCCGCGCCCCTCGAACTTTGAGTATGACTGCGGCGGTCGACGACGCGGCGCGAGGCGCTCGTGCTCGTCGCCGCCGCGGTGGTGACGTTGAAGTTTTCACGATCGACGTCACGTCGGGCGAAGCAGAGTGAAGAAGGCGGTCGACGACGCGGCGCGAGGCACTCGCGCTCGTCGTCGCCGCGTGAGGAACGATGTATCACCAGAGCGGCGTTAGGCGTATGCGTCCGGAGTCGTCACTGTTGTTGGAGGAACTCGACAGCGGCGGAGGAGGGCGACGGCGCGATGCGCGTCACCAAAAACCCTAACGCGGGGCTGGGCCTCGCGCGGGTTGAACGCCGCCATTGGCCGTTCGCGTGTGGGGTTGTGAGTGGGCTCGCGCCGGCGGGCTATTTTTCGCGAGATGGGCCTTCATTGCTTCTTGTTTATTCGCGAGCCATGGGCCTGCTTCTTTGTGGCGTGTTCATTTCGCTCTTGGGCGCGATTACGGATCGTTTTTGACATTTTTTTTGCGGCCCAAATGGGTGTATTTATAAAATAAAAAATGTTTTATTAATTTAGAATTAATAAAACATAATTTCAATTACACAAAATAATTTATTAATTGGATTAATAAGGTTTGTTTAATATTATTATTTTGAAATAATAACATTAATTTCGATTTTGTATTAATTTAGAATTAATACAATCTACTTATGTATATGGATTTAATTTATTAATTTAGAATTAATAAATTTAATCACAATTTTGAAATTAATTTATTTTAACTTTATTATTATTTTTGAAATAATAATATAAAGTTTAATTTTATATTAATTTAGAATTAATATAATTTACTAATGTACATGGATTAATTTTATTAATTTTGAATTAATAAATCGATCACTATTTGGAACATTAATTTATTAATTAGATTAATAAATTTTAACTTTATTATTATTTTGAAATAATAGAATAAAGTTTGATTTTATATTAATTTAGAATTAATATAATTTACTCGTGTTCATAAATTAAACAATATATTTATTAATTAGATTAATAAATCTTATTTGATTATTATTTTAGAAATAATAATACTAAATGAATATTTATATTAATTTGGAATTAATATAAATGTCTATATCCACATTTAATTTGAGAATTAAATTATTAATTAGATTAATGAATTTATTCGTTGAGCCCTATTTGCTGTTGTTCTGTGATAAACATGCTATTTGATTTTATGCTTATATTTTAACTATAGTAGTTACAGACCGGTTTTATATTTGGGTAGGCAGCGCCCAATAATTGTTTTTATTTGGGTAGGTGGTCAGATTTCACATACTGGTGGCGGCACCCAGTAAATATTTTTATTTAATATTGGATATTAAAATAAACAATTAGTATCACATGTTTTAACCCCACAAAATACAAGTCTTGTTCTTTGAAACAAAGCGTGTTGTCTATCATAATTGTTTGAGGTCAATAACCTTTTCGTCCAAGAGTTTTACACCCTCATGTTTACTCCCAAATCGACAAGGCCAAGGCTTACTCATAGATGTATGGTTAGTATCGTGTGATGGGGTTGACTTGCTTAATTATTTTGTATTGCTCTCGTGATCAAGATAATTAGTGGACACTTATTAATTTGATTAATAAACAAGAATTGAGGACTGTTGTTGCATTCGGATTCAAAACCGACTAAGTGTCATTATAGTGGTCATCATACCGTGAATCTTAGATGCTGTAATAATGCAGACTTAAATCGATGCAAAACTTTCTCTGCAATTGGCTTTGAGACCTACTGAGTGATATTATTGTAGTCATCACCGCATGAGCTCGCAATAATATTGACTTGGATCTTGGACCACTAAGATTTATATTTATTAAAAATCCGTATTTTGCATTTGGGGTGCAATATATGTTAAAATTAGTGGGAGCTAATCAATACAATAAACTCTTGTTTGATTAGTGATACGATTGTGATGGTTTTGTTTGTAATAGCTAGTAGAGAGACACATTGTATACTAAAAGTTTGCTTTAGTATAAGTGGGAGATTGTTGGATTTGTATCTTGAAAGCGGTTTGGTTGAGCTTGTATACAATGTTTCTATTACCACTATTACAATCTCCTATCTGAAATGAATACTTGATTGCATATATCGTGTCCCTTATCTCATATATAAGTTAGATCATACGGTGTGTAGAAGATCACGTAAGTGCGTATGATTGGTCAAGCTTAATGAGATATAAAAGTTTCACGGTGAGACGACTTAAGGACGAGTTGTCGGTTTAGGCTGCAGTATAGATAAGAAGTGACTTGACTTAGTTGCTTGTCTATCTTTGATGCGTCTCGACGTATTGAAGGATCACGGTGAGATGAGTTCTTCTTTCGACCGTCGTGAAGAACCAAGATCTCGGTGACTTACGATGATCTAAACCTCGATAAGGTATTAGGTGAGTATGAGTTCTTGTCCATCACTTTGACTTGTTATGGGTGAGGGTTATATGTTCTAACCCAAGATTCTCCGCATCTTGGGTGGTGGCGATCTTGTATGTCACGCTAGTTATCATGTCAGTCACCGTATCCGTTAAGGATGATGGCGCCCCTTAAGGAGCTCAAAGGTTTATTGTACTAAACCTGCGGGTTGAGTTAGCTCAAGTACAATAATAAGGTTGAGTGGTACTACTTAAGGAAATGAAGTTATTAATCGCTTTAAGCGGTCGATTGCTATAAATGATTAATGGACGTTCGATATCTTAAATACGAGGATTCGTAATGTCTAAGTGCAAGCCCGACTCAACTTCGGTAATAAAGGGTAAGTCAACATTCTTTCTCTAGTGGAATGATCGAATGTTTATAAATTAATTTATGTTCGGGTGAACATAAGATAATTAATTTATTTGAGGCCCATCTTTATTCCTTGCATTTGATCCCTGGGTGGCCCATCCAGCCCGTAGCTTTGGAAGAAAATGGGCCCCTATCGCTCTCAAAGGAAAGATTTTATTCTCTTTATCCCACAAGGATATAATTATATTTATGGTATATGCATAGATCCTTTCCATATAAGATTATGGTAATAATCTTGAGAGTATGGAAATAATCTAAGAGTATGGAAATAATCACAGGAGTATGGTAATATTCCATATAGGATTATGGTAATATTCCATAAAGGATTATGGTAACATTCCATATAGGATTAAGGTAGTGCATTATAAATATAAGGTATGAGATAAAGTCTAGACACACTTAATTATTGAGAGCAAATTTTCGGTCACCTCATAAGAGTGAATCTCGAAAATTAGCCTAGGGTTGAGGGTGATTTCTTGTAGTATTCTCCATAGCTCGTCCTCACTCGACGTTGGAGTTTGGGTATCCGGGATACAGTCCAGAAGGTCAAAGCACGAGTCTCGACCGTTCGATCCGTTCTATCCGTTCATCCCGTTCGATCCACCTCGACAGATCCAAAGGTAAACACGTGAAAACCCCAACGTGTTGCATTTAATTATATAGACGCATGCTAGGTTTATAATCAATGTATGGTGAATTAAACACCCAAGATGGATCCTCGGGCGAGGTTAACATCGTTTTCCTACATTGGTATCGAGCACGGGATCGAATCTTGGCTCTGTTGGATTAATTCACGTTTGATTATTCGTGCGTTATTATTATTGTGGATTTGTCGTTCATCGTGGCTCGTTTGTTTTGTTGGTTTTGTTTTACACCACGAGAAAATCCGTGGTTAGATTAGATTTTATTATGTAAATCTTATACGTAAAAAGAAGAACGAGCGAGCGAAGCGAAGAACGAAGCGACGGGAAAAACAGGTCTCGGCGGTGTTAAGGAGGTATCTCGCGGCGAGCCTCGCGGTCGCTAGGGCGATCGCGAGGCGCGGGCGGCGGGCGTGCGTTCGCAAGACGAGATCCCTGGCGCCCGCGAGCGTCGGCGATCGCGAGGTACGGCGCGGCAATGCGGCGAGCGAGCTAGCGGGCGGCGGGCGCGCGTTCGCGCGCGGCGACCCGGCGCTTGCGGCGGACTTCATGATCGCGGTTTCGCGGCCTGGCGGCGATGCGTCTCGGCGGGCGTTCGGCGCTCGGGGAAATCGCGCGCAGCGTGCTCGATGGGTCGCGATCGCCTTAGCGACCGCGAGGAAGCCCGCGAGAGCACGCAGGGGCGGCGGCCTGGGCGGGGCGGCGGGCTTTGCCCTCAGCGCGGCCCAAGACTCTTTTGGGCGACCGGCCCGGACCCGTTTTCAGTTTTCGGCCCGTGCGGGTGCACGCGAGGCCCAATTGTTGAATCCGGTCCGTGCCGTGCACGCGAGGCCCGTTTTCGAAGTTTAAATTACTTGTACTTTGTAAATCTATGTAATAGATTAGATTTAAATGTCTGAGGTTTCACGATTGGGCGCGATGAGCGTTTTATTTTATTTTTATCGTTCATATGCATGTCGTGGATGTTTAAATTATGCGGTAGCATGCTATGTATGTTTAAATTACGTTGACAAACCTTTAAGTGTTTTACGTAATTGGATGCGCATAGTAAGCATGCTAGGTTTATCGCGTTTATCAAGCATTTTTAGAATTACTGTGAGCATGTTTTACATGTTGAGTTCTATAGAAAAGCATGCTAGGATTACGTGATCGCATGGACAAACCTTTTGAATAAAAGACTAAGCAAGCAACCCGACAAATTAATTTTCAAATTAAAATGTCAAGACCTCCACTTTTGATCTCTAAACAAAGTGAGGCCTTTGTGAGTAAGCGTCCACACGCGTGGCTTGCTTGCCTTGTTTATCATAAGTTTGTTAGATGAGATTTCTAAATAAAACATTTTAAATCTATTGAGAAGTGGGAGTTTCATGTGTAGCGATCCACGCGCGTGGCTTGCATGTGCGATTTTCATAAGTTCTCTAGTGATAGATATAAAATGAGATAACAAAAGAATTTGAATTGGAGCGGTATGGTCCGGTGAGTATACCAATTCTAAGAATTCATCTTCTATTTGTTAAAATTGTGGTCGATGCTTAGACATCACCTCAAGTACAACTTCATGAAGTCCTTCTTGTGATAGTGATGTGGTCAGTAAGGTCAATCATTAATTTCATTTGTCATAAGGATAAGTTGACATGGATTGAAATTAAGCGACTAAAAGGTATATTTTAGTGCCGGTCGGGGGTTCGTGTAAGCGTCCACACGCGTGGCTTGCATGTGGGATTCCTTGGGCGATTGGAGGTTTCAATTAATATTGTTTTATCAAAGGTTACAATATTATTATTCACGAATTATTTGCGATCGTATGCTTATGTGTTTACATTATCGTTTGAGATATGTCTCTTCGCCGATTATCAATATGCTCGCACAAAATCCGTTATCCGGTCCAAATTTTATCGAGTGGAAGCGAAACATGGAATATGTTCTTATCATTGAAGAACACATGTTTGTTCTCACTACTCCTAAACCCGATGCCCTTCTCGACGATCGACTAATGAGCGGCGAGTCGGCGGACTTTGGAATAAGTCGAACAATATGGCTAAATGCTATATGATGACTACGATGTCGAAGGCTTGCACTGCGACATCGATCGATGGCGACGCGACGATATTTGGTCGAGTCTCGAGTAAGTTTGGGCGATCGGATCGGACGATCGCTTCCACACAATGAGAGAAATCTTGGCGTGTAAGATGGAAGAAGGAAGTTCGGTCCATGAACATGTCTCCACATGACTCATCTCATGGATAGTCTTGATCGGTTGGGAGGAGGTATTGTGGTGAGCGAGGTCGATATCATCCTCAATACACCGCCCAAGTCTTTTGAGAACTTTCGCGTGAATGCGATCATGAGCAAGACCGAGTTTACACTTAGTCGGTTGCTTAATGATCTCGTTCTTTGCGGAAGGAGTTATGGGAAAAGGAGCACATGCTCTTGCTAGCACATCTAAGGGCCCAAAATTTTCGTTGCAAAATGGAAATAGAAAAGGGGTGCCAAAGGTGGTAAAGGCGAGGAAATAGTGGGAGTAATGGGAGCAAGAACATGGTTGCCAGGAGGCTTGAAGAAGCCAAGGAGAAGGCAAGTGCTTCAAGTGCGGTGAGGCGGGCATTGGAAGGCCAAGTGCCCTATGCTCGAGGCTCAAGTGTATGCCATTTGCTTTAATGTGAAACATGTTTAGCGACTTGTTCTACCCGTTCTTGGGTAGTAGATCTGGCATGCGATCATGTTTGTTACACCTTGCGAGGGTTTCTGCGGACAAGGGAGGCTGTTTGATGGCGAGATAACGATCTCCATGGGCACGCGGCGAAAGTCAAGCTGTTGCCGTTGGAGATGTTCTTTATGTTTTGGGACAGGTTTTAGTTTTGAAAGGCGTTTTATATGTGCGGATTTTCGGTGGAACCTTGTTTTGTTTCAAATTATTTACTCATGGATATTACATTATTTTTGATAGTGGTGTTTCTATCATAAGAAATAGCGAAGTTATACGTGTTGGCACTTTATATAATTAAGCTTTATACTATTTACGCAAAACATAATACCTATAACTATGTTGCATCTTCATCAAACCCTAAAAGAAAGTTTTCTTACAGAAGATGACTCTACTTTTCTCTGGCATCTTAGATTAGGTCACATCAATCTAAATAGGATCCAAAGGCGGCTAAGAATGGGCGTTGGGTGATCTCACGGTTACTCGTTCTCGATCTGCGAATCTGTATAGAAGGTAAGATGTCGACCGGACCCTTCAAAGCGAAGGGTTATAGAGCCAAGAAATGTTGGAGTTAGTCCATTCGACTGTGTGGACCTATGTCCACACAAGCTCGTGGAGGGTGCAGTATTTTGTCACTTTCATTGACGATTACTCGAGTGCGGATACATATATAACCTTCACCGCAAGTCCGAATGCTTTGAGAAATTCAAAGAGTTTAAGGCGGAAGTGGAGCGAAGCTAGGTAAAAGTATCAAGTCGGCTGCGGTCGATCGCGGTGGCGAATACCTCGATAACGAGTTTATGGACTATCTAGTGAAATGTGGGATTACATCCAACAAGACTTCACCGCACACACCACGGCAAAATGGTGTGTCGGGCGAAGAAATAGGACTCTTTTGGAAATGGTTAGATCTATGATGAGTTATGCTACATTGCCTATTTCGTTCTGGGGATATGCCTTAGAGACGGCGGCATACTTGCTAAATCTAGTACCGTCCAAGTCAGTCGATAAGACCCCTTTCGAGTTGTGGTTTGGGCGCAAGCCCAGTTTAAGCCACATAAGGATATGGGGCGATCCGGCACGTCTTTGAACAAGAAGGCGACAAGTTGGAGGCTAGATCGATGCAAGGCGTTTATTGGCTATCCTAGAGGGCGAAGGTGGTTTATTCTATAGTCTAAGGATCGGGAAGGTCATTATTAGCACTAATGCCCGATTCTTAGAAGAGGATTATATGAAAAATCATAAGTCCAAAGTTGAAATCATTCTTCAAGAATTAGAAGATGATCGTATTCCACCACCGATTAGGCCAAAGGTGCGAGATGTCGAGTCTAGTGGGAGGATCGACACGGATACTTCAAGAAATTGAAGTGGGTCGAGTTCATTGGAGATACCGACCGTACAAGTGGTACCTACGACAAGTTGTGCAAGATAGAGAACCACAAGTTCTGCACCCACCGTTGTCATTATGTCTATAGCACCTCGTCGTAGTGGGAGGTTGTTCGTCAACCCGGCGATTTATGTTCGTGGGTGAATCGTCGGATTTAGTCCCGTAAAGCGAGCGAGCAATAATCGACCCATGGACGTACAGCGAGGCGATACAAGACAATGATGCAAGATCATGAAACTTACGTTTGGACGAGGTGGTAAAGTCCTATGGATTTACCCAGTTGCCTAGCGAGAGTTGTGTGTATCGGTTAGATGTCAGCGGTAATGTGGTATTTCTTGCACTTTACGAGATGACATTCTTCTATTTGGCAACAATGTGAAGTTGTTATCAGACGTAAAGAGTTGTTTATCCGATCAGTTTCAAATGAAAGACTTAGGAGATGAAGCGTACATTCTTGGGATCAAGGTTTACCGAGATCGCAAGAGGAAAATATTGAGCTTATCTCGGGCGTCTTACATTGATCTTGTGATTACTCGTTTAAGTATGCGGACCGCCAAGAAAGGATTGCTACCTTTCGGACATGGCGTTCCTTTATCTAAAGGCGATCACCTATGACCGCAAAGGAGATAGAGAAATGAGACAAGTTCCCTACGTTTCGCCGTAGGAAGTCTCATGTATGCAATGCTACGCACGAGCCCGATATCTGTTGTGCGATAAGCATAGTAACTAGATATCGGTCTAACCTGGACAAGCACATTGAATTGCGGTAAAGCATATACTCAAGTACACGAAAAGGACTCGAGATTATAGGCTGGTTTACCATGCGAGATAGTCTAATGCCTTTGGGTTATCTGCACTCGGATTTCCAAGTGACCGTGATAAGAATAAGTCACCTCGGACTATGTGTTTACCTTGGGAGGTGGAACCGTATCTGGCGAGTGCAAAGCGGCGATGCATTGCGGACTCTACCATGGAAGCCGAATATGTAGCCACTTCGGAGGTCTGCTAAGGAGGTTGTATGGTTCGAGAACTACCTCATGGATCTAGATGTGGTACTGGTTTGCCCATGAGTATCATGGTTTCTTGTGATAACTCGGGTGCAATGGCAAACTCGAAGGAATCAGCGATCCACAAGGCAAGCAAACACATAGAGAGAAAGTACCATGTCATACGAGAAATCGTTAGAGCGAGGGGCGTCTTGATAGCAAAGATTGATCTGACGGATAACCTAGCCGATCCATTCACTAAAGCACTGCGAAATAAGTCTACGTCGGGGCGTTAGAGGACTTGAATTGCGCTAGATGGCACCGCTAAATCCGCGCAATAAGTCTACGTCGAGGACGTTAGAGGACTGCGCTTAGATGGCACCCGCTAAATCTCGCCAAGAATAAGTCTACGTCGTGGACGTTAGAGGACTTGAATTGCGCTAGATGGCACCCACTTAGAAAGGAAACTTTTGTATAAGTGGGAGAAGCAAAGTGATGGTTTTGTTTGTAATAGCTAGTAGAGACACATTGTATACTAAAAGTTTGCTTTAGTATAAGTGGGAGATTGTTGGATTTGTATCTTGAAAGCGGTTTGGTTGAGCTTGTATACAATGTTTCTGTTACCACTATTACAATCTCCTATCCGAAATGAATACTTGATTGCATATATCGTGTCCCCTTATCTCATATATAAGTTAGATCATACGATTGTGTGAAGATCACGAAGTCCGTATGATTGGTCGAAGCAATGAGATATAAAAGTTTCACACCGTGAGGGCGACTTAAGGACGAGTTGTCGGTTTAGGCTGCAGTATAGATAAGAAGTGACTTGACTTAGTTGCTTGTCTATCTTTGATGCGTCTCGACGTATTGAAGGATCACGGTGAGATGAGTTCTTCTTCGACCGTCGTGAAGAACCAAGATCTCGGTGACTTACGATGATCTAAACCTCGATAAGGTATTAGGTGAGTATGAGTTCTTTGACCATCACTTTGACTTGTTATGAGTGAGGTTATATGTTCTAACCAAGATTCTCCGCATCTTGGGTGGTGGCGTCTTGTATGTCACGCTAGTTATACATGTCGAGTCACCGTATCCGTTAAGGATGATGGCGTCCCTTAAGGAGCTCAAAAGGTTTATTGTACTAAACCTGCGGGTTGAGTTAGCTCAAGTACAATAATAAGGTTGAGTGGTACTACTTAAGGAAATGAAGTTATTGTCGTTTTAAGCGATCGATTGCTATAAATGATTAATGGACGTTCGATATCTTAAATCTGAGGATTCGTAATGTCTAAGTGCAAGCCCGACTCAACTTCGGTAATAAAGGGGTAAGTCAACATTCTTTCTCTAGTGGAATGATCGAATGTTTATAAATTAATTTATGTTCTGGGCTGAACATAAGATAATTAATTTATTTGAGGCCCATCTTTATTCCTTGCATTTGATCCACATTTGGCCCATCAGGCCCGTAGCTCTTGGAAGAAAATCGGCGTCCCTACTGCTCTCAAAGGAAAGATTTTATTCTCTTTATCCCACAAGGATATAATTATATTTATGGTATATGCATAGATCCTTTCCATATAAGATTATGGTAATAATCTTGAGAGTATGGAAATAATCCTGAGTATGGAAATAATAGGAGTATGGTAATATTCCTAAGATTATGGTAATATTCCATAAAGGATTATGGTAACATTCCATATAGGATTAAGGTAGTGCATTATAAATATAAGGTATGAGATAATGCTCATTAATCCCACACATAATTATTGAGAAATTTCCATAGTTCTTGGGAGTGAATTTCGAAAATTAGCTTAGAGGTTGAGGTGATTTTTGTAGTATTCTCCATAGATCGTCCTCACTCGGCGTTGGAGATTGGGCATCAGGGATACAGTCCGGAAGGTCAAAGCACGAGTCTCGACCGTTCGATCCGTTCTATCCGTTCATCCGTTCGATCCACCTCGGCGGATCAAAGGTAAACACGTGAAAACCCCAACGTGTTGCATTTAATTATATAGACGCATGCTAGGTTTATAATCAATGTATGGTGAATTAAACATCCAAGATGGATCCTCGGGCGAGGGTTAACATCGTTTCCTACAATTGGTATCGAGCACGGGATCGAATCTTGGCTCTGTTGGATTAATTCACGTTTGATTATTCGTGCGTTATTATAATTGTGGATTTGTCGTTCATCGTGGCTCGTTTGTTTTGTTGGTTTTGTTTTACACCACGAGAAAATCCGTGGTTAGATTAGATTTTATTATGTAAATCTTATACGTAAAGAAGAACGAAGACGAAGCGAGCGAAGAAGCGAAAGCGACAGGAAAAACGGGGTCTCGGCGGTGTTAGGAGGTATCTCGCGACCGAGCCTGGATCGCTAGGGCGATCGCGAGGGGGCGGCGGCAGGCGCGCGTTCTCGCGAGATCCTGGCGCGCGGCGCGAGCGATCGCGATCGCGAGGAGTACCGCGCCAAGCGGCGGCGAGCTAGCGCAAGCGGCGGGCGCGCGTTGCGGCGAAACCGGCGCTTGGCGGCGGACTCGCGATCGCGGTTTGGCGGCGGGCGGCGGCGTCTCGGCGGGCGTTCGGCGCTGGGGCGCGTGGCGCCGCAGCGTGCTCGATGGGTCGCGATCGCCTTAGCGACCGCGAGGCAAGCCCAGCGAGCACGCGGCGGCGGCCAGGCGCGCGGCGGGCTTTGCCTCAGGCTGCTGCCCAAGACTCTTTGGGCCGACCCGGCCCGGACCCGTTTTCAGAGATTCCGGCCCGTGCGGGCACGAGGCCCAAATTGTTGAATCCGGTCCGTGCGGGCACGCGAGGCCGTTTTCAAGTTTAAATCTGTACTTTGTAAATCTATGTAATAGATTAGATTTAAATGTGCAGGTTTCACGATTGGGCGCGATGAGCGTTTTATTTTATTTTATCGTTCATATGCATGTCGTGGATGTTTAAATTATGCGATAGCATGCTATGTATGTTTAAATTACGTTGACAAACCTTTAAGTGTTTTACGTAATTGGATGCGCATAGTAAGCATGCTAGGTTTATCGCGTTTATCAAGCATTTTTAGAATTCGAGCATGTTTTACATGTTGAGTTCTATAGAAAAGCATGCTAGGATTACGTGATCTGCATGGACAAACCTTTTGAATAAAAAGACTAAGCAAGCAACCCGACAAATTAATTTTCAAATTAAAATGTCAAGACCTCCACTTTTGATCTCTAAACAAAGTGAGACGACTGTGAGTGGCGCCCACACGCGTGGCTTGCTTGCCTTTGTTTATCATAAGTTTGTTAGATGAGATTTCTAAATAAAACATTTTAAATCTATTGAGAAGTGGGAGTTTCATGTATGGCGTCCACACGCGTGGCTTGCATGTGCGATTTTCATAAGTTCTCTAGAGATAGATATAAAATGAGATAACAAAAGAATTTGAATTGGGCGGTATGGTCCGGTGAGTATACCAATTCTAAGAATTCATCTTCATTTGTTAAAATTGTGGTCAATGCTTAGACATCACCTCAAGTACAACTTCATGAAGTCCTTCGTGATAGTGATGTGGTCTAGTAAGGTCCAATCATTAATTTCATTTGTCGTAAGGATAAGTTGACATGGATTGAAATTAAGCGACTAAAAGGTATATTTTAGTGCAGTCGGGGGTTCGTGTATGGCGTCCACACGCGTGGCTTGCATGTGGGATTCCTTGGGCGATTGGAGGTTTCAATTAATATTGTTTTATCAAAAGGTTACAATATTATTATTCTGAATTATTTGCGATCGTATGCTTATGTGTTTACATTATCGTTTCGAGATATGTCTCTTCTGCCGATTATCAATATGCTCGCACAAAATCCGTTATCGGTCCAAATTTTATCGAGTGGAAGCGAAACATGGAATATGTTCTTATCGTTGAAGAACACATGTTTGTTCTCACTACTCTAAACCCGATGCCCTTATCGCGATCGACTAATGAGCAATGAGAGTCGGCGGACTTTGGAATAAGTCAAACAATATGGCTAAATGCTATATGATGACTACGATGTCCAAAGGCTTGCGGTGCTGACATCGATCGATGGCGACGCGACGATATTTGGTCAAGTCTCGAGTAAGTTTGGGCGATCGGATCGGACGATCCGCCCACACAATGAGAGAAATCTTGGCGTGTAAGATGGAAGAAGGAAGTTCGGTCCATGAACATGTCTCCCACATGACTCATCTCATGGATAGTCTTGATCGGTTGGGAGGAGGTATTGACGGCGGCCAAGGTCGATATCATCCTCAATACTTGCCCAAGTCTTTTGAGAACTTTCGGCGTGAATGCGATCATGAGCAAGACCGAGTTTACACTTAGTCGGTTGCTCAATGATCTCGTTCTTTGCGGAAGGAGTTATGGGAAAAGGAGCACATGCTCTTGCTAGCACATCTAAGGGCCCAAAATTTTCGTTGCAAAATGGAAATAGAAAAAGGGTGCCAAAGGTGGTAAAGGCGAGGAAATAGTGGGAGTAATGGGAGCAAGAACATGGTTGCCACCGGAGGCTTGAAGAAGCCGAAGGAGAAGGCAAGTGCTTCAAGTGCGGTAAGGCGGGCATTGGAAGGCCAAGTGCCCTATGCTCAAGGCTCAGGTATGCCATTTGCTTTAATAACGGAAACATGTTTAGCGACTTGTTCTACCCATTCTTGGGTAGTAGATCTGGCGCAATCGATCATGTTTGTTACACTTGCGGGGTTTCTGCGGACAAGGGAGGCTGTTTGATGGCGAGATAACGATCTCCATAGGCAACGCAGCGTAAAGTCGAAGTCTGTTGCCGTTGGAATGTTCTTTATGTTTTGGGACAACAGTTTTAGTTTTGAAAGGCGTTTTATATGTGCGGATTTTCGGTGGAACCTTGTTTTGTTTCAAATTATTTACTCATGGATATTACGTTATTTTTGATAGTGGTGTTTCTATCATAAGAAATGACGAAGTTATCGTGTTGGCACTTTATATAATTCGCTTTATACTATTTACGCAAAACATAATACCTATAACTATGTTGCATCTTCATCAAACCCTAAAAGAGAAAGTTTTCTTAGAAGATGACTCTACTTTCTCGGCATCTTAGATTAGGTCACATCAATCTAAATAGGATCAAAGACCGGCTAAGAATGGGCGTTGGGTGATCTCACGGTTACTCCGTTCTCGATCTGCGAATCTGTATAGAAGGTAAGATGTCGACCGGACCCTCAAAGCGAAGGGTTATAGAGCGAAATGTTGGAGTTAGTCCATTCGACTGTGTGGACCGATGTCCACACAAGCTCGTGGAGAATGCAGTATTTTGTCACTTTCATTGGCGATTACTCGAAATGCGGATACATATACCGCTTCGCGCAAGTCCGAATGCTTTGAGAAATTCAAAGAGTTTAAGGCGGAAGTGGAGCGAAGCTAGGTAAAGTATCAAGTCATGCTGTTCGATCGCGGTGGCGAATACCTCGAGAACGAGTTTATGGACTACCTAGTGAAATGTGGGATTACATCCCGGTGCTTCACCGAGCACACCACAAAGAAATGGTGTGTCGAGCGAAGAAATAGGACTCTTTTGGAAATGGTTAGATCTATGATGAGTTATGCTACATTGCCTATTTCGTTACGGGATATGCCTTAGAGGCGGTGACATACTTGCTAAATCTAGTACCGTCAAGTCGGTCGAAAAGACCCCTTCGAGTTGTGGTTTGGGCGAAGCCCGGTTTAAGCCACATAAGGATATGGGGCGATCCGGCATGTCTTTGAACAAGAAGGCGACAAGTTGGAGGCTAGATCGGCAAAGTGTTTATTGGCTATCCTAGAGGAGCGAAGGTGGTTTATTCTATAGTCTGAGGATCGGAAGGTCATTATTAGCACTAATGCCCGATTCTTAGAAGAGGATTATATGAAAATCATAAGTCCAAAGTTGAAATCATTCTTCAAGAATTAGAAGATGATCGTATTCCACCACCGATTAGGCCAAAGGTGCGAGATGTCGAGTCAGTGGGAGGATCGACACCGATACTTCAAGAAATTGAAGTGGGTCGGGAGTTCATTGGAGATACCGACCGCCATAAGTGGTACCTACACGACAAGTTGTGCAAGATAGAGAACCACAAGTTCTTGCACCCACCGTTGTCATTATGTACATAGCACCTCGTCGTAGTGGGAGGTTGTTCGTCAACCCGGCGATTTATGTTCGTGGGTGAATCGTCGGTTTAGTCCCGTAAAGCGAGCGAGCGATAATCGACCCATGGACGTACAGGCGTCGATACAAGACAATGATGCAAGATCATGAAACTTACGTTTGGACGAGGTGGTAAAGTCTATGGATTTACCGGTTGCCTAGCGAGAGTTGTGTGTATCGGTTAGATGTCAGCGGTAATGTGGTATTTCTTGCACTACGTAGATGACATTCTTCTATTTGGCAACAATGTGAAGTTGTTATCGGGCGTAAAGAGTTGTTTATCCGATCGGTTTCAAATGAAAGACTTAGGAGATGAAGCGTACATTCTTGGGATCAAGGTTTACCGAGATCGCAAGAGGAAAATATTGAGCTTATCTCGGCGTCTTACATTGATCTTGTGATTACTCGTTTAAGTATGCGGACCGCCAAGAAAGGATTGCTACCTTTCGGACATGGCGTTCCTTTATCTAAAGGCGATCACCTATGTTTGCAAAGGAGATAGAGGAAATGAGACAAGTTCCTACGTTTCGCCGTAGGAAGTCTCATGTATGCAATGCTACATACGAGGCCGATATCTGTTTGTGCGAGAAGCATAGTAGCTAGATATCGGTCTAACCTCGACAAGCACATTGAATTGCGATAAAGCATATACTCAAGTACACGAAAAGGACTCGAGATTATAGGCTAGTTTACCATGCGAGATAGTCTAATGCCTTTGGGTTATCTGAGACTCGGATTTCAAGTCGACCGTGATAAGAATAAGTCTACCTCGGACTATGTGTTTACCTTGGGAGGTGGAACCGTATCTGGCGGAGTGCAAAGCGGCGATGCATTGCGGACTCTACCATGGAAGCCGAATATGTAGCCACGGAGGCGCTAAGGAGGTTGTATGGTTCGAGAACTACCTCATGGATCTAGATGTGGTACTGGTTTGCCCATGAGTATCATGGTTTCTTGTGATAACTCGGTGCAATGGCAAACTCGAAGGAATCAGCGATCCACAAGGCAAACAAACACATAGAGAGAAAGTACCATGTCATACGAGAAATCGTTGAGCGAGGGGCGTCTTGATAGCAAAGATTGATCGACGGATAACCTGGCCGATCCATTCACTAAAGCTCGCGAAATAAGTCTACGTCGGGGCGTTAGAGGACTTGAATTGCGCTAGATGGCACCCGCTAAATCTGCGCAATAAGTCTACGTCGAGACGTTAGAGGACTTGAATTGCGCTAGATGGCACCGCTAAATCTGCCGCAATAAGTCTCGGGGCGTTAGAGGACTTGAATTGCGCTAGATGGCACCCACTTAGAAAGGAAACTTTTGTATAAGTGGGAGAAGCAAAGTGATGGTTTTGTTTGTAATAGCTAGTAGAGAGACACATTGTATACTAAAAGTTTGCTTTAGTATAAGTGGGAGATTGTTGGATTTGTATCTTGAAAGCGGTTTGGTTGAGCTTGTATACAATGTTTCTGTTACCACTATTACAATCTCTATCCGAAATGAATACTTGATTGCATATATCGTGTCCCCTTATCTCATATATAAGTTAGATCATACGGTGTGTAGAAGATCACGAAGTGCGTATGATTGGTCGAAGCTTAATGAGATATAAAAGTTTCACGGTGAGGCGACTTAAGGGCGAGTTGTCGGTTTAGGCTGCAGAGTATAGATAAGTGACTTGACTTAGTTGCTTGTCTATCTTTGATGCGTCTCGGCGTATTGAAGGATCACGATGAGATGAGTTCTTCTTTTCGACCGTCGTGAAGAACCAAGATCTCGGTGACTTACGATAATCTAAACCTCGATAAGGTATTAGGTGAGTATGAGTTCTTGACCATCACTTTGACTTGTTATGAGTGAGGTTATATGTTCTAACCCAGATTCTCCGCATCTTGGGTGGTGGCGATCTTGTATGTCACGCTAGTTATCATGTATCCAGTCACCGTATCCGTTAAGGATGATGACGTCCCCTTAAGGAGCTCAAAAGGTTTATTGTACTAAACCCTGCAGGTTGAGTTAGCTCAAGTACAATAATAAGGTTGAGTGGTACTACTTAAGGAAATGAAGTTATTAATCGTTTTAAGCAGTCAGATTGCTATAAATGATTAATGGACGTTCGATATCTTAAATACGGGGATTCGTAATGTCTAAGTGCAAGCCCGACTCAACTTCGGTAATAAAGGGGTAAGTCAACATTCTTTCTCTAGTGGCATGATCGAATGTTTATAAATTAATTTATGTTCTGGGCTGAACATAAGATAATTAATTTATTTGAGGCCCATCTTTATTCCTTGCATTTGATCCCTGGGCTGGCCCATCCAGGCCCATAGCTTAGCAAGAAAATCGGTCCCTATCTCTCTATGGCAAGATTTTATTCTCTTTATCCACAAGGATATAATTATATTTATGGTATATGCATAGATCCTTTCCATATAAGATTATGGTAATAATCTTGAGAGTATGGAAATAATCTGAAGTATGGAAATAATCTAAGAGTATGGAAATAATCCTAAGATTATGGTAATATTCCATATAGGATTATGGTAATATTCCATATAGGATTATGGTAATATTCCATATAGGATTAAGGTAGTGCATTATAAATATAAGGTATGAGATGAATGCTCATTAATCCCAATTATAATTTGAAATTCCCATAGTTCTTGGGAGAGATTTTCGAGAGCCATCTTAGAGCATTGGGTGATTTTCCGAAGCATTCTCCATAGATCGTCCTCACTCGACGTTGGAGATTGGGCAACCGGGATACAGTCCAGAAGGTCAAAGCACGAGTCTCGACCGTTCAATCCGTTCATCCCGTTCGATCCACCTCGACAGATCCAAAGGTAAACACGAGAAAACCCCAACGTGTTGCAATTAATTATATAGACGCATGCTAGGTTTATAATCAATGTATGGTGAATTAAACACCCAAGATGGATCCTCGGGGCGAGGGTTAACATACGTTTTCCCTACAATTGGTATCAGAGCCTGGGATCAGAATCTTGGCTCTGTTGGATTAATTCACGTTTGATTATTACGTGCGTTATTATAATTGTGGATTTGTCGTTCATCGTGGCTCGTTTATTTTGTTGGTTTTGTTTTTACACCACGAGAAAATCCGTGGTTAGATTAGATTTTATTATGTAAATCTTATGCGTAAAGAAGAACGAGCGAGCGAGCGAGCGAAGAACAGCGACGGGAAGAACGGGGTTCTCGGACCGTCTCGGGTGGTTTCGTCGCGAGGCTGCGGGCGGCGGGGCGCGTTCGCGCGCGAGATCCTGGCGCTTAGCGAGCCGACTCGGCGATCGCGAGTACCGCGACGCGTGCGGCGGCGGCGAGCTAGCGGCGACGGCGCGCGTTCGTGCGAAACCCGCGCGGCAGCTGGCGGACTCGCGATCGCGGTATGGCGGCGGCGGCGATGTCTCGGCGGACGTTCGGCGCTTGGGCGTGGCGGCGCGCAGCGTGCTCGGCGGGTCGCGGTCGCGTTAGCGACGCGAGGCAGCCGCGAGGAGCGCGGGCAGGCGCGCGAGGTGGGAGGCGGGTGGGCTTTGCCCTTCAGCGCCCGGCACATTTTGGGCGACCGGCCCGGACCGTTTTCGAGATTCCGGCCCGTGCGTGCACGCGAGGCCCAGTGTTGAATCCGGTCCGTGCCGGGTGCGCGAGGCCTTTCAAGTTTAAATCTTGTGCTTTGTAAATCTATGTAATAGATTAGATTTAATTGTGCAGGTTTCACGATTGGGCCGCGATGAACGTTTTATTTTATTTTTATCGTTCATATGCATGTCGTGGATGTTTAAATTATGCAGTAGCATGCTATGTATGTTTAAATTACGTTGACAAACCTTTAAGTGTTTTACGTAATTGGATGCGCATAGTAAGCATGCTAGGTTTATCGCGTTTATCAAGCATTTTTTTAGAATTCTGCGAGCATGTTTTACATGTTGAGTTCTATAGAAAAGCATGCTAGGATTACGTGATCTGCATGGACAAACCTTTTGAATAAAAAGACTAAGCAAGCAACCCGACAAATTAATTTTTCAAATTAAAATGTCAAGACCTCCACTTTTGATCTCTAAACAAAGTGAGGACGCGTGAGTGGCGATCCACACGCGTGGCTTGCTTGCTTTGTTTATCATAAGTTTGTTAGATGAGATTTCTAAATAAAACATTTTAAATCTATTGAGAAGTGGGAGTTTCATGTGTGGCGCCCACACGCGTGTGGCTGCATGTGCGATTTTCATAAGTTCTCTAGAGATAGATATAAAATGAGATAACAAAAGAATTTGAATTGGAAGCGGTATGGTCCGGTGAGTATACCAATTCTAAGAATTCATCTTCTGTTGTTAAAATTGTGGTCATGCTTAGACATCACCTCAAGTACAACTTCATGAAGTCCCTTCCTTGTGATAGTGATGTGGTCTAGTAAGGTCAATCATTAATTTCATTTGTCATAAGGATAAGTTGACATGGATTGAAATTAAGCGACTAAAAGGTATATTTTAGTGCAGTCGGGGGTTCATGTGTGGCGTCCACACGCGTGGCTTGCATGTGGAATTCCTTGGGCGATTGGAGGTTTCAATTAATATTGTTTTATCAAAGGTTACAATATTATTATTACGAATTATTGCGATCGTATGCTTATGTGTTTTACATTATCGTTTGAGATATGTCTCTTACGCCGATTATCAATATGCTCGCACAAAATCCGTTATCCGGTCCAAATTTTATCGAGTGGAAGCGAAACATGGAATATGTTCTTATCATTTGAAGAACACATGTTTGTTCTCACTACTCCTAAACCCGATGCCCTTCATCGACGCATCGACTAATGAGCGAGAGTCAAGCGAGACTTTGGAATAAGTCGAACAATATGGCTAAATGCTATATGATGACTACGATGTCCAAAGGCTTGCGGCTGCTGACATCGATCGATGGCGAGCGGACGATATTTGGTCAAGTCTCGAGGTAAGTTTGGGCGATCGGATCGACGATCGCTTCCACACAATGAGAGAAATCTTGGCGTGTAAGATGGAAGAAGGAAGTTCGATCCATGAACATGTCTCCCATGACTCATCTCATGGATAGTCTTGATCGGTTGGGATGAGGTATTGTGGTGAGCCAAGGTCGATATCATCCTCAATACACTTGCCCAAGTCTTTTGAGAACTTTCGGCGTGAATGCGATCATGAGCAAGACCGAGTTTACACTTAGTCGGTTGCTCAATGATCTCGTTCTTTGCGGAAGGAGTTATGGGAAAAGGGCACATGCTCTTGCTAGCACATCTAAGGGCCCAAAATTTTCGTTGCAAAATGGAAATAGAAAAGGGTGCCAAAGGTGGTAAAGGCGAGGAAATAGTGGGAGTAATGGGAGCAAGAACATGGTTGCCAGGAGGCTTGAAGAAGCGAAGGAGAAGGCAAGTGCTTCAAGTGCGGCAAGGCGGGCATTGGAAGGCCAAGTGCCCTATGCTCGAGGCTCAAGGTATGCCATTTGCTTTAAACGAAACATGTTTAGCGACTTGTTCTACCCATTCTTGGGTAGTAGATCTGGAACCGATCATGTTTGTTACACCTTGCGTGGGTTCCTGCGGACAAGGGAGCTGTTTGATGGCGAGATAACGATCTCCATGGGCACGCGGCGAAAGTCGAAAGCTATTGCGGTTGGAGATGTTCTTTATGTTTTGGGACAACAGTTTTAGTTTTGAAAGGCGTTTTGTATGTGCGGATTTTCGGTGGAACCTTGTTTGTTTGAAATTATTTACACATGGATATTCATTATTTTTGATAGTGGTGTTTCTATCATAAGAAATGACGAAGTTATCGTGTTGGCACTTTATATAATTAAGCTTTATACTATTTACGCAAAACATAATACCTATAACTATGTTGCATCTTCATCAAACCCTAAAAGAAAGTTTTCTTCATGAGATGACTCTACTTTTCTCTGGCGTCTTAGATTAGGTCACATCAATCTAAATAGGATCCAAAGGCGGCTAAGAATGGGCGTTGGGTGATCTCACGGTTACTCCGTTCTCGATCTGCGAATCTGTATAGAAGGTAAGATGTCGACCGGACCCTTCAAAGCGAAGGGTTATAGAGCCACGAAATGTTGGAGTTAGTCCATTCGACTGTGTGGACCGATGTCACACAAGCTCGTGGAGGGTGCAGTATTTTGTCACTTTCATTGACGATTACTCAAGAGTGCGGATACGTATACACGCCGCACCGAAGTCGAATGCTTTGAGAAATTCAAAGAGTTTAAGGCGGAAGTGGAGCGAAGCTAGGTAAAGTATCAAGTCATCTGCGTTACGATCGCGGTGGCGAATACCTCGATAACGAGTTTATGGACTATCTAGTGAAGTGTGGGATTACATCCCAACAAGACTTCACCGACACACACCACAAAATGGTGTGTCGGAGGCGAAGAAATAGGACTCTTTTGGAAATGGTTAGATCTATGATGAGTTATGCTACATTACTATTTCGATTACGGGGTATGCCTTAGAGGCGGCGGCATACTTGCTAAATCTAGTACCGTCAAGTCGATCGATAAGACCCTTCGAGTTGTGGTTCGGCGCAAGCCGGTTTAAGCCACATAAGGATATGGGGCGATCCGGCTGCGTCTTTGAATAAGAAGGCGACAAGTTGGAGGCTAGATCGATGCAAGGCTGTTTATTGGCTATCTAGAGGAGCGAAGGTGGTTTATTCTATAGTCCTAAGGATCGGAAGGTCATTATTAGCACTAATGCCCGATTCTTAGAAGAGGATTATATGAAAAATCATAAGTCCAAAGATGAAATCATTCTTCAAGAATTAGAAGATGATCGTATTCCACCACCGTTTAGGCCAAAGGTGCGAGATGTCGAGTCTAGTGGGAGGATCGACACCGGATACTTCAAGAAATTGAAGTGGGTCGAGTTCATTGGAGATACCGACCGCATGAGTGGTACCTACACGACAAGTTGTGCAAGATAGAGAACCACAGTTATCGCACCCACCGTTGTCATTATGTCTATAGCACCTCGTCGTAGTGGGAGGTTGTTCGTCAACCCGGCGATTTATGTTCGTGGGTGAATCGTCGGATTTAGTCCCGTAAAGCGAGCAGGCAATAATCGACCCATGGACGACAATGAGGCGATACAAGACAATGATGCAAGATCATGAAACTTACGTTTGGACGCGGTGGTAAAGTCACATGGATTTACCCAGTTGCTAGCGAGAGTTGTGTGTATCGGTTAGATGTCAACGGTAATGTGGTATTTCTTGCACTTTACGTAGATGACATTCTTCTGTTGGCAACAATGTGAAGTTGTTAACCAAGTCATTCGGGCATTTCAAGAGGATATGCTAATGGCGGAGGAAAGAACATCCTCGATACCTATCTACAAGAGATATTGAGAATTGTTCAAAGAAGAACCCATCCACCACACATTTGATGGAGACAAGAAACAAAGGAGCAACATCTGCTCCTAGTTACAAACAAATTTCATCGGATTCTTCAAATTCGGCGGAATTAAGGGAGATCCAAATGACAGTGCAATATTACGACAACTATCTATATGGCGTTCCACATGAGCTAAGTAGGATATCCATGCAGCAGGATGAGACTCCCAACCTATTGCAGAGTATCCGAAGAAGATCAAGGCCTTGCGAGAAGCGGACCCGAGATTGGTCAAGATATCCCGAGTGAACTCAAGTTCAAACCCATTGGAATGGTTAAGGATAAAGCTTGAACCGAAAGAATAATCCAACTCTCTAGAAAATGAATAATCTTGAGAGAGTAGGATTGAATGAGTTGTAGAAGTTAGCATAATCATTTGCTAACCTCAATAATGATGGATTAGAAAATGAACCAGAACATTCCAAATAACGAGCCACCAATTCCACCACAGAGGTATCACCTATTGATCATATGGGATCAAGAGGTCTATATGAGTCGTCGAGGACGATGTAGAGTATGCAGCAGAACAAGCCAGAAACGAAACAAAAGAAAGAAGAATAAGAAAAAGAGTGCAGGAAACCCTATCGAAAAAGCCACCTTGGAGCCTATCCGTCCCTATGGATTGACACTCGACATTGATGAAGTCAACTTCAATGATCTAGAAAACATCATAATAAATGGGCAGCATCAATGGTTGTTGCAGCCGCAAAACTGAAACTTGACAATACTGTGAACATTGCCCAGTTGAAAGAAAACAAGCAATATTGACGTTCGACTTTATGGAGGACACGGTAAAAGGCATGGCTGATACATTCAAAGTTAATTTCCTCGGAGATGGATATTTTGAAAGCTACAATAATGAGAAGAGAAAGAAATATTAGTTGGCTCTTTACAATCTAAAACTTGTAGTCTTGGAGCAAAGATCTCTCAACAAATTTCTCCAATTATTTACTAAGTACCAACATCTTAGTATGGTCAACGAAGATGTTACACGAGAACTATTTTTTTTAAATTCCCTAGTCCATGGAGGGAAATGTTAATCAATGATTACCAACCAAGAGCCTATATAGACAATGTATCCACAATGATGTCTTATGTTCACAAGAAACTGTCCGAGTTGTGTCAAGTTGCAACCACTCAGAGGAATCTCAAGAAATTGAGAAAGATCAACAAATCAACCCCGTTGATTTGTGATATGATTGATCTTCCAACGAAAATCAGAGGAGAACATTTATATCAATCCAAAAGGAAGAAAAACAAGTTCCAACCCTACAACAAGGGAATGAGAGAAATAAGGAGTTCTTGAAGGACAAGAACGATGTGGTCGCGACAAAAGGCCAGTTATTATAAATCTGGACAAAGGAATGGTCCAATAAGAAGATGGTATCAAGCTCAGGGATCAAGTTCTCGCGAGCAAACACCGACGAAGAAGATTTTTAGACGAGCTCACACTAGAGCTAATGAAAGTTTCAAGGATTGCAACTGCTGGACGTGCGGTGAAAATGGGCATATCTCAACAAATTGCCCACAGAACGAGCAAAGAGGAATGTGGAGATTCGAGTCTATACCAGACATCGAGGACACCGTATACTACCAAGAATTGGTACAAGTATACAAGAAGAGATCTTCAGTGGAGAAGAAGAATAGGATGAGTCTTCAGGATCCGACTGAAGGAGAGACGCGTTATCAGGAGCATCAAGATGAGCTAGGTCATACTAGCTCAACTATCATGTCACATAAAATAATGGTCAGGATAATGAACAAAACAAAGTATCAAGGGTTTTCAACAGAAGGAAAGATAGACCATGTTCTAAGGAACCTAAGTTTATTCAAAAGGAAACACAATGTCATCTACGAAATCACAAGGCGTGAGATGTCGCTTTCATCCCAGTTTACTGGAAATCAAATGGAGATGCAACTTATACCAACTAGTGATATCAAGGAAGATCTTCAAAGTATAAAGCCAGAAATCGCTAATACGATGGAATGGATTCATATTGGATCAATCTAGTTGGTGATCAAATCGACGCTCTTTTTGGGTATAGATGCACCGATTGATATCGCAATTTGCGATAAAATGATATTGAATCATGCTGATTCAGCAATGGGAACCATCTCAGATAATCTATGTGTAAAAAATAATATTGCGATCTTCTATCCGAAGATTTCATATAATATCAAAGATTATGGATTCAGCAGAGCTCTGACGCTATATCGGGACTTCAAGAAACAAGAATTGAGGGATAATGGGAACGGACCATATTCCTTCACTTATCAGGTGTTTTATGCTCTTTCAAACTCCCATCATACAGAGTTATATTTGGGGAAAGAGTTTATCGAGATACCAGATATTTTCAAGAAGGTAGCTAAAGCTAGCTGTCCAGACCGGGTGGAACTTCCATCTTTAAGAGAGATAAATATCCCGATCAATAACAAGTCGATACTCCAGTACAGTGATAGTCAAAGATTTGGAGCCCCAAGGTTATCATTCTAAGGAGATAGAGTTATCTCTCAACCATATGAAATGAGTTTTTGTCAATCGTATGAAATGAGATCTATTAGAGACGTCCAACCACAAGCAATCAAAGGTGCAGCCAAGATTGGATGTCCACAAGGATGACAAGAAATTAGCATAAGATTTGACACAGTAGGTGAAGAAATATATTTCCCTTGTACGGTGTTACATGATCTAAAGAATTCAGGGGCCAATGTTTATAAAGGAACCTTGGATTCAGAGGCTTTCAAATAATCATTACAGGAAAGACCGATCGAGAAATAGAGGTCCTAATCCTAGGATGCATATTCCTCGATAGATGCAAACCATGAGGAATAACAAACTGAATGAATGGATGTGATAATTAACGGGAGAAAACTGTTAATTGAATGACAAGTCCATTCTCAATATACATCTCAATTGAGATGTTATACGAGAAATACAAAGCAGGGTATTTTTGCTGCCTATGTCAATTCAGGTGCAAGAATCTGCACAGTAAAGAAGGGAGTTTTTTCGACAGAAGTGGAGAAAAATCTACCTTAGATTGCTGGAAGAGATTTCTCAAAGAAAATCTTGCTCTTATCTAAAGAAGTAAGACAAACGAAAATCTTGATAGGCGAAGCATGTCAAATACCTTGGTACAAGGTCCAGACTCTACCAATCTATTTCCATGATACCGGAGTAGATATTCTGTTGGGAAACAATTTCCTACATATGTTCAAGAAATTTATGCAGGACATTGAAATGAGGCGATTGGTGTTCACAACCAATTTTGATTACAAAATCATTGTTCAACGACTACAATGGGCATTTTAACCGAAAAATGTCAATCAAATTTCGCAAAGAAGCGTGGTGATGAAGGAAACTTGCACTCAAAGATGAAGGATTAAGGCGATTCAACGAAACCTTCACCGAATTGTAGGATTTCGAATTGTCACGAAGATCTTATTGATGAGGAGATCCAAATCCTCAAAGCATCTCTAATATCTAGCCAAGATATTGGAGAAGGAGTATATATTGCTCTAGATGATGTCAAGAGGAAAATCGTTCGGTGTTACAACGAGGATTCTTTGACTTGGTGGAACAGGAACCAACTCGAAGCTAGTCTGAAGGTTAAGCCAGGCAAAGAATTCGAGTTTGTCAGATTCTGACTCATCCTAATGAATCTCGTGGATCAGAAGGATATGAGACAGATAATCAAGGAACAACTTGATTTCAAATTTATAGAATCAAGGAACTCGCCCTACAGCAGTCCCGGATTTCTAGTGAGGAATCATGGTGAGGTCAAAAGAGGTAAACCCAGATTTGTTATTAATTATAAAGGTATTAATGATATTCTGGAGTTTGACGGATATTTTATCCCGAATAGAGAACACCTTATCAACTGCATTAGGAATACTAAGGTTTTCTCTAAGTTTGATTGCAAGTTAGGTTTCTAGGAGGAAGGAAGTAAGAAGTTCACGACTTTCTCTACTCGCAAAGGCACTACGTTTGGAGCGTGATGTCGATGGGGTTGGCTATGCACCCGGATATTCGAGAGGAAGATGGATAATCTTTTCAAAGATTATTTCTCTTTCATGATTGTCTATATTGATGACATCCTCATAACGTCAAAAAATATGGATAAACTGTTAGACATTTGGAAATATTTGTAGATATCTATCAAAATGAAGGATTGGTACTGTCTGAGAAGAAGACAGTCATTACTACCTGAAAAGTAGAGTTTTTGGGTATTGAGATCGATGAGACGAGAATTATTCTGCTGGATCATATTGTGTAGAAGGTGCAAAACTTCCCAGAAGATCTCAAGGAAAAGAAGAAACTCCAAAGTTTCTTGGTAGTTGCTAATTTTGCAGGAATGTTTATCAAATATCTTGCAAAGTATAGGAAAATCTTTAGCCCATTGCTAAGGAAAGATGTTCTCTTCATATGGACAGATGAACATCTAGAATGGATGAAGAGATTGAAGGAGGTCTGCAAAACCCTCCCTAAACTTTTGATATCATAGGACGAAGATGACTTGGTCACTGTATACGATCTTTGTAGGAAAAGCGATGTTAACCTCGCCCGAGGATCCATCTTGGGTGTTTAATTCACCATACATTGATTATAAACCTAGCATGCGTCTATATAATTAAATCGCAACACGTTGGGGTTTTCACGTGTTTACCTTTGGATCGAAGAGGTCGACGGAACGAGATGAGCGGATCGAGCGGATCGGACGGATCGGACTCGTGCTGACCTTCCGGCTGTATCCCGATTGCCCAATCTCCAACGTCGAGTGAGGACGATCTATGGAGAATGCTCGGAAAATCACCCTTGCTCTCACTAGAATTTTCGATAATTCTCTCACAATATGAGATGGCGAAATTCTTGCTTTCAATATGTGAGCATTAACTGAGACATTATCTCATACCTTATATTTATAATGCACTACCTTAATCCTATATGGAATATTACCATAATCCTATATGGAATATTACCATAATCCTATATGGAATATTACCATAATCTTAGGATTATTTCCATACTCTTGGGATTATTTCCATACTCTCAAGATTATTACCATAATCTTATATGGAAAGGATCTATGCATATACCATAAATATAATTATATCCATGTGGATAAAGAGAATAAAATCTTGCCAATTGAGAGCATGAGGCGCCGATTTTCCTTGGCTACGGCCCTGGATGGGCCACCAGGATCAAATGCAAGGAATAAAGATGGGCCTCAAATAAATTAATTATCTTATGTTCGACCCGAACATAAATTAATTTATAAACATTCGATCATGCCACTAGAGAAAGAATGTTGACTTACCCTTTATTACCGAAGTTGAGTCGGGCTTGCACTTAGACATTCTGAATCCCGTATTTAAGATATCGAACGTCCATTAATCATTTATAGCAATCATTGCTTAAAGCGATTAATAACTTTATTTCTTAAGTAGTACCACTCAACCTTATTATTGTACTGAGCTAACTCAACTGCGGGGTTTAGTACAATAAACCTTTGAGCTCCTTAAGGGGCGTCATCATCCTTAACGGACACTGGTGACTCGACATGATAACTAGCGTGACATACAAGATCGCCACCACCCGAGATGCGGAGAATCTTGGGTTAGAACATATAACCTCACCCATAACAAGTCAAAGTGATGGATGAACTCATACTCACCTAATACCTTATCGAGGTTTAGATCATCGTAAGTCACCGAGATCTTGGTTCTTCACGACGGTCGAAGAAGAACACATCTCACCGTGATCCTTCAATACGTCGAGACGCGTCAAAGCATAGACAAGCAACTAAGTCAAGTCACTTATCTATCTCGCAGCCTAAACCGACAACTCGTCCTTAAGTCGTCTCATTTGTGAAACTTTTATATCTCATTAAGCTCGACCAATCATACGGACTTACGTGATCTTCTACACACCGTATGATCTAACTTATATATGAGATAAGGGACACAGATATATGCAATCAAGTATTCAAATCGGATAGGAGATTGTAATAGTGGTAACAGGAAACATTGTATACAAGCTCAACCAAACTGCTTTCAGTAAACAAATCCAACAGATGCAAGTGATCATTGGTGGACAGCAGTGCTTACAAAGATCACCTCACTTGGAGAAGAACCATGCAGATACTGTAGCGGCCTCTTTCCGAAGAAAATATTGTGCGCTGGTACATCAATGAAAAATAGTTCTTTGTAGTTCGATAGGCTTTTAAGAAATGACATATTTTCTTACTTGCAAAGAAATTTACTTTAAAAGTTGATAACACACAAGTTAAAGTTTTTTTAGTAAATAAAAATGAATCTAAGCCCGAAAAGGCTAGGTTATTAAGATGACAAGCTGAATGCCAATATTATATTTATGATATTATTGTTCTTAAATCTCATAAAAATATTCTTATAGATTTTCTGACGAGAGATGGAGCCGAAGGAAATTGACTACATTATCATCGTCCAAAGGCAACTCCAGTAAAACCTGGAACTGCTCATGAAGGACTGGGATGACTATGTCCTTCATGCGAAACAGGGAGGAAGGCTTCAAGATGGGGATGTGACTTGCGTCATAGACCGAATCAGAGTATGCACACGAAATGCGAGTTCGCTCCAATTCGTTACGCACTAGCCACTGCTCTGGGCTGCCAGTTCAAGTCTGGGAAATGAGTCATTTCCCGTACAGGGCGATTTTCTTGTAGCAAGAGATTCCAGTACCCTTAGCACGAGTTCTAAGTTGGTGGATTCTTTGGAATCGTCGACCCAAGAAAAAGACGATGACCAGGTGTCACAACCTGAATCACCGTGTCAACCCAGCACCTCTGGGGTAAAAGAGGGAGAGATCAGTCTTAGGCCCATGATCGACAAATCAAAGGCTGATACTAACGTTATTGATATTTCTCCTAATTGGCAGGCATACCAGTCCAGTTGGGAGAAGTTGCAAACAAGAAATGACATTAACCCTAATCACAGCAGGGTTGATATCTCGGGAATATATCTTCGAGTTTGGATATCCACTGGAGCCAATCCATAGGATGTCAAGCAATGGTATGAATTCGGGGCACTAGCCTCGGTTTATACGATTGCGCTAGCTTTCACCCAGATAAAGGGTCTACCATAATGGATCCAAGAAGCGGTGCACGACTCTTGGGTAAATAATCCAGACTCGGCGAGAGGAGCGTTTTGGGCATATTGCATCGGTGCGGCTCTAGAACCGATCGAAAAGAAAGTCACAAAATCTTCCACTACATCGAGCTTCGACGACCCAATACAAGGACCCTTAACAACATCAAGTCCTTATCATGAAAATCTCATTGGTCACCACGTTCTCGAGGATCGGATCAGCGAGGTGAGCATGGGTATATGGGTGCATCTCGTAGAGATGGACAAAGTCAAGTTTCCATTCAAGTTCTTCCATAATTCGACGAATGGAACTTTCCTATTAAATACCATGATAGGAAAACAACGAGCTTGCAGAGCTTCTTTGAGAATAAGAGGACACTACTGCGGGAAAACAAGGTTGCGACGAGCAATGAGACTCATCGTAAAATTTCAATATGGCTCACTTTGGGCACTGGACATCAAGAGTCTGTTCAGACTATCCGAACCAGAAGGAGCCAGAGTTCAAAAAAGGTTTCTTGCTAAAACAAGACAAGAAGAAGTTCCGAGCAGACGAGTATGAGGAGCATCGGGTTCCTCAGAAAATAATACCTCGGGCACCTCCAAAAAAGTAAGGTGGCCGACAAGAAAAATAGAGTCATGTGACTCGAAGGCTGAAGATTACTCACCAAAAAGAAAATGACATGGGTGGATAAACCAACATGAAGATTATCACTAAAGAAAAGATAGTGGGAAATTAATGCAGACTCCACTCCTTCGCAAAAGATAAAGTGTCGGTAGAAGAAAGTGGAGTGTACAAGTGAGCCATCATCAAAAGCAGATGGCCCCGCAACATGTGAAGACATGTGAATCTCACATTCTCCACCACAAATAAAGTGTCGACAGGAGATAAGGGACCCAACGTCCACATGCGAGCAAATTGTCAATGGAAAAGCATCCGATGCAATTATTCAAGCAATTATGGAGAGTATCAAACATCTATATTAAGGAGAGTAGAAGGAAGCTCAGCTCAGATCATCGAAAATCATCCCAGCTTTCTTTAAAAACCAAGAAAAATAAAAACTCTATGTATTTGTCTAAGTCTTCTGTTCTTTCAAGTTTTTCCTTTCCATTTTTAAGTTTTTAGTTTTGTATGGGCAATGTACTTGGCCACCATAGGTAGCTAAACTAGTTAGTCTCATCTCAAAAGCGGATACACGTATGTATTAAGTATTTTATAATTCCTCAATAAAAGTTGAAGGCTTTCACTTGACTATTCCGGTGTCTTGTTGTCTTGTTAAAGCAATCTTCCATAGAAATCGCCTAAGTACCCTACGCCCCGAATTGAAAAAGACGAGGGTTGTGCTGAGTGCTGTCGAATGAGGTCCGACGGTAGAAGTCCATCGGTTGAGATCGCGTGGTTGGTAGAAGCTCGGGGGGGGAGCTTAGAAGCCGTAAAACTCCAGCGATCTGAAGGAGTCTCGGCAGCACTGTGGTCAAACAGGTATGATGATGAAAACCCGATTGATTATTTTAATTTGATATACGGAAGCATGCTGGACCTGATTGATTAAGCATGTTTATCTTCATTAATGAATGTGATTAGGTTGTAGTAAATTATTATATGAAGACTCGATGAATTGAATGGTAGATTGGTCATATTTGTTGAAAAATGAGAGAAATGGATAGATTTGGTAGTGTTTTATGAAGTGTGATAGATTTGGTATGAATGTATTGAAAGGAGGTATTAAAGATTTTTTGCCTTCAACATTTATGATAAGATAATAATTTGAGAGAATTTTCGGTTCAAAGTTTTTTGAAAAGAATGGCTACTAAAAAGTACCATTTAACTTTTACTTTTGAACTTTCATATATATAGAACAATTTGCATTATGTATGTCGGAGGTCCATATGTATATCTAAAAGTCCACCTAACTCTAGTTCTTTGTTTACATGTGCACAAACTACTCTTCTCTGCTCACTCCTGATTGCCACGTTTAACTTTTATCATATGATTAAAAGATAAGATGTCTAGAATGAAGAACAACTTATTGAAAAGAAATTCATAATTTTAACTTATTTTACTTCAAAATTCAAGACCTTGGAAATGAAAAGGCCCAACTTGCATGTACTATGTACATGTATGCTTGATTTCACAATCCACATCACACCTCCATCGTGTGATATGTTGTCGTGTAGGTAGTTTAAAAATATAGTAATCTATTAATAAATTAAATTATAATGCCCAATATCAATTTAAAATAAAATGAATAACACGTTTAATAAGTTTTTTTGTAAGAATTAAAAGGACGTTTTAGGAAATTAACATTTCATATGGAGACTATTAATACATCAACCAAACATTAATTTAGGCATTTGTACTTGCACATATGGAATCTATAAGGCAATTTTTATTGACATGATGGAAAAAAAATCTAAGCTTCCTCTTTCCCCCCTTTCCATTCCAATACATGATAATCCTATCATTTCCACTTTAGATAACATGGGATAAAAATATAGGAACTACTAAAATGTGATAAATTTTTCTTATCTTTTTTTTCCAATTAAATATAGAAATTTAAATATCGCATCATGGCGGATAAAGGTGGCAAAATGGTGGTCGGGTTGGCTGGCCCGCCCATCGAAAGCCGGTACTAGCGGTCGGTCGGCACCGCCATGCAGTCTCTAAATTTGGAAAAATCGAGCCCGACCCAACCATATCAAGACCATCGGGCTTCGGGCTAAACCTTGGATAAAAATATGAGATTTTTTTTTGTTCTTTTAGTAGCTTTAATATAATACTTAAGATATTTATTATTTAGGACACTTAAAAGTGTTCTATTAAGGGAATAACAGTGGATTTTAAAATGTGGACACTTTTAAGTGTCCTATTAAGTGTACTAATGCGGGCGGGCTTTTAGCCGAAACCCCAGCTTTTTAGTTTAAACCCGATTAATGACAGGCCATCAGACGGGTTTTAGGCCCGATTTTTTTCCGGCCTATAATTTTCGAGCCCAACCCAGCCCCTAACCCGGGTACCCCGTACCGGCCCATCGGGTCGGGCCCATTTTGCCACTCTAATGGCGAACCGTCTTCAAGATCTCCGACTTGACATTAACTATTCTATCACTAAACATAGCGTACGTACATGATTTTTCTCATCTTTTCTTCGGATAAATTTTGTAACCAAAGATAACGCATCCTTAAAATAAATATTTCACGTCCTTAAAGAAATATTCCATATCCTTCAATTAGTCGATGGTAATATTAAAGCTTGGTATGCAAGGTCTCTTTCAAAATAGTGAGATTCTGCTGTATCAACAGTGAGTGAGGTTAATGGTTCAATTCCACAATTTCTCTTTCCTAACTAAAAATTGTGAAAATTTTGGAAAATATCTATCCTAGAACAAATATGTTTAATATTTTGGATAAAATAGAAAATTGCAACAAATAAATGAAAATGGAAAAACCAACACAACCCCAACTTGATTGTGACGTGGCATTAGTTGCTAGTAAATAAACCTGAGCTGGAAAAAACGTATCCATTACTTATTAGAGAAGGAAACAAATTTATATAAAATAATGCACGTAGACCTGAAGAAGGGAACGAAGGAAAATTGATTTCTCAGACAGTATTATTCCATTTAAATCCTAACAATTTCAAAACATTTACAGAAGTCGGATCTCATTTTCGATTAGCGATTAGGAACGATGGCAGGGCGCTCACCGACGATGATTGTGACGAATACCCCTGCGAAGGATCTCGCTTACACCAATTTCGCCTACTGCTCCCCCGCCGATCTCCGGAATTTCGTTGTACCTGGATCCAGCAACGCCTACGCGTTGATCGGCGACGTGTTTGTGCTTTCTGTTGCATATCCTTTTTTTTTATCGAGCTCACATTTTATTTTATTTTTAATTCGCGCTGTTGATTCTGATGATTTTTGGTGTTGTAGTATGGCGGTCTAATTGAATGGTTGTTTTCATTTTCATTTTCTGTTTTTTTTGGGAAATGTGATGGAATTCGGGGTTGGTCCGAGGCTATATAGGTTTATATACCGGAAAATTGGGTGGGAGGTGATGTGATTGAGCTGATTTGCGTTTCGGTGTTTCATATTTGTGCTAAGTGATGAAAATAGTGTATGGTGATTTGGATCAAGTGGTATTGCTTAGATAGATATGTTTTTATGGCTTGCTAATTGTTCTTGATTTAGAGTCCGGCGGGAATAAGTCCCCCCCTCCCTCTGACCATATTCTCATTTTATTTATTACTTCAGACTTTTCACCGCTGCATGTTTCTTATAATGGAGGTGTGAGGGACTGTTATGTGCTGGTAGTGCGTATTGATTGAGTTTTTTTTTTCTTTCGTGAATAGTGTTATCTTTATCCTGAAATTGAGTTATTGCTTAGCTGGTGACTAGAAGATTGTGTTTTGATATTAACTGAGATAATTCCACCATTCGGGTAATTTCAGAAATGCATAATAAATTTCCTATTATATATCTTTTTTTAAATTCCCAATGGCTAAAGGTCATCATTTTTGTTTCGGAAGCTCTAGTCATAAATGATGCAAATGTATGTTTTATTCTTTCGTTTCTATTGCTTCTGTAACTGCTATTCTTATGGTTTTGCTTCCGATTATCTACTGCCACTGGTTAGATTGACATGGTAATTCTTTTATGAATTAGTATGAGATGGTGGATATCTTTATAATATGAATATGTAGCCTTAACTTCAGTATACTGGAAATGATGCCATTTCTGCTGGACATGTTGGTCTCAATGCCATTCAACGTCGCCATGCAAAAGTCTCCACTGGGGATGCAGTGTCTGTTAGCCGGTAATGGAGTTAGCCTCTTTGATGATGGTGATAATTTATCTTTGTACTTTTACTCTGATAGTTGATTCTGAACATTTAGATTCATTCCTCCTGAAGATTTCAATCTTGCATTGCTGACCCTTGAGTTAGAGTTTGTGAAGAAGGGGGCAAGAGATGAACAGGTATATTACCTTTTACAAGCCACCTTTTATTTTTGCTTTTATTCTCTAGGTTGTGCCTACTGCTCCATGTCACTGCTATCTATGAGATTTTTTTAGTTTGTTATTTGATCTTTTTATGTGGTTGCACTTGTATCTAGTGGAATGCTTTTATTCTCTCATCAATTTCACATGGCATTAATGAATCCGATTAATGAAACTGTGTTTCTATGTAGGTGGATGCTAATCTTTTATCCCAGCAGATCCGCAGGAGATTCATGAACCAGGTAAGGGCTACATTTCTTGCCTCACATTTATATGTGTATCTGCAATATGTTCTTCGTGTAGTTTTATCTGATCTGCTAGTGTTTTATGCTTTTGGAATTTCCTCCGTAAGGAAGTGGTGTCTTTAATTTTCTGTTTTTGTTGCACTTGCAGTTTTGTATTCTTCCGGTTATAATCTTTCTTTGGATGTTTCTCACTGGAAACAGCAGTACTCTAAATCCAGTCTGTGTGATATGTCAACTTTTGTTAATCAACATATCCTGAACTTTGTTTTCTTCTCTTGGATCTTTAAATCTTTTAGAGTTACATCTCTTAGTAATGCAAAATGTGATGCAGGGTATAAATCTTTCATATTAGAAATAAGTTATCAAACCGGTTCCATAAAATGATTGAGAACTACGATTCCTTTGCTTAGTTTTCTAGCTAGCTTTAGGCGTCTCAGGATTGCTATTCATCGATTGGCCTCAAGCAATCTACAACTCAAGGATTTAAGATATTCTGGTGTCCTAGGTATAGAGGAACAACCAATCCATAAGGAGATTTGTTTTCATCCATTTGAAATAGTGGATTTAGTAGAAGAAATGTGTAGACATGCAGTCACATGCTACCCTAACCCCCCACCTTGCCTTCAAAATCCCAGAAAGTTGAAAGCCACAAAATTAAATATACTAGTACTAGTACAATTATTATTCTCAGAAAATAGTCATATATGGCTAAAATATTGCTCTGGAACTTCTATTTGTTGTTGTCAAAATATCATCCTATTAACTGACATCTCTATTGATCTAAGTTACTAATTTGTGTAAGCATACAAAAGTGAAAATTAATATGTATATAATTGAAGAGAAAGGAGATTCAGAAATTATATATCCGAATAGATCCATCCTTAGATGGTTGTTGACAACATTTACAATACTGTGAGAATCTTATTTTGACTATGCAGGTGATGACAACTGGGCAAGGGTAACATTTGAGTATCATGGTAATGGATATATCTTCACTGTCAACCAAGCTACTGTTGAGGGCAAGAAAAATCTCATGGTATGGAGAGGGGATGATATCACCTGACACATACATTATATATGAAGCATCAAATTCAAGTGGACTAAAGGTTTCCTTTTGACCTTTTGGACTATGCTATTGCTGTTGTATGCTATGTGAAGTTCAATAGAGTTAATGATATTTTTGCGGAGGTAATGCAGATTGTCAACCAGAGGGAAGCTGCTAGCAGCAACATCTTCAGGCACAAAGAGTTCAATCTCCAATCATTTGGTATTGGTGGTTTGAGTGCAGAGTTTGCTGATATATTCCGAAGAGCTTTTGCCTCAAGGGTTTTCCCTGCACATGTGACTTCTAAGTAATGTTCATATTCTAGATTTTTTGTGAAGTTGTACATATACTCTCATTACTTTATTTTACTAGAAGTGTAATCATGAGTGAGATGAAAAGGCTCAGTTTGTGGTTGCCTTCAACTTTATCTCATGACTTGTAATTTTGATGTCCTTCTTTAGACTTGGCATCAAGCATGTTAAAGGAATGCTGCTTTATGGACCTCCGGGTACTGGGAAGACTTTAATGGCTCGGCAGATTGGGAAAATGTTGAATGGAAAGGAACCTAAGGTATAAGCACAGGCTTTATTTGTATGTTCTGCTGGTTTTGGTTCTTGCTGATTGTTCTTGTTTGGATGGGACTCCTTTTGTTCTATGCAGATTTCTATTTTATTCTTTCTAACTTTATTGGAAGACACAGAAGCAGAACACATTTGTAACTTTCTATTTGCATCTAAGCCCGCACCTTGTTTTGGACCAAATAACCTAAACAACTGGTGTAAGTGACTATGGGAGAAGTAGAAAAAAACAAAAGACTCTTTCATAAAACTTGGACACCCAAGCTTCAAGCATATTTCTATTTTTTTTCTTTTGAAATCAATCATTCTGCTCACACGTTAATTCTTTTATATGATAGCCACCTCTATGATTTTTATTCCATGAATAGTAATTGCTTTATACCTGGCTTATGTATTTGATTCTGTTCTGGGAGTATACCTGGCATTGTCTATGAGGGCATGAGGTTACCTTGATATAACTTTGAATCCTAATATCTACCCTGCCCCTTACATATTGTACTGCTCACCTTTTGAAACTGGTTAAATCTGGAATTTAAGATTGTGAATGGACCTGAAGTGTTGAGCAAGTTCGTTGGTGAAACTGAGAAGAATGTCAGAGATCTATTTGCTGATGCTGAGCAAGATCAAAGAACCAAAGGTTAGTGATTCTTTTAGGAAAAGTCAATGAATTCTTTGTTTTAAGGCTCATTTCTCTCTTCATCTTTCAGGTGATCAAAGTGAGTTGCATATCATTATATTTGATGAGATTGATGCGATTTGTAAGGTAAGGGATTTAGAAATGTCATATTAATACTTATTGTGTCTTCCCTATTTGTATACCGATTTTCTAGGTGGCCATATAAGTGCCTGATTTCTGTGAAGTTAACATTTCGGGAAAGTATTTTACAATTTTCAGTCCCCCTTGAACACATGTGGCATATCAATTGGTTCCTTTCTGGTGCTTAACATTCTTCGCACCTCCCAATATGCGACATAATAAAATTTTAAGCTGCAAAATAGATGTTTCGTTGTCGGTGCTTCATAGCATTTTGTTTCAACTTTTTTGGTTTGAATTTCTCAGTCTAGAGGTTCAACTAGAGATGGGACTGGCGTGCACGATAGTATTGTAAACCAACTTCTCACTAAGGTACTTATGGTTTTAATTAAAGTTGATAAGTCATTTCAGTTTTAGTTGGTGCTAATATATTCGTTTTACTAACTCTTGCTAACTGTTTTAGATAGATGGCGTGGAATCTCTGAATAATGTCTTGCTGATTGGAATGACAAATAGGAAAGATTTGCTTGATGAAGCTCTTCTGAGGTAAATAAATGTGGATTCTCTTATTCATTTTGTGTACCAATTATGACAGTCTGAAGCAGTGACCCAGTGCAAATATATAGCATTTTCCAAGTTAAAATTTGACTCATGATTTTCAGGCCTGGACGTTTGGAAGTCCAAGTGGAAATCAGTCTTCCTGATGAAAATGGTCGGCTGCAGATTCTTCAAATTCATACAAGCAAGATGAAAGAAAGTTCTTTTATTGCTCCAGATGTGAACTTGGAAGAGCTTGGTATGTGGTTGGCTTGCAACACCTTTTATTGCCTTTTTTCTCCTAATCCCTCCTTCCTCGACCCTAAACAGCAGCCTGATATTTGGTAAGCTATGAAAGTGGAACTACTAGTCAAGTAGATTCTAGAACAGGAAGATTTTTAATATCTGAAGAAAGATTTTTAAATCATACACTGTCTGAAAATCACTTCACTAATTAATGAGTCAAAATACCATTACAATGGTACGCATACGGACATTTTAATATGGCGAATCACTTATTCATCTTCCATGATAAGAGGAGTATATTTTAAGATAATAAGGCGTGCAAAACTACTTATCAACTGAAGGATAAGCAAGCCCTTTTGACATCTTTGATTTTTTTCATTCAGATGATTAATAAAATGGGAATATTTTGAAATTCTGGTTTGAAGGTTTCTAGTCTTACTTTACGTTGAATGATATAGTGCTTGAACTTCTGCTCATTGTTCAAGAACTCAGGTTTGACTTCGCTCATAATCAAAGTATGAGATGAGTGTTAAACTAACAATTGTTTATCCAAAGCTGATGTAATGAAGTGTCTAATCTCAATCGATCCATGACCATGTGATCATATACTGCTCTGCTGAATTATTGATAGAGTTATTTAGAACCTTAATGCTCTTTCTGGATGCAGCTGCTCGGACAAAAAATTATAGTGGAGCAGAGCTGGAAGGTGTAGTAAAAAGTGCAGTGTCATATGCTTTGAATAGGCAACTAAATATGGAGGATCTTACTAAACCTGTCGATGAAGAAAATATAAAAGTTACCATGGAAGATTTTCTGAATGCCGTTCAAGAAGTGGTTCCAGCTTTTGGAGCTTCAACAGATGACCTTGAACGTTGCAGGTATTGCAAGATTCTAGAAAAAGAAGTTGTTTCATGGTTGAATTTAGTGTGATAAGGATTTTAAATTTCTTGAAACATGATACTTTCATTTTATGTGCTATTTGTGGTGCTACTATGTCATTTCTAAACCATGTACGAAGTGCCAGACTGCCATCAAGTTATCTCCTATAATTTGCAGGTCATGTTGCATTTTCAAATTTTCCTTTGTAAAAAAGTTCATTGCCTGTGCTAAGGTCATAAACTTTAGGGTTCCTCGGGTCTGTCATCTAGCTAGTGGATTAAAAGCTGTCGTTCCTTAAATATCTATTCTGCTGGAGTATTCACAAGAAAATGACTATGGAAGTACTCCCTCTGTCCACTATATTCGTTCTTTGATTTTGGTGGCACGAGTTTTAATAAATTTGAATGAGTGTAAAGTGGGTAGAGATAATAAATGAATAGATTAATAGATAGTGGGATTAAAAGGTGACCATGGAGATAATAAATGAATATATTAATGAATAGTGAGAGGGAAAAGGTGGGTCATAAATGATTTTTTGTAAATAAATGGGTAGATTTAGGAAAAAGATTATGAGTTGATGTTTCCAAAAAAAGAAAGTGAATGTCTTTGTGGACAGACCAAAACGAAATTAAATGAACGTATTTGGTAGACGGAGGGAGTATTATTTGGTCCTCATTTTAACTGAAAATGTTACTTATAGGAATTCTGCTGCAAAATTATTACTATTATGGCTTGTGAGACAGAAGCAAGTAATACTTTTGAATATAATGCTGACCCCTTTGAGCTGAAAAGTAATACCAACTTGTATTCAAAAGTATAAATTTTGTGTTCATAGTTACTTGGGTCTTCCATCTGTGGTTCATGAGATTGTCTCAAAATTTTAATACATTTGTTTTATTCTTTTTTTTTCAAGAAAAAGGACAAATTTTAAATCCATTTATTGCTAATATTTTTAAAGTTCTTAATGAATAGATATTGATGGATAGTGAAATTTCCTTCCCTAGAGAGGGAGAAAAGACACTTACTATTGAATAGGAGGAATGCAGATATAATTTCCTCTTGAAATTCTTTTCACCCTAAAATAGTTTCATTATTCTCCCCATTCATCTTTCTATCTTCCCTTTCCCTCGTCCAAGTGTTAGCTCTTTTAGTATGTCTGGATTAGATAAGTGCTTTAGTTGTTTATAGATTACGTACCACAGGGGTGGTGTTATTTGAAGTCTGTTTTTGTCCTTATCTTACCTGGCTATATCAGTCTGTAATTCACCTAAAAATGAGTTTTTGTATTTTCTTTATGTCACAAATGTGATGTGTTGTTTTGGACATGTCTCCATCTGACAGCTGATCAATGTTTCTCACAGACTAAATGGCATTGTGGAATGTGGTACAAGGCATGATCACATTTACCGAAGAACCATGCTTTTAGCAGAGCAGGTTAAAGTTAGTGAAGGAAGTCCACTTGTTACTTGCCTTCTAGAAGGCCCAAGTGGCAGGTAATTTTCGGGTTCCCTTGATTTACCGAGTTTGAGTACCTTGTAAATTTCTCTTTTCTTTTGGGCAGTGGTAAGACTGCAATGGCAGCAACCGTTGGTATTGAAAGCGACTTCCCTTACGTGAAGATTGTAAGTAATTTTACTTTGTGTTATACTTATCTAGTCATCAATTAGTATGTTATTTGTCTTCGTAACTCATCTCCTTTTTCTGGCCAATTGCTAGATATCTGCTGAAACAATGATTGGACTCAGTGAGCCTACAAAATGTGCTCAAATCGTTAAGGTTTCATATAATGCCCTTCTATAGACACTGCCTTTCAATATATTGTTCCCTTGAGATCATTTACTAGTCTGTCCTTTTTTATACCTCATGAACATGTGTAGCTTGCTTTTGTGAAAGCACTTCACATATATCTTACTGTCCATTTATACATTATTAGTTCTGTCATTGTATAAATTTGGTTGAGGAGTGTTTACATATGCTTTACCTTATAGGTATTTGAAGATGCCTATAGGTCGCCACTGAGCATAATTATCCTTGATGACATCGAAGGTAAATTTAGTGCGTAGATGAATTATATTGTATCACTCAGCAGTCATTGATCCATTTATGTTTTATTGATTCTTGTAGGTTATTGGAGTATGTTGCAATTGGCCTCGCTTTTCAAATTTAATCTCTCAAACATTGTTGGTGCTTCTGAAACGGCTTCCTCCAAAGGTATCTTTTTGGCCAACTGTTAGTTATGTTATTGCAGCACAAAGTTGCCATATTGCTCATAGTTTCTTGATATTGTCAAGATAGTGTCCTTGTTTATGGAGAAATATAAATGATGGCTCTTATGATGCCTGTTGGTATATCAATGTATTTTTAGATAATATTATATGATGTGTCAGTCCCATTCCTTTCTGCATTTATGATCGAATGTGATATCAGAGGGAGTCTGAGCAGTACCAGATCTTGTGAAAATTATATTAACTCTAATAAATCAATATTTTGCTAGTCTCCTTATGTCCTGAAATTTGCAATATAATTTATTGAACCAAGCATTGATTTTTCAGTGGCATGACAGAATTGGGGTTTGGTTTATTTTGTTGATTACATTTTAAAGTTTTCTGTTGATAATAAATGCTCTTGTAACACGGTTGTCACCATGAACTTTAATGTCGCAATAAGAGAGAACAGCGATTGATGTCTTTTGCATTACTGCAATCTTTTTTAATTACTGGGATTAGAGTAAAAATAAATCTATTAGATTCATATCCTGAAATAAATCAGATGATACTAATGCACTGGATGCATGTATTCTAATAATAGGTCAATGCTATCATCAGTTTGACTTTAATTGTGGAATGTAATTTCTATAATACCTTTTTCTGTAAAGCATGGGTGCGCTGGGAAGGGGCGTACTCGTCCGAGGGCGGGACGGCGAAATCGCCGAAATCGTCCCGGGACGTTGACTCAAAATCGTGCTTTGACTTTTTTTTTTAAAATACGGTCAATAATCGCTGAATTGAAAAATCGTAAACCCTAATTTTGAATTGCACAAAAGCGTGCCTCAGCTTCCCTCTGTCGACAAATTGACCTAATTCGCCACACCTTGTATCTCTCTGCTGGTCGCCGCCTGGGTTCGCCGCCGCTGGTCGCCGTCGTCATTGGAGGTCGCGTTTGAGGTTCGATTGGGTTGGTCGCGTCGCGCGCCTCGCTTCGCCGTCAGTCGTCGCCCTGCCGCCCGTCCGCCGCCTCGCCTCGCCTCGCCGTCGCGTCGAGCAGAGAACCATGTCTTGGTTTATCTGTTGCAAGTCGTATCGTATCTTCTATTCGAAAAATATCATGGAAATGTTGAGATACCATTTGTATAAAGAATCTTGTGTGTTTTGTGTATGTTTCCGGTCAAATAAAACCTTATTTTGTTAAATAGTAGACTGCTATATATTGGTGCACTTTGAGTTTCACCCATTTATTTTAGGATCTTAATTAATATCGTGGTTAATTTTTGATAATTTTCAATAGGCTTAGATATTACTATTTTGGATATGAGATGAATATTTGTGTCTAATTTTATCTTTTCATATTTTGTTAGTTTTGAGTGAATGATTTAGTTGGTGTGTTTTATGTTTATTAATGTATAAATGAACTCGACTTACCAAGACTAACGAAAATAACATGTCAAAGATTTATTTGTTAAAATTGATAAAATATCTATAGTTTTATTGATGTTATCCACTCTCTCCAATGGGCTTCTTATTAGCTCCCACTTCTTGGACTAAACCCATCAATTATAACCCAAGCAGAACACGCACCGGGTTTGGAATCAACGAACATGGGCTGATTCCCTCCTCTTGAAGAGGATTTGTCCTCAAATCAAGTCGTCACCTCATCAAACGGACTCGAATCAGCAACATTGAAGAAGCACTAACATTATACTCACCGGGTAAGTCCGACATGGGCATTATCATTGATCGCTCAACACTTGAAAAGGTCCATCGCCTCTTGGAAGCAACTTACAACGTCATTGCCGGGAACCTCTCCTTGCATATGTAACCAAACCCAATCACCGGGTTCAAACACCACCTTCGACGCCGCTTGTTAGCTTGTTTGGCGTCTTGCTCGATTCGCCTCTCAATGTTCTCCTCGCCTCTCATGGATCGCTTAACAAAATCAGCTCTTCTACGGCCATCAAGATTAGTATGTTCTTGCATAGGTAAAGGAGACAAATCGATGGGTCGAAAGTTAAAACCATACACAATCTCAAATGGCGAAAACTTAGTAGCGGAATGAGCGAGCGGTTATATGCAAACTCAACATAGAAACACTCTTTCCAAGACTTAATGTTCTTTTTTATTATGGCTCTAAGCAAAGTTGACAAAGTCCTATTAACTACCTCGGTTTGACCATCGGTTTGTGGATGACAAGTAGTAGAAAACAATAATTTAGTACCTAACTTGCACCTGGCGTCTTCCAAAAGTAGCTCAAAACTTAGCATCACGATCGAAACAATAGTTCTAGGCATACCATGCGATCTAACAATTTCACGAAAGAACAATTCACCACATGAGATGCATCATTAGATTTATGACATGGAATGAAATGTGCCATCTTAGAGAATCGATCAACAACCACAAAGATGGAATCCTTACCACTTTTACTCCTAGGCAATCCTAACACAAAATCCATTGAAATATCAATCCAGGTGCGGTAGGAGCGAGCGATGGCGTGTCAACCCATGGAACTAGTCTGAACTTAGCTTGCCTACACGTAACACAACGACCACAAACTCTCTCAACATCACGTTTCATATGAGGCGAAAAGAAATGTTCATGTAAAATAGCTAAGGTCTTAGAAATACCAAAATGTCCCATCAATCCCCGCCATGAGACTCAGCAATAACAAATCACAAAGAGCATTTAGGAACACCAACTTATTAACTTCCAAAAGATATTCATCATGCACAAAATACTCTCCACTAGCGAGAATGCTCACAAGCTCGATATATCTACTTAAAATCGGCATCATTCGCATACACACTCTTAATGCACTCAAAACCAAGCAACTTAGCATCTAGAGTAGAGATCGAGGCATACCTTGAAAGTGCATCAGCCACCACGTTCTCTTACCTTGCTTATACTTGATGGCGTATGGAAGCGTCTCGATGAACTCCATCCACCTAGCATGCCTCTTGTTCGGTTTGTGTTGCCCTTGAAATGCTTGACGACTCGTGATCGGTGTGAATGACAAACTCATTGGACCACAAATAGTGTTGCCACGTTTGCAATGCTCGGACCTGCGCGTCAACTCCTTATCATCGTTGGATAGCTCGATGTTGCTCGTTCGACTTCCATTGAAGTATGCTACCGGCCGCCCTCTTGCATCAACCTTGCACCAATACCCACAGAAGCATCACGTTCGATCTCAAGCGATTTAGAAAAGTTAGGAAGAGATAATCTGGGGTGAGTCAACTTGTGCTTCAAAGTGACAGCGTCTTCTTGCGCCTTTCCCCAGAACTCACGTTCCTCTTGATCACTTCCGTCGTGGAACTGCAATAGTCTTTGATTGAGGTACAAACCTCCTATAAAAGCTAGCAAGCCCGTGGAAACTCCTAACTTCTCCAATGGTTTCGAACTCGACCCCTCTTGAATAGCCGAATCTTCTATCATCAACTTGTACACCACGTGCACTAACAACAAAACCAAGGAACACGAGTTTGTCCGTACAAAAGGCGCACTTCTTAAGATTAGCAAACAATCTCTCTTTCCTAAGCGCCTCTAGAAACGGACCTCAAATGTCCCCCTTGCTCATCATGACTCTTGCTATATACTAAGATATCATCAAAGTAGACAACTACAAATCGCGATATAAGCACGTAAAACATGATTCATAAGGCGCATAAGCGTACTAGGTGCATTAGTCGATCAAGCGGCATAACTAACCACTCATACAAACCAAGTTTAGTTTTAAAAGCGGTTTTCCACTCATCACCCTCTTTGATTGAATTTGATGATAACCACTTCTCAAATCTATCTTAGAAAACACACAAGAACCATGCAACTCATCTAACATATCATCCGGACGAGGAATAGGATGGCGATACTTTCCGTGATATTATTGATGGATCGGCAATCACGACCACATCCTCCAAGTCGAGTCCTTGGGCACGAGTAAAGCGGAGTGCAACCGAGGACTCAAACTCTCTCACGTGCCGCGGCGATAACTCACGATTGCCTCTCCAACTCCTTGTCGTCTCGCCGAGTTGGTTCGGTATGCGGTCGGTTTGGGCGTTGCTCAGGGCGAAATCAATTTGATGCTCAATTCCCGAATTGGTGGTAAGCCGTGAGGTGTATCCTCGGGAAAGACATCATCAAACTCGCAAAAGCAGAACTAATAGAAGGGGTAGAAAGTGAGATCGTTAGTGATAATCAAATTCTCCTTGTACAACGACACGATCAACGACACGCTCATTCACCGGCCGGATCACTAGGCCTTGCAAGCGAGGACTTACGGATCATCTCATTCTCCTTCTTCCGGCAATCGCGCGCGTTGGACTTCACTTTTGTCACCTCGCTGACATACGCACTTGATCCTCATAAACTTGGGAAGGAGTAAGAGGAACAAGTGATACCTTCTACTTATACTCGAAGGTATATCGGTTGGTGAAGCCATCATGAATAACTCGGCGATCAAGCGCGAGGGCCCAACAAGATGTGGCTTGCTTGCATGGAAATCACATCACACATCACCTCGTCCTCATACTTTGATGCGAATAGGAACTGCGCCGCGTCGTCGCCTTGATGATGCGGTATCGTTCAACCATTGTAGGCGGTATGGCTTGGGATGCTTCGCACGGTGAGCCCCGATTTCTCAACCATGGTTGCAGCCCGTTCGTGCAACTCCTCCGTCTATGATGTTTGCGCCTTATCTTTCACATGACATCTCGTGTGGAAGATATTTTCTCATTGCTCTATCTCCTTGGGTTGAGTTTGGACACTCAAAACTCTCCAGCAACAAATAGTTGCCGGCGGTGGTAAGATTTCTTGATCTCCTCTTACGAATCTGCTACTACCTCGTGAGGATCTTCCAGGCGGCGTCTACCTCATCATCCGTCACCTACTCTCTCCGTCTCTCATGATCATGACCTCTTGTTCGGACAATCTCTAGAATAATGTCGAAACCATGACAAGTAAAGCACTTAACATCACGATTTCGTATCACGGGAGCACCTTGACTTGTTGATTTGAAGCATCTCTGTTTTGGGCGTAACAAATGGCTTCCTTCTTCTCTCTGTGGTCGTCTCCTTCCATTGGTTCCCTTTTGAAAAGGAACCACTAGAGGTAGTTGGTTCTGCCTCGATTAGGTGATTCGACCTCCAATTGTTACGACTCTGTCTCGGGTTCTTCTTGTTGTTACTACTACCTCCTCTTGAGTTGATTCTCTACCTTTATGGCCATGTGCACCATATCATCCACTCGACATAATCTTGCTGACTCACTCTATCTCGAACCTCCCAATTCGGACCGACGAGAATCTAGCCATTGTGGCTTCCTGTCTTCTTCCACATTAGCTCGAATCATTGCTCTCTCCATCTCTTTATAGTACTCGTCCACTCTCTACTACCTTGCCTCAAATTACGCAACTTGTTGTACAGACTCACGATAGTAATGAGGAGGAACAAAGCGCTTATCATCACGCCTTCATGTCGTCCCATGTATCGATTGGTGGTTCCTGCTCTTTCGCTTTGTTGGTCACCAAGCCGATCCCTAAACAAGTGCATAATCTGAAAACTCAATTCTTTGCCGGCTTCACTTTCTTGAGATCGAATAGTTATGGCATTCGAACATGAGTTCCGCTTTCTCCCACTCGAGATACTGATTACGGATCATTCTTCCCGGAAGGAGGAATATTCATCTGATGGTGCCCAAATTGTTATCTTCTCGATCTCTTCCTCTTGGGTGCCTATCTTCAAAATCTGAAAATTCTTCCGCCATCTTCAAATTCGGGCCCTTAGTATCTATCTTTGCGAAGAGGTCCACCACCTCTTCGCCCTACGTCTCCACCTCGATATATGATCGGATCTCGCCGTCGTCTCTCATCGGTGTTTCTCGATTTCTGCTCAAACTCCCTGAGTGATGCGTTCATGCACCCCCGATTTCCTTTGTGACGATTTTCCTAGTTCATTTCGTAAGGCCTCAAATAAGAATTTGGTGCGAGCGTCACGTCTTCTTCGTCCAGGGATTGGAACCCTTTGGAATCTGTTTTCTTAGACATAGGCAAGAAACAAAGAACCTCGCAACCTCACAAACACTCGTGTATCACTCGAGATGAAACACTCGACACTCGTGTATCACTCGATAATTTGGCTTTTTTCACTCTAATAATCTCTCTCTTGCTTTTTCCACTCAATTCTCTCTTGGAGCTCGAATTCCTCAATCTACCACTTAAAAAAAAAAAAAAAAAAAATAGAAATTTTGAATCTGTTTGAGCAATTTTTTCTTTGCGTTCCTTAATGCGTTTAGTCGTTTGGTGTTTATCTGTGCAATTTTTTGAAATTCGGTTAAATCTCGTTGTGTTTTACGGGTTCCTTGGGTAGAATAGATCGTGTTGAGCAAATTTACGCACAACAAGTTTTTATTTTTTCGATGTCGTGTCTTCGTGTCTCGGTCTTTCGGGTAGTTACTATTTTGGATATGAGATGAATATTTGTGTCTAACGGCTCACGATTTTATTTTTCATATTTTGTTAGTTTTGAGTGAATGATTTAGTTGGTGTGCGCAACTTTATGTTTATTAATGTATTAAGACATCTCGAGAGAAAGAAGAAACTTTTATTTGTTAAGTGCTTAGTTTTATTATAGATTATGATTTGACCTAATCCTATAAGAAACGACTTTTGTTATGGATTATGTGGTATTTGCATATTTTTGATAAATTATTGATATTTATTATATATAAAATATATATTAAATATAAAATATCAAAACCTTGGGCGCATATTTTTTTAACGTAATTTTATTTTTCATATTTTGTTAGTTTTGAGTGAATGATTTAGTTGGTGTGTTTTATGTTTATTAATGTATTAAGACATCTTTTTATTTGTTAAGTGCTTAGTTTTATTATAGATTATCTTTTTTTTGGAATTTGCATATTTTTGATAAATTATTGATATTTATTATATATAAAATATATATTAAATATAAAATAATTGATGTATTTTTTATGTATTTTAGTCCCGTATCGTATCGTCCCCGTATTGCGTCCCCGTCCCCGTGCTTCCTAGCCTTTTTTAATAGACTAATTCAGAGATTATCTTATTTACTCAGGGGAAAAAAGTTCTTGTTATTGGGACTACAAGTGAAGTTAATTTTCTGGAATCAGTTGGTATTCGAGATTCATTCTCAGTTACCTACAATGTTCCAACACTGAAGACAGAAGATGCCAAAAAGGTATTGTCAGCTGTCTCCTCTTTTTTTTGTGTGCAAGAGACTTACCTAAATTTTACTTTGGAGAGATGCGGCATAATATTTCAAACTACTGGTCCTATTTTGATTTTATTCGTGCTTTGCATGATGGTGATGTTTTTATTTGGGTCTGCTAGCGACCATCTTCGATGAACGTTGAAATTAAACATATTATTTCAACATATTAACATATTTGAGGCATAAAATTTGTGTCAAGTATAGCTCCTACCTGTTTGTTGTGTTTATTTACTGACATCCTCACATCCTCCCTCTCAGGTGTTACAGCAGCTTAATGTTTTCTCTAGTGATGATGTTGAGTCTGCTGCAGAGGCGTTGAATGATGTAAGTCTAACTTGACATACTTTGTCGTTTTGTGTTATCTCTAACGGAATGCCAGAAGGGGCACATATGTATGGCACTTACCCTTTCCATTTTATTTTGGTTTGATATGATTCTAGATGCCCCTCAAAAAGCTGTACATGGTTGTGGAAATGGCTGCTCAGGGAGAACATGGTGGAAGTGCAGAAGGTATTTACTCTGGTAAAGAAAAGATCAATATTTCACACTTCTACGAGTGCCTTCAGGATATGGTGCGGTATTAGTATAACATTGCCCTCTGCACCAAGTAAGAATGCAGGTCTGATTCAAATTTTATTTTGTTTCTCTTATGAGTTCCTTTCACCTATTTTTCGTTTGAAATTGACGTTTATGTCTATTATTTAGAGGGTCTTTCGAAGACTCTAATCACGGCTTTAGTCATGCAGTTAGAAGTGTTGAAAGTTTGGTTTTGGTTGTTGATTCAAACCAAGTATTATGTATTGTTATACTTTTACTGTAGTACCATATTTTGTTTCCCGTAAATCAGAACTGCAATCCATTTTTCTCTCCGGTGCAGTAAGTTTGCTTTATACTCTTTTAGCTAAGGCTCTTGATTTCCATTGCCATCTACGGACTATGATTATATAACCTCTCTCTCTCTCTCTCTCCATTTGGCTCGTTCTGTTGATATGAAGTTGGTAAATTGGAGGTTAAATACAAGATCTCATCATTTTTACGTGGAGGAGGGCTGGTCCTATCCACATTAAATTCTTTATTTCCATAATTCAAATCGATGAGTTTTCAACTGAAATTGGTTGTTTTGAAGTGATGATTCCTATTCCTAATAAATCTTTAATGGGTTGAATAAATCCAAGTGTGTACTAAATTGATGTGTAGTCCTCGTAAAATTCATAAAGGGCAAATCACATTGCAATGCAGTATCTTTTCGTTTGAAAGAAGGTGATAAGTTCTTTGAATAATATTGTTTCCAACTAATTTATTACACATTGTGTTAGTTCTCGATATCTTTAAGTCAGTGGTAATGAATACCACATATTGAGTGGGTAATGAAAGGCTAAGAATTATGTGTATGTGTTTGATGAACCCTCTGGCACGTCGAAAGAATAATGAATGTTTAAGTAGCATATATATGAGATTTTCTAATTTTATTAAAATGATAACACATGCTAAGTAGTTGTTGATGGAACCTGTTGTGCCATCGTCTCACTATGAGTTTTCTAGTAATTTTATTTACTATTTTAAAACTGAAGATTCATTTATGAACCGACAAAGTTTTGGTTAGTATGAGAAATAAAAATGAAGATGCAATCAAGTTGGTGGATTGAGGACAACCATATTTAGTCGCCCTTTCGAAGATGAAAAGAATGGAAGAATAAATGCAAAGGATTGCTACTCTTTATTTGGCAATGAAACCTCAGTGGTCGAAAGATATAAATATAAATGTCCGGCTCATTGTTCATAAAATCGGACTAGACCATTGGATCAAACAATTAACATTTTTTCTCGAGCTAACTCCACGTGAAATACCATTGAATTATAAAATTGTATTAAATTAACTTGAGAACAAGAATCGAGTTTTTTATTATAAATTCTCTAAATATGAAAAATTTATTTTGGTTATTATGAGCGTTAGTTATTTAGATTTTTACTTAGGGAGTCTAAATTATAGCGCATCATTTTTTCGTTATCGATCTTATCTATACTTATAGGTTTAACCTATCTAATGTGTGTATATATTAATCTAGCGATATAGTGATTCATGTTTGAGGTTAAAGATTTTAAATTTGAAGACATAGCCTCACAGTATTAAAAAGTTTATTTATCCCAAAAAATAATCTTTATCCTAGACTTAAAACTCATAATAAATAATTGTCAGTTATTATTATGATGACCAGTGCTTCAAACATGACAGCACTAATTTTATTAAATTTAGAGACTTAGTTTTGCTAAATTTGAATCTTCTCTTAAATTTATGTTTTTTTGTTTCAGGCTTCTGCTTATGCTTAGAAGTTAGAAAGCTAAGAATGGTTAAGAGTTCAGATAGTTATGTTCTTTACACATTTGTTATTTGTTGTTTAATTCTTTTTTTTTCTGAGTCAATGTTTTTTTTAAATAATTAAAAATCAAATCATTATGTTCAATCAATCAAATCCATTTGGCATCTTGGGACCCTTATCCCTAACCTTTTGACCTCAACCATTAAAACAAAATAAATAATAGAACCTTGAAATTGTCTATTTCAATATCAGATTCCCAATTCTTTTCAGATTTAAAAGATGGAGAGAAGATAAAAGAAGTTGCGTGCGTTTGTACTATTTTAAAAGAATAAGTAGTTTTTGTCAAATCCGAAAATCTTTCTCATTTTTAAATATTGTAGTGCAATATTATATGTTATTTTTTTTCCATCAGTATATATAAAGTAACTTTAATGATCTTACTAGAATAGCATAATACCTAAAAACTACCCCCAAAATAAATAAATAAATAAATTACTATAGTATGATTGGTTAATTAAAATAAATCGAACAACCATTGTTGAGAAATTTCAAAGTGTGGAAAAAGACGTGATTGGCTTAAAATGTTGAAGAATTTGTTCCCCTTTGAAGTTCACTTCCATATCACCATTGTCCATGTTTGCTCTATCAACATAATAATTATAAGGAGACATATAGATCTTAATTTACTATTGATTTGTTACATATAAGTACAATTATAGAAAAAATCATTTTTACTTTATTTTATGCCTTAAAACACTATAGTGGAACATAAAAACAAGAAGTGGATTCATGGGCGGACCACTACAAAAAAGCAGTGAATAGCGGTGAAAATTGCATCATGAGAACATGCGGATCCGTCGTTAAAATCGTTTAGCGACGGATCGTGACAGGCGATGCGGTTGTTGAATCGATGGTTGCGAAACCACTAACGGCGGAGTTTGGTCCGTCGTTAAATTTCTGACGAAATAACGACGGAAAGTTCGATCGCTAGTCGACGACCTTTTGATCGATCGTCGATATATTGCGGTGATTAGCTACGGATATGTCCGTCGCTAGTTAGCGACGGATGCTATCTCGTTAGATTACATTTTTCATTATTTCACGTCGTCAATCCGTCGCCATTCCGTCGCTAAATGTGCGAGAAATTGGACGACTTATATTTGCATTTTGGACGGTAGTTTACAATAAACAACAAACTGTTTTCAAACATACCAATTACAAACAAACACAATCCAAACAAAACAATTCCAAGCGATACAATATCAAACAAACAAAATAATTCAAATGATAAACATTATCATTCTAAATCATAAACACAATCAAACAAAACAATTTCAAAAGTACAAACAAACAAAACAATTCGAAATCATACGATCGGTTTGCAAATAAAATGTATTTGTCTCTTCATCATACAAACCAAAATATCACGGTGGGGGAAGCGGGGCTGGCCATGAAGTGCTCCAGGCCTCTCTGCTTGGCGCATGGCGGAGCTGAAACTCTGCTTGAGCGTCATCTCGCTCTCATTTCGACTTGCATTACGGCCTCGTATGCCTCGTGCTTCTTTGCTCGACTAACAATCGGCCTCGTATTGCTCTCGCTCAACTTGCATTCTGGCCTCCATCTCCAATAGCTTTTGATGATAAGCTATGGAATCAATAGGTTGGGCACTCTCTACCGAATGAGACGATGCTTCGCTCTGCATGTATGTCCGTGATAGAGAACTAGCTCCAAACATCCTATTCTTTTTCTTTGAGGAGCTCCCAAGGACATTTTTTAGAATTTGAGTCCTATCAACTGTTGGTGCGCCTCATCACTTGCCCAGATTGGCTCAGTATGTCACATGTTCCTCACACCTGCCTCTGTAATATAATTTCGTACAATTATTATTTAATTAAATTATCGTTGTTGCGCTAATGAATATACTTACCGCGATACTCGAGCCTTCCATACGTATAGCTCCGTCGTTGGTGGCATGATACTTTTGGAATACTTCTCATTGGACCTCGATATATCTACTCCATGCTCTTTTGCTATAAATAAGTCGAAAAATTAAATAATTAACAAGTATCACGATTCTTAAATCAATTTACTATATCTAAAACTTCAAATTACTTATAATCTCTCTCGTACTCTAATGCATAGCGTGAGCCACCCGATACTTGACTATCCCGGTACCACCGCCATCGGCTCGGACATTACATTCTTTGCGGGCCTTTGCCGACTTCGGCGGGCGTGCGTCAGGCCGATAATTCTTCAATTATCTCAATCTCGATCGGGGATAAATGGAGGTGGGTTGGCGAGTCTTTCGGCCGCTTGATCTTGTGAACAAAATCTTTATAGCGTTCGGCGGCCTTTGTGCACCGATGGGTGTAGACCATGGCCTCGTCGATGTATCATCGATAAAAATTTACGCAAAAATATATGATTACAACATCACTGGTGTCAAAGGTAAAAACATAAATGACTCCTTATAAACAACACGAACCTTGAATTCATCGAAATAAATCTGCTTGTACTCTTGAGACACCATTTTCCAATTGAAGCCGTTGTGGTTCATGAATTTACGGAATGACTCCGTAATCACACGTGTCACATCATTGCTCGGACACAAAATGCTATAATTTACAAGAAATAAAGACATCAGAATATTATGATATATTTTAACTGAGACATATAATAGATAACATACCCATTCACAATGACTATCTTCTTCATCCCTCCTCGATGGCGGTGCACTCTTGCTCGAGCTACCGGGTTGTGAGATAGTGCCTCCATAGATTCTTGAGCCCGGCGGTGATGGCGGCGGCGTATATGAACACGGATGCCTCTGCACGATGACGGTACCTCGTCCACTTGAGACATCTGTAAACAAAGGTAAAAATGCTACAAAACAATTATATCATCAACAATGCAAGAGGAGGTGGCGGTAAATCATCAACAATTATATCATCAACAATTTTGATAATGTGAGGTGTGATAGGTTGATTTTCGAATTTCAAAAAAAAGTTGATTTTGAACATTTTGTTACATTATTCAAAAATTGAGTATCAAAATTTCTACAATTAAAAGTTAGGCCATTAAGTTGGAATATTTTAGTATATTTTCACTAATATAACTAGGATAACCCGCCTTGCACAATATGCATACAAAATAAATTTAATTCTTATGCAATAACTACATACTACACATGAGAGATTATAATTGCATTGTAGAATATACTTCTCGTCCACTAATATTGGCTTGTATACTTATTTTGGTTGGTCCATTATTGTTGACCCATACAAAAATGAAAAGAATTTAACTCTAAAAATGTATTGATTTTATGTCTCACACACTAATTTACACAAAAAATATAATTCATGCCCAAAAGCAATGAGTTAATATTAATGGGACGTATGGAGTACTTGGTATACCATCTAATCTAGAAGTTTACATGTATTTGTAAACACTAAGTTCACATATTTTATGTCAGTTAATGTAAAATATGCTTTTTATTTGTAAAAGACATTGGACGTTGGCCAAGAGACAGGTCGAGATCTTGCAATTAATTAAGGTTCAGAGAGGGCCGGTCTATCAAAATTGCTAAGGTAAATCATTTAAGACGTTTTTGTTACTTATTTTATAATATTATATTTTATTTATTAATTCATAATTAGGGTTTATTAATTCATAATTAGGGTTTATTAATTCAAAATTAGGGTTTATTATTTCATAATTATGATTTATTAATTAACAATTAGGGTTTATTATTTAAAATTAGGGTTAAACAATTATAATGCACAATTAAACAAAAAAAACAATTACAAAAAAACAATTAAACCAATTGAATATATTTAAAACTTACGGTAAGAGGAGGTGGCAATTAATTAACGGCTTAATAGGAGGTGGCGGCGGCGGCGGGAGGCATCATTTAAACCATAATTTATTTTGATTATATCATCAACGTAAACAACAATTATATTTGCAATGTACAATTGAATAAATTGAATATAATTAAACAATTATAATACAATTAAACAATTATAATGCAATTGCGGTAGAGGAGGTGGCGGCGCGGCATAGGAGGTGGCGGCGGGGCGGGCGGGCGGCGGTGAGGGAGGCGGGCGGGCAAGGCAGCGAGAAAGAAAGAAGGCGCTTACATTATGAAATTTGGGAAGAAACTCGTCATTATGTCTTTCTAAGCGGCGGATTAGCGGCGGACTTCTCCGTCGTTATATTTAAAAGCGATAACGATGGAGTAACGACGGTTATTTCCGTCGTTGAAATATTAACGACGGACTAACGGCGTCTATTCGAGACGTTGAAATTCTCGTGAAAAAATAAAAACTAATATTAACGACGGAATATATTAGTCATTATAATATTCGAATAAAATAATTTAAAAATAATATTAACGGTGACATAATCCGTCGTTAAATTAAGTGTAAAATAAAAACTAAAAATCCATTAATTTAACGCGGATACGGTCCGTCGTTAAAGTTAACAACGGACCGGTGACGGTTAAAATTTAACGCGGACACAATACATCGTTAAATTAAGTGCAAAATAAAAGTAAAAATCTATTAAATTTAACGGCGGATATAGTCCGTCGTTAAATTAACGACAGATCAACGGCGGTTACTACGTCGTTAAAAGTTCGCGAGATATTCCGCCGCCGCACGTCGTCGTTGATCCGTCGTTAATAAAAAAAATTAAATTCGTTTGTATTCCGTCGCTAATCCGTCGCTGTTCGACTGTATTTTTGTAGTGGATGGATCTTGCATTGTCACGTTTTTTTAGGATAATTGTCACTTTGGTATTTTATCTATTTGGATGATAAGAGAATAATTGTCACTTCTCTTCAAGATAATTGTGATTTTTTTTGTCAGCACAGTAGATTCATCAGTATATGAGTTTTGTCTAAAAAGAATAATATGAACAATAGGGAATAGGTAGAAGAAATAACTTTAGCTTGTCATTACTTTTGAATTCTTACTTAACAAGTATACTCAATGGATGAAAGCATACATGTAAGTTTTAATGTTTTACATATATATATATATATATATATATATATATATATATATATATATATGGGAGGGTTAATGTGATAATCATTTTATCGTGAAAATATGGGAATTAAAAAATGATGAATCTGTTGTGAAAATTGATGAATCCGTTGGAAAAATTACTGTATTAAAAAATAGAATTTTCGCTCCTCATGGGATTCGAACCTGGGTGAGAAATTCCGATTTTTTGGATTCAGCAACTTTCTCAGCGGATGCATTAACTTTCATAGCAGATTCATTTGTTCATAGCGAATTTTCGTGGTTCTTAATTCTCATGTTAAAAATTATTCTTATTTGAACCTTACTCAGGGTTCAAATAAGAATCAATTTTAACCTAAGAACTAAAATCCACGAAAATCCATTATGAATAAAATGAATTTGTTATGAAAGTTAATGTATCCACTGACAAAGTTATGAAATTCAACATAATTTTCACCCGGGGCTTAAATCCCATGAGAGGTGAAAATTTTATTTTATTTTGGATTTAATAAGCTGTTCCATCGGTTTATCAACTTTCACATCGAATTCATCATTTTTTATTCTCATGTTAAAATGGTTCTCACGATAACCTCTATATATATATATATATATATATATATAGATAGAGAGAGAGAGAGAGAGAGAGAGAAAGAGTATATGATGTTCAAATAAGAATAATTTTAACGTAATAACTAAGAACCACGAAAATTCGCTATGAACAAAATAAATTTGTTATGAAAGTTAATCGTCGATTGTGAAAGTTACTCAAGCGAAAATTTAAAAATTTTCACGGGTTCGAATCCACGAGGGACGAAAATTCTATTTTGGATTCAGTAACTTTCACAGATGATTCATCAACTTTCACAAAGAATTTATTATTTTTTAATTCTCAGCTTCTCACGACAAAAATGGTTATTACGTTAATCATCCCCTATATATGCATATATATGTATATATAGGGAAGGGTTAACATGAGAATAAAAAAATGAAGAATTTGTTATAAAAATTGATGAATCTGTTTGGGAAGTTACTGAATCCAAAAATATCCAAAAAAATAAAATTTTCCTCCCTCATTGGATTCGAACTCGGTGAAAAATGTCTAATTTTGAATTGATAACTTTCTAGCGGATCATCAACTTTCATGCAATTCATTTTATTCATAGTGAAATTTCGTGGTTCTTAGTCCACGTTAAAAATAGTACTTATTAACCTATATATATAATTTCCGTCACGTTTCAAACTAGCTACAAACAATTTAAAATCCTTAATTTTCAATATCAATGTACATCATATAATCTATAGATGAAGTTCACTTCAAATTGAAAAGCTTCATTTGAAAGGTAACATGCAAGTATTTGAGAGTGTTCTCATTTTATAGGCATGGTGTCATTAATATTTTTTTTTAATTTAATGCAGAAATTTTAAAGGTTGCGTCACGGTGGACTCGAATCCGAGACCTTTGGCCTCGGGCATTAATCACTTTACCACTAGACCAACACACACACGTCATTAATATTTTTTGTTTTCGTCATATGAAGCTAATCCAATAATTCATTCTTTTGCTAATTTCACTATTATTTCACAAGATGTAGTTAGATTATTCATTATGACTTTTAGATATTATACACTTAGATGTGAAATAACATGATTCGACTTTCCTCTACAGAAAATATTTTCTTTTTTCTTTGAGTAAAGAGAGGAGAACGGGGATTGAATACATGAGTAAAAAAGTATCTCTCACCTCAATCATCATTTTTCATATTTCACATAATTATATTTTAATTTAGAGCTTCTTACAAGAGGAGGATTTTATTATTTAAGATTCAACTTCAAGTTCTTTATTGTGGAATTCATATCTGGTTTTATTATTTATTTCAATTATGATCTTCTTTATTCCTTCTTATTTAATTATTGTCATGGTAACTAATTTCATATTGATTCTAGGATTTGTATGATTTAATAGAATGCTATTGAATTGATCTATTGAACCTATTTACTGTCAATTTATGGTTTATGATTCACGATGCTATTTTATATTAGATGATTGATCATTGTTGATGCATGCTAGTTACACGATTAAATACCTATCGGTTTAATTGAGTAATCGAACTCGATAATTCATAAGGCGAATAATCTAAAGACTTGCGGTTTTAGAATTAATTATAGGAGAATAAATCTTATGAGATTTTTGGAGTTTTTATATATTGTTGAGACCTAACGAAGATAGGGAGTATATTAATCTACTGTCACAGGCTTGTCGGGAGAGAGATTGAGGTTATTTGTGTGATTCTTCATCTGAATTGACTTAAGATTGGTTAATATAGTTATAAATTAATTGTGTGATTTTTTTTTTAAATTAATACTTTCCCTAAGATCTGTCTTTTATTTTGATTTTCTTCTGATTTGTTTTATTTTGCTCTTGTTATTTATTTTCTCAGATTTTATTAAAGTTCTCTACAACTTTGTGCTTGCCTAGTTAATTATGACACGTTTGTGTTCATTACTTGCTGTGTTTTGATGTTATCAGTCCCTGTGAATATGATACTCTGCTTGCTAACTGACTACAATAGACACCGTTTAGTTGCGATTATTTATTACTGGGATATTAGTGATCAACATTCTCACAATAAAAATATGGAAAGTATAGACAAGCACACGTGGCAGAGCATTTATTTTTATTTTATTTTCATTTAAGGGAAAGAAAGTAATTGTTATTTCCTCATCTTCTTCTTCTCTGCAAATTATTGTTGTTCGTCGAAGAGGAAAGGAAGGTAGGCGATCGAGATGGAGCGGTGGAGGCAACAACAATGGTGCGGTGGAGACAATATTGTGGTGGCTTTTGAGGGGTGGTTGGTGGCTGGAGCTTCTTGAAATAGAAGAAAAAAAGAATAGGATTTTGAGAGAAGATTGAATTATCGAGAGAGGGTAACTAAGATGGTTTTTACGATGAACTTCGCCGAAAATCGAAGAAGGAGGCGGTGATTTACAGTGGAGTTCGTTAGAAATCGGGAAAAGAGACGGCGAGATGAAGCCCCCTGCGCTATGCATAATAATACACATAAACCTACAAATACACATAAACTTGGATATGCAAAATAATAGATAAACATGCATATTAAAAAACAGAAACATGTCGTAACGAAACACAACCTTGCATGTTTTAAAACATAAACTCGTAGGTTTCTCATTCTCGATATCTCTTTTTCCCTCTTCTTCAATAAACACAAACACTTTTCTTGTTGATCTTTTGCTTTCTTTCTTGATGATCATTTGTTTTCTTTCAAATTATGAAGCTAGATGTAATCGATCTGAACTAGAGAAGTAATTAAGAATAAATTAATCAATCTCATGTGCATTTTTTTGTTCGATATTCTGTAATTTTTTGTTCAAGTATGCAGTTTTACGTTTTAAAACATGCATGCTTTATTTTTCTGTATCACATAACAAATCAAAATGTACAATTTTTTACTACATGCATCGTTTGATTTTTCTATATCACATAATAAATTAAATTATTAATATACCCTTACTATAGCGAAATCGGTAAAATAAGCTTAAAAATCTAAAATATCTCTACCATATGATTTCTTAGATGAGATGAATCTACATCTACTTAAGACTTGATCGTACTATATGATTCCAATTCTATATATCTTGGTATAGCAAAGAATAAAAATAAAATAAAAATAAAATAAAAATAAAAATAAAATAAAAATAAAAATAAAAATAAAGCAAAAGATTATTAGATAGAAAGTGGCGTATATACGGAAGTAATAGATGTAGAATTGTGTGAAAATGAAAAGTATAAGGTGAGAGGAATGGATGCCCTCTCAAGATTCTGTGTCATCTTTATATGCATACCACCACCTATAAATAGGCAGCTTCTCCACACCCAATTAACATACACCAACAATCAAACTAATACTTCATACATCAAACAAGTTTCGAGTTTCCTCCTCAAACATGTCGGACAACTGCGGAAACTGCGACTGCGCTGACAAATCCCAGTGCGGGTAAAAACCTCTCTTTCTTTTTATCGTGCAAGATTTCACATACCATTTTGCTTCATATATGTGCGTCTGTAGGAGTTGTGCTTGATGATCCAAAGTCAAACATGCACCTCTGTGTGTGTGTATTTTCCTTATTCTCTTTATAAGGATTAAGAGAAGTCTGATGTGTGGATGGACGGTTATCTTTCTCTAATAAGCTTTCAGCAATCATATAGCTTGATTTATTTTTTTCCCGACTGCTTTTGCATATTGCAGGAAGAAGGGCTACACGGCCGACATCATTGAGACCGAGATGAGGTAGTCTTAATTTACTTAAAGAGATTAGGTTTTAATTATATATATAATATTGATATGATATTTGTGTTGTACGTTTTGCAGCTACACCATGGTGATGGATGCGGCTGAGCACGATGGGAAGTGCAAGTGCGGCACCAGCTGCAGCTGCACCGACTGCACCTGCGGCCACTGAGACAACATACAGCAATGGGACACTAGATTTCTTATCTCATTATTAATGTAATCGGAATAAGCTTGTCTGTGTCTTCTCCTAATTCAACTTCTCTAGTGTCCCTTTGTACTTTGTCTTATATTCAATGAATTAATCTCACTGTACCTCTCTCTCTCTCTCTCTCTCTCACGTTAGTTAATTCGTTCGATCTCCTGTTTTGTATAAGATCTACATAAAAACGGTTGCATCAACCTCAATTCGAGAAATTAAATGCAATCCCAAAAACATGCAATCTTCTTACTACTATCAATTTTCTAATTTCCTCTCTTCATCAGCACCACACAAACAATAGCTTTGATTCTGCCATCATAGAGCATCGCCAACCAACACAGAAATTCAAACATGATATCTCTAATTTTGGCAACTGCAGAACTCTATGAAAACTTTCGGGTTTTGAGCACCAGAAACTCGGGTCGGTTATAAATCCTAGCATTCAGTCAAATTCAAGTTATATAGTTAACATATACTGTCTCATTAGTTCAGCTATTTTCCTCTAATTTTTTGTAGCTTCTTCATCATTAAAATATATATTCATTTTCTTTATCACATAAGTATACTGTATATATTTTAAGAAAAAAAAACTACTACTACTGCAACTAATACTATCACCAAAAAAAAATTCACAAACTCAAGAAAACTTAGGTATTCTATCATAAATTAATTAAGAAAAAAAATATATTGCTATGCTAAATGTGTTGAGTTATGGAGCCTGAAATTACTGTGAATCCGACCACGTTATCGGTGATCCATCTTTGGGCTTCACTACAAATAAACGTGAAATTACCGAAGGATGAAACATCATCTGTAATTACCGACGGTATTGTACATAAGAAATATATTGACGGATTACCGAAGAACTGTGGCGTGGAAAAGTTACTGACAGAATGAAGGTCGGTAAATTTACCGACGGACATCATCCGTCGATAAAGTTAATGTGATAGGATACGGCCCAACTACTAGGCCCAAGCATCAGGCCCAATATAAATGGGCCCGACACTAAGCTCGGCCTAAGCAAGTTCGGCGAAGACTCTAAACCAACTACAACTCGAATCACAAGTGGAGCGTGAAAATTGGATATATCCAAAAGAATCCTATTGAGAGAAGATCTCGTATTAGAGTCAATCTCAAAATAATGGTGTATAAATAGAGGCTAGATTAGACGGAGAAGGATCATCTACACTCTTTGTAATCGCTTCTTACACACTCAAATACACATACTCTCTCTTGCTCCATGGACGTAGATCTATTTTAAAGATCGAACCACGTTAATTCCTCGTGTTCTTTATTGCATTTATTACCTTACGAAAACCAGATTGATCACTGGCGCCGTCTGTGGGAAACGAAATTTTATGTTTTCGATCTTTTTCTCGGGTAACAATCAGACCAACGATGAATACAAAAAGCATTACATCCAAGGCTGCTACCGGCAACAATGACGGCGGCAGGACGCGCCGAACTCGGCTTGGGAAAAGCCCGATAAGAGATGCGACTCGAAGGACACATTGAAAATCTTGATGGCGAGGCGACCTATCCTGCGTGAAGAAGAAAGTACCGTGCGAAGGAGATCGCAGCGACAGCAGAGAAAATCCCAGCATGATTGAACTTTAATGGCGGTTAAAGGGTTCCTCGAAAAGAATAAGAAAGCTTCCTCGGTACCTCAAGCGAGAACAAGGTCGGCATTATCATGAAGAAAATGGCGCGAAGCCTCATCAAAGCACGGCGGCACGGTGAGGTGAATCCCCGACCTCCGGATGATGGCGCTCGTGTTGCGGTAATACCTCTACGGGTTGGTTTCAAACCGACCGTGCAAGGAGGAGCGGCGTGGGGCGGGGCGTCGTGATCGGCGAGGTCGATCCCACAATTATAACGAGTCGGTAGACAACCTCGGCCTCGTTCTCGGGAGGCGGGTTCGGCAGATCTGGGAGGATCATTACCCTTTCTCAATGAAATACTCAATACTCCCTCCGGGACAAGTGCGGTGCGAGCATCGCCCTATAATGATGAGGATCATAAAACTTCCTTTCACAATTCAATACAACATGATTAACGGCGCCTCGACACCATCCACATGTGTAGCTATTCCGGAGTTCTTGATCGACAACGCGCCGCGGTGGTTCACAGATTTACCTCCGGAGTGTTGGATCTTACCGCGACCTAATGGAAGCTTTCCATGAAGGTTCTTCCAAAGGCCGAGTCAAAACTACATCGGCACATCTCTCACCGTGAGGCAAGGCGAGGTGAGTCCATCGGCGACTTCATGACCGGGTTCAACAAGGAGGCCTAAAAGTCGAGGGCGTAAGCGATCTCCTCATTATCTCGGCTTTCCAAGCGGTATCTTGCACGGAGCCCTATCTGAGGAGATTGTCAATCGAACCCGTACTACGTCGGGCGTGGCGCATAGCGGTCGGTTCACCAGCGGACGGGAGGCGAGGCGACAAGTTAGAGCCTCGACAAGAAAGGAAATAGGATGGTCGGGGACCGAGGCGAGTCGACAGTGCGCTTGGAAAGGATCTGGCGTGGCCTATAGAGTCGAGCTCGAGCCACGTCATAACGAGCGACCTCGGTATACACACTTGGCGAAGTGGGGGCGGAGATCTACAAGCTCCACATGGACATGTTAGAAACCTCGGCCCATGCTTGGGGATCGAAACACCGATCAGATAAGTATTGCTCATTCCATGAAGATCATGGACACGACACGGAGGAATCACGAGGACCTCATGGCGGACATCGAAATTGGTGCATGGCGGGGTTCTTAAAAGTACCAAGGTCGTGGCCGTGAGCTGGTCGATCTGAGGCCCCATGAGGTCAGCGGAAGCAAGTAAAGGAGAGGAAATTGTGCCCTCGAGGAAGAAAGCGAGCACGACACCGATGAAAAAGGTGATGATGAGCCTCGATGCGATGGAGTTATATCCACCATCACGGGGTTCCCGTGGTACTCTGATCCTCCTAAAAGCGGGGCCGAAGTCCCTCAACCGGTGAACACAGTAAACAAAGGTTAAAAGGGCGAGGCCGTAAACTTTCGAGGAAGACCACATGCCGGCCGTGATACCTCGCCAAGGCGCATTGATAATCAGCGGTGGTCGCCAACAAGTTAGTCCGGCGCGTATGCGTCGATAGCGGTGCGTCGGTGAGCATCCTCTTCAAGGTGCTTGACAAATTAGGGATTGAGGAGGCCGCCTTAAACCAGCACCACTACCGGCGGACTTCGTACAAGAAGAGGCGGGAGGATCATTGAACTACATCACGGTGGGAAAAGCGGCGAGCTCCGCAAAGTGACACAATTCTTCGTGGTAGCGCCCACTCACCATATAACATCATCTTGGGCGAGGCGGTTGAATGCGGTAAGGCGGTGTGTTGACGTATCGCTAACCATGAAGATCCCCAGAGGAGGAATAGATGTGATCAGGAGATCGAGAAAAAAGCGAAAGAATGCATGCGGTCGCCTTAAGAGGTCTGGGACTTGACCGGCACCCACAAGCATAGTAATTCTGAAGCCCAATGAGTTGGGCGGAAAGGCGTCATCAATTCTCGACAGCTCGGTGAGAAGTCGCGTTATATGAAGGCGATCCTCAAGGTCGTCGAGATTGGTTCTACAAAGTACCTCAGCGAGAAAGCAGATCATCCAACTCTAAGGGAATTGAGAGGCGTCTTCGCTGGTCACCTCGACATGGCGGGGTCTCACCAAATGTCATTACTCACCACCTCAACATTGACCCAGCGTCGAACCGGTTCGGCAAAAACAGCGGATATTTGCGGCGGGCGAAATCGGGTCATACATGACGAAGTGCATCAACTCTTGAAAGTAGGCATATTGTTGAAGTCAGTATCCGACACGGATAGCCAACCCGGTGATGGTCGAAAGGAGGAGGGATGGCGAATGTATCGATTACACGATCTCGATAAACATTACCCAGGGGCTGCCCCCTTTCCAACATCGACGAGAAAGTTGGCGCTTTGGTCGAATCTGAAGTCTTGACTTCTTGGATCTATCTGAGGGTATCATCAAGTCGATGAGTGGCGAGGATGCGTCAAAATAGCCTTCATCACGGACTTGGCGTCTTTGCATATAAGAAGATGTCATTCGGACTCGAGAATCTGGGGCCACCTATCGAGAATGGTGGATAAAATATTTCACCCTACATCGGTCAAAATGTGGAGGTGTATGTAGATGACATCGTCGTCGAGAGTAAGAGAAAGCCACATGTGTAGCCGACCTAGGATGGTCCTCGACTTACTTGAAAAGTAAACCTAAAGCTAAACCCCAAAAGTGTACATTCACGAGTTCGATGCGGAAAAATTACGGGGTCTTTGGGTTTCTGAAGGATTAAAAGTCGACCGTCGAGGTTCAAACCGTTATGGAGATGAAAATACGAAGACAATCCACGGCGTGCATAAATTGACGGGCTGCATAGGCTGCTTTGAGCAGCTTTCTTTCAAAAGCCGTGGAGAAGCAACTCCCGTTTTCAAAATACTCAAAAGGCTCGGGAGTTCTCTTGGGATGATAAACACAAGTCGACTTTCAAAATCTCAAAACTACCTGCCAAACTTCCACTTTATCCGTCCCGAAAGAAGGAGGTCCTTTCCCTATACCTCGCGACTTCGGCGAAACCATAATTGCGGTTTTGAGTGCGAGAGGATGGACGTCGGCTCACATGAATTTCATCGGCCGAGCACTAAAGGGCGAAGCGAGATATCGACATTTGGAAGCTCGCCTTGGCATTAGTAAATCTTTGCGAGGAGATTACGTCCATACTTCCATGCACATCCCATACAAGTTCTCACCGATCATCCACGGTGAAGTGTTGACAAAGCGAAGCTTGGGAGGTGCGAAGTGGGCAATTGAGTTGGGCGAACACGATATCTCTTTCGCCTCGTCAAGCCGTCAGGTGGGGCAGAGACTTCCTTGTAGAGGCTAACTTCGGAGAAGTCGAAACCCACCGAGCTTACCTCGGACAATGCAGTCAAACCCATCATGGAAGCATCCAGAAATTGCTTGGCAAATCTATGTGGATGGAGCTTGAGGCGGGTAGCAGGCGGGCATCTTCTTACGGGACGAGGATGGCGAGATCACCTATGCGCCGATTTATATTCAAAAATCTGAACAACAGTGAAATACAAGACCTTAATTGCATGACCGCCTAGCTCAAAGTCTTGAGATCTGAGCCGTGCAAGTTCACGGTGATTCTCAGTCATAGTAAGCCACATGTTGGGAAAATGCAGGCAAGCAGGATGAAGAAATACCTTGAAAAAGCAGCTTACTGTGATCTTTCTCATACTTCCGGTTGGTTCGCATCGAGGAGCAAAATAGCCGGTGACACATTAAGCAAGCGGCCTCGTCATCAGCGAGGTCGCCCGATGAAAAGTCAAGCGAAGCATAGGCGATGCGGTCGAAGTCGACATTGTCTCGATGAAGAACCTAATTGGATGACCCTCGTTCAAGCATATTTGGAGAGGGTGAATTACCTCATGACAAGCTCGAGGCGGAGAATCTTGAGCAAACCTTTGCGATCGTGCTTGAGCAAGGAATTCTCTGAAAGTCGTATCTTGACCTCTCCTAAGGTGTTTGGATCCGAACCGGTGAGTATGTACTACGAAGTGCATGAGAGATCATGTGGAAGCCACATCGGACCCGCGAGTTATCAAAGAAAGTCATGCGATGGGGATACTCTTGGCGACAATGTTCCAAGACTCGATCGACCTCGTAAAGAAGTGTCAGAAGTGTCGATTCATGGAAATGTGCGAGGTTATCCCAAACCGACCTCGTCGGTGTATGCAAAGCCCTTGGCCATTCATTCGATGGGGATCGATATCGTGGGCCCCTACAGCAAAAGCTCGAGGCGGTTTAGGTTCACGATTGTAGCCATCGACTATTTCACAAAGTGGGTGGGGCAGAACCCTTGGTGAAAATCACAAGCAACGCTCTCAACTTTTACGGAAGAATATTGTGTGTCGCTCGGCATCCTCATATCCTCATTTAGGATAATGGGACCGAGTTCACGAGATAAGGTCTTCAAAGAGTGGTGTCGAGAGCTTGATTGACAAAATTCACCTCGATCGCCCATCCTCAAGCAAATGGTCAAACCGAAGTCACCTGTGAGGACAATTTTAAAGGGACTCAAAACTCGCCTCGGTGAGAGAAAAGCAATTGGGTGGAAAATTTACCACAAGTCTTATGGTCATATCGTCAACACCTCGGACATCGAATGGAGAAACACCCTACGGTTTGGTGTATGGAACGAGGCGATCATCCAGTAATCGGTATGCGAGCCCGTACCATCCATTTCTCGGCCGAGTAAATGAGGAGAATTTATGGCTGACCTCGATCTATTAGAAGAGAAGAGACCTCGCCTACATTAGAAGCTCGGTACAAGCAACAAGTAGCTCGGTATTATAACCAGCGTGTCGAATCCGACAATTCAGTAAGCGATCTCGTATTTGAAATAACGAAGTCGATAAAGCGTGGCTCGGCAAGCTAGAAGCCGCATGGGAAGGACCATACCGAGTTGAAGAAGTCCTCGGAAAAGGGTCATATAAGCTCGCCCGTTTATCCGGTGAGCAAATACCTCATACTTGGCACATCGTTCATACGAAGAGATATTTTGCATAAGTGTCGAAAGTTGAGTCATTAGGTCGTTTCTTTAGGTCTTTTTACATTGTTACGTCGTACTTTATTAATAAAATCTTTTTATTGCATATTTCATTTGTCACTTATGCATACTACCTCTTCCCGTTATCTGATACCTACAGGGGATGAGCGTTACCTCAGGAGGATGACAATACCTACATGGAGGATGAACAATACCGTCTAAGGAGGATGACAATACCCTACAGGAGGATGAACAATACCCTCTAAGAGGATGATATCTAAGCAGCGTGAGGGACCACCCCTATCGACACTTCTCGACAAATAAGGAACTTATACCTTCGTTTATCGAGACGAACTACCTTTGTTTATTTAGGATGAATTACCTTCGTTTAATCTGAGGACGAACTACGCTACAGGGGTGAGCATTCGGTTCGGTTCGGATTTTTCCTAATCGAACCGATCAAAAATCAATTTTGAGAGAGAAAAATCCGATCGAACCGAATATCCGAAAATCCGAAATCAAAATCGAATTTTTATAAAAAATCGACCGAGGCGAAAAATCCGAAATTATGAAAACCGAAAATCCGAAACCAATTTTGTTAATTCTTATATATATTTATATTAATTTTAAAAATATTTAAATAAAATATTATTTTATATGTAAATTATATATAATTGGATTTTCGGATCTTTCAGTTAAAAAAAAATCCGATCAGAAAATCGAAATTTTGAAAAATTTCAATCCGATCCGATCCGAAAATCCGAACGAATTTTAAACTTAGGTTTGGTTCGGATCGGATATTCGATTTTAGATTTTTGCTCACCCTACTACGCCGTTTATTTAGGATGAATTACCCCGTTTATCTGAGGGCGAATTACATTCGTTTATCTGAGACGAACTACCTTCGTTTTTTAGGATGCATTACTTTCGTTTATCTGAGGGCGGTTACCTTCGTTTAATTACGAGGGCGACCTACCTTTGTTTGATTACGAGGGACGAAATGTATCTGCGTTTGCTTAAAAGGAAAAATCAACCTGAAGCGAAGAAAAATTTGTTCTTATTTCGAAGTATACAAGCATACATTACGAGGCGATGAAGGCTGGGAGGTGGGAAAAGCTAAGCGATCCCAGAAAAGTCGGGGTTCGGCAGCTCGTCTATGCTAACCTACCCACCCTACCTCGTCCTCGATCGGCGCGGGAGTTGGCCGGCTCGACCTCTATGCCTCGCCAAGCGACCTCGGTGCTCGATGATCCATGACCCGGTGCTCGATGGACAATGTCTCTTGGGCATAGAACTCAAGCGAAAACCTCTGCAATCTAGGAGAAGTCCGCGGAAGAAGAAGCCTCGGCTTCGGACGAAACACCTGCTTTCGAGTTGTGGGTGACGAGCTCTGACGGTCTTATGCAGCCACCAATTTTCTTGGTCGGCATCTTGCTCACAGAAATTGCCGAAGTCCCGACCGTACTCATGCACGTAGCTCGAACAGCGGCTCGATCTCTGAAACTTTGGCTTCGACCTCGGAGATCGTCATTCCACCATCTCGGCAAATAACCGCCTCGTATTCTGCGTGCTCCTCGGCGACCGATTTGGCTTTATCCTCCGCAATCTCGAGCCTCCTCCAACTCAAAAACCGAGCTTGAAGCTCGTCAAACTTCTCTTGAAGCCACGAACTTGACATCGGCCTCTTCGCGCACATGGCGAGTTTTCCTCAAGTGAAGGACCTCGACTTCCTTCACTTCAAGAGCTCGGTTCAAAATTTTATTTGGTCCAACCAAGGAGACATGTCAGCGGGTTCGAGAGCGGTGAGATGAAAGCAAAAAGCATACTTGATAAAATGGAGAATTTTATTCAAGCCTTTAAAGCGAGCTAATGTATTAAGTACATATACATTAAAAAAATGGGGATCAATGACCCTCCAGCAGCTTCTCCCTCGGGCTCGGCGGCCTCGGCCTCATTAAAGCGGCGGCCTCGGCCTCGCCCGAGCATCGGCCTCGGCGAGCGCCGCCTGACACCTTTCCGGCCCTCCGGCCATGATGGCCAGGCTGGGCGTCCCGATCCATTGAGCACGAGCGGATGACTCGGCGGTCATCAAGGTCGAAAACGAGGCGAGCTCTCCACGACGGGTAAGCTCTTCATGCCGTGCTAGGACCTCGGCATATGCCTTGCGAGGCCTCGTCCTCCATAACACGATACTCGTACTTGGACTTATCCAAATCCGGATAATCATCGGCCACATCATCGAGAGTATCCGCTGCCACACTCTTGTTTAGGACCTCGGCCAGCTCGCGGCAAGCCCGGAGAACCTCCTTGACAAAAATAGCCTCTTCGCGAAGACACGAAGGAGCTCTCCTTGCGAGGCCGCCACCTCGGCCTCCCTACACTTGGCCGCCTCGACCTCGGCCTTCAACAGAGCGACCTCGGCCGCCGCCTTCGCCTTCGCCGCCTCGGCTGCCGCCCAAGCCGCATCTTCATTCTTGGCCGCGTCCCGAGCCTTCGCCTCGGCCTCGGCCACCTCATGAACAAGGAGTGTCTTCTCGTCCTCCAAATCCCGGGCGAAGCGAGCCACTTGTTCAAATTGGGCGACGGCGTTATTCAGATGGTCCACCACTAAAGTGGACGTCGCCGTCAGCTGGGAGGACATCCTACCAAGCTCGGCCTTCAAGTCCTCGGTCCCCTATACAGAGGTCAACAACGTCAAAAAAATACATCAATACATAACTTGTGATGTGCAGTACAATTACATTACCTCAGGGAAAGGCCGACGTGCAACCTGGGTGCCGACAATCTCACAGTAATCATCGTCGGTAGGAGCGAAAAACACTTCTCCTTGTCAGGGCGGGAGATGCGCAAGGGCGAATGCGACCTCACTCTAGCCTCGACCCTCTCAGAAGAGGCCTCGGCCACGTCGCCCGATACCGGTGGGGGCTCGGGATCGACCCTCGATCTCTTCCTCTTCCTCGAAGGAATGAAGTCACTGCGGAGTTAAAATAAATGCGAGTAAGCACATAAACCAAAAATCAATCAAAAGATAAAGTGAAGTAAGGGGCCTCGCGCTTCACTGGCTCCACCATGGTAGAAGGATCATAAGGGCTTAGCCCATGACAATGACTCGGCCTCTGAAAATCTTCATCAACTTGGCGACCCTTTGCAAAACCTCTAGATGCCACCAAAGCTATCGTCGGTGGCTACATCAATGACTTCCCGTGTTCGAGGCGATGGAGGATTCTTGGGCAAAAAAAGAAGAACTTCTTACGCGGTTCGAAATCTTTGACTTCGTTTTATTTTAAAAGCAGCGACGGTGATAAATAATATCATCCCACGCTAGACTTAAGTGGAAGAACCTAAGGACAAGCCCAGGGTGAAAGGAAAATTGTGGCGGTGGCAAAACACGAGGCAGTGAGCTGCCGAAAAGAATTTGGCGTTAGTTAGGCGAGAGGTATCTTGAACATTTGTTGAAGTTCGACATATACGGAAGGAAAAGAAGGCGAAGACCCGCAAGGCGGTCCTCGTGGCGTGATAAAACCCTCAGAAGGCGGCCTATCCTCGGTCGGGAGGCGACCAACCGAAATATTTGAATAAAAATCTAGAGGCAATTTCTTTTATTGCGGGGCTTCTAGAAAAGAAGGAAAAGAAGAAACCTACCAAAATCCTCAAATGAAACCTACTCTACACACAAAAGGAAGGGGAATCGAGGTGAAAACTTCTAAAACCGCGGTGAGTCCGTGGTGACCTGACTGCGATCGGCCTTCATGGCGTGAGACTCTCAGAAGAAGAAGAAGATGAAGAAGCCATAAAAACTTACTTGTTTTATGTATAATCGAAGAAGATATCACTGAAGCTCTGGCGAAGACGACAATGGTGAAGATACTGACACTTGCATATTTTCAGAAAGACAAAGAGTTTTTGAGGAATTTGAAAGTAGGATACGAAAAAGTGAAATGGGAAAAGGCGTAGCATGGAAGTTATTCCCCCAATGTGCACTTTATCGGGAACCCAACCGTTGTACGCATTAAATGAAGGTGACATATTTCGTGTTCGACATCAGCGGACATCACGCGTACAACCTCGGCAGTGCGAAGAGTATTACACTTGACGATTGAGCAAGCGAGAATACAACTTGTGACGAGCGCCGGCGGCGGGAAGCAGCGAAATACAACTTGTGAGCAGCCCGGCGAAGCAGCGACATCAACTTGGTGAGCGTCTCGGTAGGGCGGCCAGTGACATCAACTTGGCGAGCAGCGCCGGCGAAACCAAGCGACATACAACATGTTTTTGTCTTTTAGAGTGGTTGAGCGTTATAGCTTGCATGAATATGTCATGCGGGAGACTTTAAAATTTCTCTCTTCGTAGAATGAGAGAGAGGGAGAGAGAGATTTAAATAATCCTATGCAAAAGACAAATGTTTTTGTCTTTTATTTTTTATATGTAATTTTACTTACAGAACAAAATGTTTTACTTGAATATATCTATAATTCAAATATTGTATAGAAAATGAAAAAAGCAAATAATTTGTATCGACGATAAAGGTAAAAGTGAATGTTTGATACTATTATTTTACTACGGAAATTTGAAATGAAACGTTGTTCGTGGATAAAATTCATTTTCGATTATGATATTAAAATAATTCAAGGGGGAAAAAAATAACAAAATAAAGAATTCGATGACCATTGAGCAATTTGAAAAAGTAGAGACAAAGACATGACTGGCTTAAAATTATGTAGAATTTGTTCCTCTTAAAAGTTACATAGCATATCAACATTGTCCTTGTTTGCTCACTCAACCGAATATAAATAGGAGAGACGGATGGATCTTAAATTACTTTATTGATTTGTTTGTTTTGAAAAAGTACGCACTGCATTTAAATACTTTGACACAGGAAAAAGGGGAAACGAAAAGAATAAGATGATCCTGAGTGATTGTTTCTTATTTTTAGATTTTTAAGAATTCATTATGGTGGTTCTTATTTTTATATGGCATCATAAGAATTTAGGTTCCTATTTCTTGCGCTGTAGTAATTAAAATAAGAACTCAATTTTGTGTGTGTGTGTGTGTGTCTAGAGGTGGGTTCTGTTGTGAAAAATATACACCACAAATACGACATAAATAAAAAAACACGAGAATTATTTACCAAGTTCGTCTTGCGACTACGTATGAGGGCGATGTCAAGCCAAGAATTTCATTTATGATTTTCGGATACAGATTACATGGAGAAACGATTATTAAATAGATAATAATCAAACCCTAAGTCCATTAGGATTCTACTTGGGTCAAAAACATGAGCTCAAAAATTTGGCTCAGGGGTTACCAAGATCGGGCTTCAGACTCCATACTCCAACAGGTTCCAACTACTTTTTTGTGTCTAAAGTTGGCCTCTTGAATAGTTGATAACATTGGAGAGAAATATATGAAAATCATGGGGTTCTAGTTGATGTGTCATATAAAAACCTCAAATTAAGAATCTATCATTGTAGATGCAATGCCACATCAAATAAGAATCTAGGTTCTTATTTTTCTCCAATAATTGCAAAATAAGAATATAGGTTCTTAAATTGCCATATGAGATTAAGAATCTACCATTGGAGATGTCCTAATAAGAGATAGATGATAGATAGAAGAAATTCTGATTAGCATTTACTTGATATTAATTAATGGAGATAATTACGTACTAATGTTCAATAGACGGAAGCATTAAAACACCCTTGATCAATTAGATATTGAAAGAGATCTTTTAACCTGAAAAGGATAATTAGTGATGTGGCATCTGAAATAATAGGTGTTCATAGAGATACTCGCATTAAACTTGTAGAAAAACATTATCCATACGTAGGGCTGACAATTTTCGACACGACATGAACACGCACGAAATTAACGGGGTAGTGTTCAGCCTTATCGTGTTCGTGTCCTTATCGTGTCGACACGATAAGGACACGATAATTAAATGTAAATGTTAGTGTCGGATCCGTATCGTGTTTGTGTAACGATAATTTTAGTGTTGCATTAGTGTTAGGTGTCGGATCGTGTCGTTTCGTATAATTCGATAATATTTATATATATTTAATATTAATTTAATTATATTTTATATATATTTTTTTTTATTTATTTTCTAATTTTTATTTAAATTTATTGTTTAGGTGTAATGTATGGTATGGTTATCGTAATAGTGTCAACACGAAAAAATCGTGTCATATTAAGTGGTGGTGTCGATACATTTCGCGTCGTGTTGGGTGTTGGTGTCGGATAGATCCTTAACAAGTCGTGTTGGTGTTTGGCCTTGTCGGTGGGTGTGGTTATCGTGTCGACACGATAGCGACTCGACACGCACGAATGCCGCCCCTATCCATCGTGTGAGAGGTATGTCGAGGCAGAGGCCGGTAGAGCCAAACACCATCGTGCTCAAGCTTAGCTTGTTTAGTATCGGTAGAGTTTTGAATTTTATTCTTGAATATTTCGGTATGCGTGCTTATTCAAGCTTTATTCGAACCCAAACAAACTTTTCAAATTTATATAAATGTTTAGAATACTAATTATTTTATTTTAAAAATAAATTATTTATCCACAATAACACAATAATTTACTGATTTCTTATAACAAATAAAAGTAGTCAAGAGATTTAACACAATAATTACTAATTATAGAAAGAAAATAATTATATCTAGATAATAATTTTATATTTTTAAACTAAATCAGTTAACGAACTTGCTCACGAACTAACGAGCCAAATACTAACATGCTCAAGCTTGGTTTGTTTAGCTAACGAGCTTCACTAAACAAACTCGAACAAAATTTTTATCGAACAGAAACAGAATAAACTTGACTGGTTTATAGCCCGGAGTAATTTCACTATTCATCTAGCACATACTGATAAATTTAAACACTATTCAATAAAACAATAGAAAATTAAACTCGGCCAGTTTTGGGTGAACATATCACATTGGTCATAATTTTATTTATCTACTAATTCATGTCTGCAGAATCAACAAACTTACAAGAGTTATCTAAAATACGATAGAAAAATAAGGTTGTAAAGAATTGGTTTTATTTGGCTATTAGACGTACCAGTACTTCTAGTACTTTTATAACTTGTGGAGAAATCTAAATTCACTCCAATTCAAAATGCTGTAATTTAAAGGTAACATGTAATTCATTTGTCTCTATCTAATTTTTTTGGTTGTACTTCCACTTCACCTTCCAGTATAACCATCTTTCAAGCCCTTGAAAAATCATTTGATGTTAGATTTGTGTAGTTTTCAAATAATCAAGACACTTTGTTGTTACAAAATTTAGTATGAATTATTTTCAACAAGTGATGATAGTTTGGATATGTTTATCCTAAAAGAATAAAACAGAAAGAAACAAAAAGTTGGGTATGTACAATACAAAGCATAGTAATAGATGTTGAAAGTAATTTCGGAAAATGAAGAAATGGAAGGTGAGACGCATAAGGCCCTCCCATCCCTCTCCCATGAACAAGATTCTCTCACCTTTTATTATCCCTCCAAGCGCGTGATCCACACTCCCACCATAGCTCCACCACCTATAAATAGGCGGCTCCTCCACAGACAAGGAAAATATAGCAAACCAAACTTCATCCATTCATACATATCCCACCAGCTTCGTTTCAAACTCAACATCTCATCAAACATGGCTGACAACTGCGGAAACTGCGACTGCTCTGACAAATCCCAGTCTTGGTTAGTTCTTTCTTTCTTTCTTTTCTCGTGCAAGATTTTCATCTTGTTTTCAACAGGAGAAAAAGAATCTTGCTTCATGTTCTTGTTTACGAGTTATATATGTTTCAAGATTCTAGCATGCAGCTACTTTAACAGAAGAACGTGATACATATCCACTTGTTTGTGTGTGTGTGTTTTGCTGAAAAGGAACAAGATGAGTTATTTGTAGATGCTTGAAGTTTCAGCAATCGACTAGTTTGATCCGATTTGATTTGATTTCGTTTATTTTGGTGAGTTCTAATCTAATGCATATGGTGACTGAATAATTGCAGGAAGAATGGCTACACGGCCGACATCATCGAGACCGAGAAGAGGTATGGTTGATCTAGACAATAAATTACGTAAAGAAACCATGATTTTAACCTATCATAGGTGATATTGAGTTGGAATAACTGGGATTATTGTGTTTGTTTGCAGCTACACCATAGTGACAGATGCTCCGGCCGCAGCCGAGCACGACGGGAAGTGCAAGTGCGGCACCAGCTGCAGTTGCACCGACTGCACCTGCGGCAACTGAGACCACATAATGATGACCAAATAATGGGGACACTAGATTTCTTATCATATAATGTAATCCTGTAGAATAAGTTTGTCTGTCTGGTCCGAGTCAACCTCTAGTGTCCCTTTGTATCCTTACAGCTTGCTTCGCCTTATTCAATCAATTAACAGTAACACTACTCTCTCTCTCCCTCTCTCTCTCTCTCTCTATATATATATATATATATATATATCTGTACCTACACAAATGGACTGAAGTTCTGGTTTGTATATGATCTACATACAAACCGCTGCATCAAGTTAAAAACATACCCCAATTCAAAAAACACAATCCCAAATATAGTCGAATCTGCTACTTTAAATCAAATTCTGCCTAACTTTGGATATCATATATGATCATCTTATTTTTCTAAAAGGAAAGAATTCTGCAATTTCGTAATTACATAAACATTGAATGAGAAAAGAGAATTACCTGCAGATTTCGTTTCTTCACCTGCATCAACTTTAAAGTATCATCGAGGAACTATTAATCTGATTCTGCCACTCATGCCACTCATCAAACATATCATTAAACAGAAGCAATTGCATAAAGCATAATAATGAACACATGAATTCAAATGAACCACCGATGAGATGAACATTATCTCTTCATAAATTTCTCAATAGCAGAAAATGGAATAGTTAGAATCCTTGTTTTTTTATTATTCTCATACGAAGTTAGTTTCAATAACTTACTTTTACTGTAACTTATGTATTCAAAAAATATAGGTGATTGTGGCATATTGTAGTCTTTCCAACTATCTAGGCTGATTGTGAAACTATTTCAGATTTCAAACATTAAAGCCTTCCGCACGAAGGCATTTGCGATGAGCCTCAATCCATTTTTCACAAGCAGGTTCGCCATGCTCCACAATGCATTCATCCCTTAGCTTCTTAGTCTCAGGGCAAGCGCAACAGATCTTCTTCTTTGGCCTTGTATCAGGTGTGGAACCTTGCTCTTCCTGTGATTTTAGGGAGACAACAGGGGAAGAGTTCTGACTTGAAGATCCGACACCCATCTTCAGGCGAAGCTAGCAAGTTAAATCAAGAGAATGAGAGCAGAGGCGAGTAGCTTAGTTTCGGTCTCCAGAAAGCAAAGTGAAAAGAACTAATAGCTAATTCATCATACAATTATCAAGTCCCTAAACATGGAATAGAGCCAGGCCCAGGACCTAGGTGGAATTGCAAGACAAAGAAATTTCCTTAATGGTTCAAGTAAGCTAGATACAATCCAAAATTCCAATTATGAAATCCTAAATGGCATTCTAGATCTAACATGAATCAATTGTAAACAACAATAAAGGGCATTGCCTTATTTTATTCTATGGATGATTGCACATGAAATAAACATATTTAACTGCCAACAATATTGCCTTCTGTCTCATCTCCCGTCTAACTATTGGTCCTTCAAGATCCCAATAGAAGAAGGTTGTCCTAAGCCTATAAATGATGAGGATGTAATTCCTAGCCCATCAAGATCCTCATCAAACAGCTGAACGATTGATCATCTCAAGAACAATCACTGCACAAACCTCTGTAAAAGAACAATCAACATAACTATTAACAGAACCTCTGCATACCTAAAGCCCAATTCAAATGCCTTGATTCACATTTCTTTGGGATATTTTTCTACATTTCATTATGATAGGCGATCCTGCATCAGCTTTACTCAACAAAAGATCCAATTTTTGCATACTCTCCATCATTTCAAGAAGTTACTATCTACTTTTAGTAACAATAATAAATTTCCATATTGCAATTCTAATCTGGTGAAGAAGCCTACGAGCTCAATTCTCCCCAAGAAGAATAACCTAAAACCAAATCAGAACACAAAAGCAAGTTAAATATCTATCGGGAAAAAAATAAACTAAAATAAAAAAAATCAATATTATTTTCTATTAAATCGAAATAGAACTAGCGACTCTAATTTTGTTCAACATATAAGGCAGAAGATAAAGGCAACCATCCGCGGAACTCCCAAAAGAAGGTCAGGCAAATATTGAGAAAAAAATTGGCAACATAAATAGATAAAGACTTTGAGAAACAGAAAATTACCTTTGATCTCTTCCTAAATCGACGAGAAAAAAGGAGGGCCGAAAGTTGTGAGTTGAAGAATAGAAGAAGGGAAGGGTTTATCAAAAGGGTTTTGCGACCGCAAACACTTAACTGGGTTGAAGAATAGAAGACGGGAAGGGTTTATCAAAAGGGTTATGCGACCGCAACACTTAACTCAGTGGTTCTAAATGTAAAGTCGTGGCTCGTGGAGAAACAACGTTTTTCTTTTGCTTTTTTGAACCACGTTTACGAATTCTTTTATATACATCAAATACATATAGATAATAAAAAATCTATATCTATATAAACTATAAAAGCCCAACATGTGAATGTTTGGGGCCTAAACTCATCCATTATTAGGACTGTAAATGAGTCAAATTATTCGTTAGCTATTCGAAGTTCGGTTCGATAAAAGTTCGTTCGAATTTGTTTAGTAAAGTTTGTTAGCTAAACAAACCAAGCTTGAGCATGATAGTATTCGACTCGTTAGCTCGTGAATAAGTTCGTTAACTGATTTAGCTTGAAAATATAAAATTATTAATTATATACAATTATTTTATTTCTATAATTAATAATTGTTGTGTTAAATCTCTAACTACTTTTATTTGTTATAAGAAATAAATAAATATATTGTATTACTATGGATAAAATAATTTATTTTAAAATAAAATAATTAATATTTTAAACACATAACTAAATTTAGAAAGTCTGTTTGGGTTCGATTAAAGCTCGAATAAGCTCGTGAGCTCGAAATATTTGATAAATAAAACTCGAGACTCGATTCAATACTAAACAAATCGAGTTTGAGTACGATGGTGTTCAACTAGGCTCGGTTCGATTACACCCCTATTCATTATCACCAAATACTTGCTCAATAAGTGATAAATTTTTTATTTGTAAAGCCATGAGTTTGGTGGAAATATATTGGATATTAGATTTGGGCTCCAAGAAACCATATATATAATCTAGACTTTTTCTCACTCATTTCTGCTCGTCTCTTTCTTTTATGAACATGTATAGCTACCGGTTAAATTCAGTGATCAAGCTTCCACCAAAATACATAACATCCATTAGTCAATGAAAACTCAAACAATTTGAATCAAATTTCATACCTCACAAATGTTATTCTTCCAACTTTATAAATTCCAATTCAAGAAAAATGAGCAAACTTGCAAATGAGATGAGAAGAAGAAGATGCAACATCGGGGAAGAAGCTGACCTGATGAACTAATAGAATTAGGGCTTCGTGGTATTGTTGAGCTGATTCTGAGAAGAGGGGTGAGCATAAGTCCACGGCAACAGCGGCAGGGAGCTGACGTGCTGTCACGAGTAAAAGGCGGTGACAACGGCAATTTTTTTGATGGTCGGACGGTCGAGAAAAATGAATAAAAGGGGGTGAGGCGACAGTGGTGATGGTAGATTGGTGAGTTTCACCGGATAATTTGAGAATGAGAAGTAATTAGAGAGAGATTGAGATACGGTGACCAATATTTCTTTTTATTACTCCCAAACAATCTATTTATTTTACGTTTTTTTACCATATATAGTCAATTACTAACTAATTTATTATTACACTAATATGAGACGTTTATTTCATTCATAATATATCCAATAACTTTTATTAATATTCATGTCGAAGATTCACAGTAAGAAATTTTAAGGATAAAAGGAGTATTAAGTAGGGAAGAGCAAAAACCAAACCGAACTGAAAAATTAAACCGAAATTAGCGGTTTGGTTCGGTTTGTACAGTAAAACGGTTTGGTTCGGTTTCAAAATTTTGAAATCGAAATTAATCCGGTTCGGTTTGGGGAAAAAAATCGATTTTCAAACCGAACCACCCAATTTTTTTTTTTATATTTATATATATATATATATATATATATATATATAATATTAACCAATTTAAACATCAATTAATATAAAAATATATATATATATATAAATATTTAAATTAATTATAATTTAAATTGGTTAAAATCGAACCGAATCGATTATTTCGATTCGATTTCGATTCGTTTGGATATATAAAGCAGTTCGGATTCGATTTGGATTTTTTAAAATCGGTTTTTGTTTTAGGGTTATATTGGTTCGGTTTTGAACCGAACCGCCCGAATCTCACCCCTTAAGTATTGTGTTTGTATTTATTGAGTGGGCCAGATTTAGTTTAGTTATTAAATAATTATATTGTGTGAGAACTGAGAAGCAATAGTGTTTGCAATTTTTTTATAACTTTTAATCTATATATATGTATTATATTTTTTGTGTCATTTGGCGATGAGTTTGATTATTAAATACAATGGGTCTTGGCCCAATATCAAAATAGTTCTATCTTGACTTATTTTGAGCTTTAAGAAAATAAAGGAGACGTAATATACATTTTTTTAATTGTTTTATTTTTTGAATATTTTGTTTGGTATTTAGTTGTTTGTATAGATTAGTGTAATTGTAGAGAAGGCGGGGGGTGCTATAGCCTTTTGAATTGCAAAAGTTCTGAAATTTGTTAAAATACTTATATCATTGTCATAATTTATATTTGCAGTATTATTATTATTATTATTATTTTAAAATTGTTCCTATAATTAGTGGATGAACAAATACAAGAAATTTTAAAAGATACTCATAATGTGTAGCGTACGGATACTACAATATATGTTTAGCAATGAGGCTGTATAAGTTTAGTTATTATGAAAAACAATTGCAATTATAATATTTTCATTTTTTCCATTTTTTATTTTGCTATTTGTAACACAAATTTTCGTATTTAATTTTATAAACACGAAATTGTATACAAAATCAATATTTTTGGATCAAAGTACAATTATGTGAATCCGATCTCTATTATCTCCTCTGATTCTACTCTTTGATTTGATTGTTGAGCGATCTTGAATATTCTTGAGGTTTATGATTTGTTGATATCAATCGAAGGACATTCGTCTTGTTTTCAGATTTGTTTGTTGAATTTGATTTGATATCTTGAAGAACGCTGTGAAGATCTTCAAATTTGAACGTCGATACAGAGGGTTTTCACCTTGTTTCCGGATTGAACGTCATCTTTTGGAAGTATAATGCTTTGAATATTGAAGAACTTCTTAAATGTTGGAGAGACTTTGTAGATAATTTCTCCAATACTTGAACTCTTCAATTATTTTTGTTCTCTTCTTATGAGCCTCCTAAACCCCATATTTATAGTTGTAGGAAAACTTAATTTAGGAAGTTCAGGAATGGGTCTTTAGCTTAAACCCATAGATTTTGGGTCCATGGCATGATCTTATTGATTTATTTCCTTTTATGTAGAATTTGACATATGGTAACTTTTGATTATACCATAAATCCACATAATTAAATATCAATTACATATATTTAATTTTGGGATTATACTTAAATAATTCGGTAACTTTTAATTGCCTACAAATTGCCCTATCGAGCGCTCGTTCATGGACGAGTTGTCTTGAAAATGGACGAGTCTCGAGATTCATTTAGATAGTTTGAACTATTATCGATGAACTCTTGGAATTTGATTTTGAACTTGAATTTGTAAATAGTTTATACTCGTATTTAGGAGTCCTTGGATTTTAATTTGACTTTGAATTTGAATTTGTAAGCAGTTTATCTTTCGTATCTGGAGTTCTTGATTTGAATTTGAATTTATAAACAGTTTATACTCGTATTTAGGAGTTCTTCAATTTGAATTTGAATTTATACTTTCCTCCACTTTAATTTGACAATCCAAATTAAACCTTCAGTGGCCCGATAATCACAATAGCTACTTATTGGATTATTTGTGCAGCCCACAATCATCCTCAATTTTCGGTCCCTGAATCCACATGACCAACTCCCACTTTTTTTCTAAACACTCATGTTTTAAAGTTTGGCCCACTATGCTTTTATTCTTCTAACACATTGAAGTCCACGTACTACTATTAGATCATATTTAGACAATAAATCCATGGGCCCACATGTATACATCATCAACAATCATAGCTTTCAATTTCCTTTTTGCAGAGAAGGATTTGTTGTTACTGAACGTGAATACGCGGAAGATAAAAAACTTGCTCCACAACCAAACATCCCCAAAAATAAATAATCGAGACACATAAATTGGATTTAGCATATTTTTGTTCCAAATATAAGCCAACAGATCCTCACGTTTTTTTTTGTTTGATATGGCACAATATTTTCTTCTAATTTATGGCAGTATATTCATGACTCTTGCCTTCTTCTCTTCTCTCAATCTTTTCTTTTTTTATCTCTCTGTCCTTACACGAATAAACTTTCCATGTATGAGGGGAGTGAAGAACTATATAAAGGATGTCATGTCATATGATTTTTCACACAAACTTAAGCGAGAACAACAGTCATCAATTTCTCCTTGAGCTTTTCATTCGTTTGAGATATCCATACGAATTTTGGTGATACTTGGTCGAAATCTTGGTGAGTTTCATCCTCCATGGCTACAAGAAATTAGTTCCTAAGTGCTGCTCACCATGTGTTCGACAGATTGCTTGAGAGAATATTTTTGAAACATTCAACTCATTTTAATTTTCTGCTGCTTTTTTAGATTTTTTTTTAACATGGTTCACTTTTTTTTTTACTTGCAGGATTCACTTGGTTGAGTAGAAGCTTGATTTGAAAGGAATCCCTTGCAGTCGTCGTTGCCCCAATCATATCGCTTCCAAGTAACCATTCTTTGTCAAGCTTTATTCAGTTCATCAACTAAAGCTTTATTTTTTAAATATGCACAGCTGAATGTCGTCATTTTTTATTTTTATCTTCATTATAATTTCAAATCTTGATCTGTCGCATTCAAATGAGGAACTTCCTTTTAAAACTACTTGGGGTTCTACCTCAACCACTACTCGAGGATCTTTCTCGACTACTACTTGAGGGTCTACCTCAATAACTTCTAGAGGATCTTTCTTGATTACTACTTGAGGGTCTACCTTATTCACTTCTTGAGGACCTACCTCAATATTCCATCAAAAACTCCATTTTGAGAACCCAATTGGACTTGACAACTCAAGCACTATAGTCGAGAGCATGCATTTTATGTCTCGTGACATCGTATCCATAAACCACATCAATTCCCATGTTTATTTTTTTAAAATTTTTTTTTTGCAGTCATAACATGATTTACTTCAAAGATGTTATTGTCTCTCGACAAAATTATTTGGTGATCTTGGACAACAAGGAACAACCTATCGACAAAGGAACACGTCTCAAAACATACGATCCACTAATCGCCACTTGCAAGAATCGCCTAGTTCACAAGTCCTCTTCATAAACCGGTGTGGACCAAAGAGACTAATGTAACCAAAACATTCGTGGCGTGGACATTGGAGGACATTGGAATCAACTCATCATCGACCAACTAAAGAGATTAACCCATTGTTGACTTTGGGTCGCCGAATTGCCGAAGAAAATGCCAATTGGGGAGAAAATATGGAGTTTCTTGGAGAATTTCATTATTTCAAAGGATATTGGGAATGGAGCGAGGATGTCCTTAGCCAATTTGGAAGCGAGCTTCGTAATGCTGGAATTTATGATCCAGTATATGCTTCCCTTTTCACCTATGATCGAAACACTGAAGTAATTAAAGCGTTTTGTGAAGCATGGTGTCCATCAACAAATACCTTGCTAACTTCAACAGGCGGGCTATCTATTTCATTGTGGGATTTGCAATTTTTTTCTGGACTTCCAGCAATGGGGAAATTTTATGACGAGGTGATACCTTGCACGAGAGAGCTCGTTGGTGTGGATCGAGAAGAAAAACAATATGTTCCTACAAGTTGTCGACATTTATTCCATGCTTATCATCTTCTTGGAACGAGGATGGTAAGAGTCCAAGATGCTCAATTAAGATTGAAGAATGGATCAAGTTTTGGTCAAGAAAGAACTCGAGGTACCAACAACCCCTTCCGCGCAAAGAGAAGAAATCAGCTCGCTACAAACTTACTCACAATCCTACAGGCAAATTCAAGGATCATGAGCCATGAACTTCTTCCGAGAAGGGTTTATTTATAAAGCTCGGCATCAAGGAGAGGTATTGGGATGAGACACACTTAGCTGCCTATATTGCTTGTTGGTTGTGTGCTTTTGTTCTTCCCGATGGGGATGCTACATTGATTAGGCCCAACACATTCAAAATGGCAAGCATGATGGCAAATCAACAGAGGGTGGTTCTTACGGTTCCAGTTCTGACTAGCATTTTTAGAGGCCTAAACAAAATTGTAAATTTTATAGAGCCTTCTCGAGTTCGAACAGCATTCCATGTCCACTTTGTTTATGCTTGGATGGCGCACTACTTCAAGACTCATTTCCCACTTGAGCGAAATTCTTATGTTCCGAAGATGATTAAATATTCTAGTGAAGGAGGGACGAGATACTACGACCATATCGAAGCTCGGAGGCGAATTCATAAATGGGATCAAATCGCATGGAGTTGCGCAATGTTCACGAAGAACAAAGATATCACATATATCGATGGCGATAATGCAAAGGAGTCTGACCATTGTTTCTTCATGGCTATCCGTTCCAACTACCTAGCTCGGAGATTGGATGATTGCTTTATCATTGAGCCATATAGCCCACATCGCTTTAGCCGCTAGTTTGGGTACTATCAAGTTATTCCAGGCGTTCTTACTCAAAACATTCGAGAAGTTACTTTGGACGATGGCCTTAAGTATTGGCATGCCAGCGTGCTACGTAGATCTGCATCAAAGGCTTTCTTTCCATGTTTGACTTCAAACACGAAGAAATTCTCAAGCATTGATTACAAAAACTGGTGGGATCAAGTGTATAGAAGCTCATTTGAGGAAAACATCTTAACTTTAGCACAACCAAAGGCAATTGGCATTTCCAAAGGTCATGAAGGAGTTGAAGATATTGTTGAGAAAGTTGTTTAAGAAGCGGGTTCTTCTAAGGAAAAACGTAAAGCAACTTCGATTCATTTAGATGATTCTATGAGCAGCAGTGTTGAACGACATTGGAAGAAGAAGAAACATACTAAGTCTCCAGAACCTATTGAGGAACATGACCAAAGCGACCACCAAAACCCGAATGTCTTTACGGATGAGGTATTCTTCAAATCTTTCCTTGTTCATTTGTTGATATTTTTTATCTCTAAATTGACCTTCTTTCTTGTTAGGTACAATCAGAGGTTCTTGGAACTAATGACGAAGAAAGTTCGCAAGCCAGCCATGAGTCTATTGAGTCTGACCACTTAAATGAGATGTCCAACCATGATGTGAAAGCAAGTGCTAAGCCAGTACCAAGAGCAGGGGCTATATCTGAATTTAATAGTAAGAACATCTTTGATACAGAGTTTAGGATATGTCTGAAAAACATTTGGCATGTCTCGTATAAAGGGCTTTCAACAAGATTTTGATCTTTCTTATCTTGAAGCGAGTATCAACACACTTTTTGTCAAGGCTGCTGCTTATGATAAGGCAAGATCGAATCTCGTAACGTGAGGGAGCATTCTCGCAACGACTCCAAACAAGTTAAAGCTTGTCTTCGTGATGCTCGAGTTAAAGAGAAGAAGAGATCTCCCAGTTGAACTTATCAAAGGGAGCTTGCGAGCTTGACAAACAGAGGAATGAGTTGACTATGTCTTTAAAGAGACATCATACATCACTGAATGACTCAAAGTGAAATCGAGGGCTTCAAATGAGAGATTGATAAGTTCAAAAGTTCCCTCTTCTTGATGCTGAAGTGTTGGAGAACTTGAAGAATTCAGAACATCTCTTGGAAGTTGCTCAAAAGTCCTTGGAAGATCAAGACCCATTTGCTTAGCTTAGTTTTTTTTTTTTACTTTGCTTATCCTTTGCTTGTTTCTTCGTGGTAGACACTCGTGCAATAAAATATTTGGTACTTTACTTTACTCATGATTTCTCTCAAAGTTCACGCATTTCATCTTGAATATTTGTGTTCTTTAAACAGATTGATCCAAACAATGAATCATAATCAAAACACCAAGCATAAACACAAATCATGACTGAACTTAGAAAAATCTAAGTTGCCTACGTACCCTTTTAAGAGGGATCAAGTCAAAACGTAGTTCAAAAGATCAACTTCTATTTTGAAGATGTGGGGGAGCCGTACACAGTTTAAACTCTTGCGGGCCAGGAGTGACTATTTCTTTAACCACTATATAGACAAAGTGGGGTATATAATAGTTTAACCACATAAGTTTACCTTTTGGTGGGAGAAGTTTAGTAGTTTAACCACATACACTTTCTTTGGTGGTCACCATGCACAGTTTATACTCATGCGGGTCAGGAGTAATATGCAGTTTAGGCTCGTGCATCATGGAGCTATCTTGTTTTCGTTTCTTTTTTTTCTTTTTTTTTTTTTTTTGTTTTTTGGTATACATACATGCTTCACTGCTACTTTTCAGGGATAATAGCGCTTCAGAAACTTTCCATTGATCGGCCCAATTCTCATATTGTCTTCCGAAATCAACTTATATGCCTCATTGATGTAGACTTCCTTGACGACATACGGACCATCCCATCTTGATATGAACTTGTTCCCCACATGATGCGTGGTAATAATCGGCCTTCTCACAGCGAGCATCAAGTCCCCAACTTGGAAAGAACGTATTCGCACTTTTTTGTTGTAAGCTTTTGAAAGACGTGCTTGATAGTATTCTAATCTTTGTTGGGATTCTAGGCTCTTCTCATCTAAAGCTTCCAGTTCTTCAAGGCGCAGACGGGCATTCTCTTCTTCAGTTAAGCCTTCTTGGATAACAATTCTTAGTGATGGAATTTGCTGCTCAAGTGGATTCACAACTTCCACTCCACATACCAAAGAATATGGAGTTGCTTGTGTAGGAGTCTTATGGGTGGTTCGGTATGCCCACAGTGCTTCTCCAATTCGCTCATGCCAATCACGCTTTGATTTGGCCATGACCTTTTTCAACAAGTTGCCCAGAGTCTTATTGAAGGCTTCAGCTAATCCATTAGCGGGCGCATTGTACATGGATGATTTTCTTTGCTTGAATCCAAACTTTTTACAGAGTTTATTCATTAATGTATTGCTAAAAGGTGTTCCATTATCAGTGACGATATATCGTGGAATCCCATAACGATAGATGATGTGGGCTTTGATGAAATCAACAACAGTTTCTTTCTTTACTTCTCTTAAGGGAAGAGCTTCTGCCCATTTAGAGAAGTAGTCGGTTGCTACCAAGATATACGATGCCCCTCCCTGATGATTTTGTCAAAGGTCTACGACATCCATGCCCCAAGCATCGAAGGGCCAAGAAGCATTGTGGGGTGAAGTGGCTCGGTGGTGGTGAATGAGATTCGTGAAATTGGCAAGCTTGACACCTTGCGCATAATCCATGCAATCTTTCACCATTGTTGGCAATAATAACCCATTCTTTTGATTCGAAAGTGTAACTTTGGTCCAGATTGATGGGCACCACACACTCCAGAATGCGCTTCTTCCATGGCTTTGACAACTTCTTCATTATTTAAGCATCTCAAAAGACTCCATCAAATGATCGTACATAAAGTGTGCCTTTGAAAAATATAAAGCGGGTGGCGCGCGCGAATGTCGATTCTTGATGTGGGTCACCAGCAACTTATCATATTTGAATAGTCGACCAATAGTTGGCGCCAATCATCTTCTTTGATTTCAAAGACTTCAACAATATTGCTTTCACTATCTTTGCAATCTTCTTCATCAAATATAGGTGGTACCACCCAACTCTGGCATATTGGTATATGGATTTCTCCTTCGGACATGGCTAATGTGGACGCGAGTTTAGCCAATGCATCTGCTTGCTTATTTTCGCTTCTTTGGACATGTTCAATTTCAACGTCCCCCAACCATCCAATGAGTTTTTGGGCATACTTCACATATGGAAGTAACTCAAGTTTCTTGACTTCATATATACCAAGTATTTGGTTCACTACCAATTTGGAATCTCCATATACTTTGAGGTGTAGCCGTTTTGTATCAACCGCCATTTCTAAACCAAGGACAAGCGCTTGATATTCTGCTACATTATTGGAGCAATTCTTAGTCAAAGTGAAGAAATATGGCAAAACTTGTCGTTCAGGTGACACAAACACGATACCAGCACCGGCTCTTTCTCTATGAGATGATCCATCAAAAAACATCACCCAAGGAGTGCAAATTTCTATTGGGAGTGCATCTTCATCTAGGAGCTCAATTCCCATTCGGCTGAGATTGGATGATCGCTAAGAAATCACCGATACTTGTCTTTCGACCGCTTTTGAGAAACATATACAATTTGAATTGTTGCTGTTGGAGATACCATCGTGCAAGTCCGTCGACAAGGCGGGCCTTGACATCACAAATTTCGATGGGTTTGCTTTGGAGATCAATCGCACCGTATGAGCTTGGAAGTAATGCTTAAGCTTACGGATGGAGAATATCAAGCCCAAACATAGCTTTTCAATTGGGGAATACTTGACTCATTTGGCGTCATCGTTACGCTTTCAAGTAGTATAGCGCATTTCTTTCCCATTTTCATTTTCTTGTGCAAGTAATGCCCCATAGAACGTTCTTGAGCAGCAATATACAAAATCGAGGGACGACGCTACCGGTGCCACTAAAGCGGAGGTCTCATCAAGTAAGATTTGATACTTTTGAAAGCAATGCTACGACTCGTCCCACTGAATTGCATACCCTTCTTCATGATCCCGCTAAATGGTTGACATCTTCCACTAAATTTGAAATGAACCTTCATAAATCATGACTTTCCTTGCAAGCTTTTCAAGTCGTGGATGTTCGAGGCTCGTGCATCTTGATATAACATCAATCTTTGCTTGTTCGATTTCTATCCCTTGATGACAGACGATGAACCCAAGAAATTTGCCAGACTTCATCCCAAATGCACATTTGAGCGGATTCATCTTCAATTGATACTTTTGGAGTCGCTCGAAGATTACTCTCAAGTCATGCAAGTGAGCATCCCGTCGTTTGGTCTTCACCACCAAATCATCCACATAGCACTCAAGGTTCTTGTGAAGCATATCATCGAAGATTTTCTGCACGGCTCTTTGATAAGTGGCACCAGCATTTTTCAATCCAAATGGCATCACTTTGTAGCAATATATACCTTTTGGAGTACAAAACGCCGTCAATTCCTCATCACTTGGTGACATACGGTTTGGTTATATCCGGATGATCCATCCATGAAAGACAATGCTTCATGCCCGGTTGTAGCATCGATCGTCAATTCGGCGATAGGCGAGAGGAAGTCATCCTTAGGGCATGCTTCATTTAGATCTCTGAAGTCCACACATACACGAATCTGTCCATTTTTCTTTCTCACTGGAACAATGCTTGAAATCCATGCCGGGTACTTGACTTCTCGAATAAATCCAACATCGATGAGTTTATTTACTTCAGCCTCAATCAACGGAATCAACTCTGGTCGAAATCGACATTGAGCTTGCTTAATGGCTCGCGTTTCTTTTTTGATGGCTAAATGATGAACTGCTATATGTGGATTCAATCCTGGCATCTTTTTATATGACCATGCAAATATGTCTTTAAACTCTTTAAGCAGTTTAATATATAAGCATTCTTCATCAACAGTCAACAATGCACTGATATAAGTGGGCCGTGGATCATCAACGTAGCCCAAGTTAATTTCTTTCAACTCGTCGACAGTAGACTTGACTCATTCCTCAAATTATTGGGGAGCTATTTCAGCATCTTCCTCTTCGATGATCACTTCTTCACATGAAGTTATGTGATTTGATATGACAACATCATCGCTTCTTTGTTCACTATTGGTGGTATAGTAAGACGAACCCACACTCTCTCTATCTTCTTCATTTTTGGCGACTTGTGTGAAGACGACAGTCTTCATCTTAGCCTTCAATTCTTTATCACATGACCCAAGTAATGTGGTACATCTTTTCATGCGAGAAGGAATCAAACTCCTCAGCTTTGAAGTCATATGTGCGCTTTAAATCCTTGCCTTTGCTAAGTCTTTTGAATATAGATACTCGTTGATCCTCTTTTTTACCTATCCTTTTGAAAATGGATACTCTTTGAGTTTTTCTTCCAATTGAGGATTCATCGGTTCCCTCTTCGCATACACAGTTAGCAGTAGCCCTTTTGATGGCGATACAGATAGGACTATGTGTGACAAATCTCAAACCTGCATTGGAGTTTTGGGTAGTGTGATCATTCTTTTTCAAGAGTGGTTTGGGCATCGAGCTCTCATGAGGATTGTATCCAGCACCGACGAGAAGCTTGTATGCTTTTGGACCAAAATGCTTAGTGATTTCAAGCACTTGAAAATTCTCCATGTTCAAGAGCACTACCTTGTTTTGGTCGAACAAATCCTCCAAGTGGTTGGGGAACCGGCTTCTTGGCATCAATCTTTGTTAAAGGCATAACAAATCCTTCTATCTTTGGAGGAGGTACTTCCTTCTTTGTCTTGTGAATGGATTCAGATTCTTTATGTCGTTCATCATTTTCCGCCGTTGTAGTCTTTGTCTTTACCATATAATACTTTGCATCAGCGAAGTATGATTCAGCCTCCGTGAAAGGTTTTTGATCCCCGACCACTATTCTCACGGTATCATTTTGATGATACTTGAAGCATTGATGCAACGTAGAAGGGACAACGCCATTTTCATGAAGCCACGGGCGGCCAAGAAACATGTTGTAAGAGGTCTTGGCGTCAATTACATGGAGCAATACACTTGAACTCATGTCATCCATTAACAATTTCAATCTTATGGTGCTAAGAGCTATTTGTCCTTCATGGTTGAATCCTTGAATCATCAACCGACTGCTGGATAACTCATTCTCTTCAATTCCTAATTCTTTTAATGTTCTTAAAGGTAGGATATTAACTGCTAACCCTCTATCGATAAGAACTCTATTGACTTTTTGCTCATATGTGAAGCAACTCACAAATAGTGGTCTATTATGAGGCTCAGACCCAAGTTGCAAATCTTTGTTGGAGAATGTGATTGCTAAGACATTTTCACCGTCCATAGCATTTGATCCGAACTGATCTCTTACATGATTTTCGTGTCATATAGAGCATAAAACCTTCAATTGTGTCACTAAATTTGGCGGTGAGAACATTTACGGCACTATCTTCTTCAAGTGATATTTTTTCTTCTCGAGATAAGCGCATGACTCTATCCTTGAATATGAAGCAGTCATGTATGGGGTGCACAACCAATCGATGGTATTTACAGTACTTCGGGTCATCAATTCGTCCCGACTCATTTGGCCGCTTCATCTCAGGTAGCTCGATGAGTCCTTCTTTGAGCAAGTCGTCGAAGATTCCAAAGATACCAGAGTCCAAGAAAGGGTATTGTTTTTGTTGCATTTCTTTTAATGTCAACTTTCTTTGACTTATTTCTTGAGAAGTATTTTGATTGTTGCCTTGATCAGAATCCTTATTTAAAAACTTGACAGTCGTTGCCTTCACCGCCATTGATTCTTTCTTTGGTGCCTTGCCAAATGGTTTTACCCCTCTTTTGAATTTTGGCTTCTCCATGAACCTGCGAGGTTCATGGATTTGAGGCTCTTCAATTCCACTGGCTGCCGTGCTTAGCTCCATATCGTGAGCTCTCGTTGCCAACTCTTCAAATGTTCTGGGCTGAATTCCTCGTAGGATGTATTGTAGGCCCCAATGCATCCCTTGAATACACATCTCGATGGCAGATGATTCAGATAATCGATCCTTGCAATTAAGGCATAAGTTCATCCATCTATTGATGTAGTCGATCACTGGCTCTTCTTGAAATTGGCGAGAACTTGTAAGTTCCACCATGTTGACCGTTCTTCTCGTGCTATAAAAGCGATTGAGGAATTCATGCTCTAGTTGTTCCCAGTTATCGAAAGAGTTTGCCTCCAAATCTCTGTACCGGTCGAAGGCATTTCATTTAAGAGAACGAACAAATTGCTTGACTAGATGATCTCCGAAGGTGCCAGCATTGTTACTGTTGGAATTTGGGTGGTTGGTAACCGTGAGACATTCTCAAGTTATCGATCCTTTGAGTGTACGGCTTAGAGTAGATTAAAGATGACTTGGAGCTTCCATCGAATCGATTCTTCATAGTTACCTCTATGAATTCCTTTAGTTGATCTATCCGGATGAAACCATCGGATGAAACTTGGGTTTTTTCCAGTTGATTTTCTTTCTTGTTGCCTCTCGTGGATCTCTTCGTCCTCATCATTTATTTCACTTCCTTCATCATTTATGTGACTCTGCCTTTTCTCCTTTGAGCTTTGCAATCTGTGCATCTTGCTCTTGGATATGTTTGTTCAAAGATTCAACCAACTTCGTGAGATTCGCAAGTTGTTCTTCCATATTGGATGTGTTTGTCATCATAACAGGAGCATCAAATGAGTAAATTGTGATGGAATGTGGAGCGGGGGAAGCGAAGCCTCTTCCAATGCTCTTTTGTTTTATGGTGGCAAGGTGTTGCTCCTTTTCCACGGCAATGGCTGATTTAGAAGCTTCTTGAATTTGTTTAGCTTTGCTTCGCGTGATGACACCAATGCTCTCCGAAGAAATTCTGGAGGTGGCCATCGTTAGCTTTGGTGGAGAGTAGAGATGAGAGGTAGAGATATCCCACCGGACGTGCCAGAAATTTGTAACACAAATTTTCGTATTTAATTTTATAAACACGAAATTGTATACAAAATCAATATTTTTGGATCAAAGTACAATTGTGTGAATCCGATCTCTATTATCTCCTCTGATTCTACTCTTTGATTTGATTTGTTGAACGATCTTCGAATATTCTTCAAGGTTTATGATTTGTTGATATCAATCTGAAGGACCTTCGTCTTGTTTTCAGATTTGTTTGTTGAATTTGATTTGATATCTTGAAGAAAGCCGTGAAGATCTTCAAATTTGAACGTCGATACAGAGGGTTTTCACCTTGTTTCCGGATTGAACGCCGTCTTTTGGAAGTAGAATGCTTTGAATATTGAAGAACTTCTTAAATGTTGGAGAGACTTTGTAGATAATTCCTCCAATGCTTGAACTCTTCAATTATTTTTGTTCTCTTCTTATGAGCCTCCTAAACCATATATTTATAGTTGTAGGAAAACTTAATTTAGGAAGTTCAGGAATGAGTCTTTAGCTTAAACCCATAGATTTTGGGCTCATGGCATGATCTTCTTGATTTATTTCCTTTTTATGTAGAATTTGACATATGGTAACTTTTGATTATACCATAAATCCACATAATTAAATATCAATTACATATATTTAATTTTGGAATTATACTTAAATAATTCGATAACTTTTAATTGCCTACACTATCTTAAGAAAGTGGTGGAGATGAGCGCAAGTATCGTTTGTTTAATTATTTGGTTTTATTTAGTTATTTGATTTACTTATTTTCCAAGTAATTCGTATTTTTATAGGCTTGGCCATTTTATTGTTTGTACGTATATAGGAGATTTTTTATGTATTTTCCAATCGGATTTTGATTAAAGGAAAAGTTAAGGGTTTTTTTTCTTCTGTATTCTTCCGGTATTAATCTAGAATTAACAAATTTTTAATATTATATGCTTTTTTTCTGGTATTATGTTAATCTCAATCAATGAACTAGGCGTTTGCCTGCAGCAGAAAGTATATTTATTAAAGTCAATATTATGGGCTTGATAATATTATATTGATGGCTATATTATAAACTTGCATATATAATTTATTGGATATAAAATTTAATTTCTAATATATGGTCAATTTATTTTATTTTGTTTTACATCTGTCAGGCTGAACGACTTTTAATTTTTATTTAAGTAAACATGTTGTTCTCAAAATAGAATTATATATAAAAAAGATGTGTGGATTGATCTAGATATTTATCCACACAAGAGAGTTCAAATGAATAAATTTAGTAGAATGATATTTATAAATGACTAATATACGAGCATCGTTTACGTTTAAGTCATGTTATTATTATTTTTTTAGACATTTTATTGTAATTTTAATACCTTAAAATTGTTGTTGACATCATTAATTTCAAAATTACTTAAAATCAAGGCTTAATTTGTTCATTCCATTCATTAATAGAAGTTAGAGTAAAATGAACAAATTGAACATTGATTTTACGTTATTTGTAAAATTAATTATGGCAAAAGATATTAAAGTTATTAGCATCAAAATAAATGTCTAAACAAAAATAAATAATGCTAATGTGGCTTAAATGTGGACAATGCTCACGAAAAGTGAGCAGCACAACAAGCTTTATATTTTTCAATATATAGGGCTACTATGAACACAATAGTTTTATAAGTTTTTTACTACTAAAATAAATAATAAAAATTTGAGAGGCTATAGTTCATAATTAACTTTGTATATTGGTATTTATACTGGTTATGTTGTCCCTTTTATTTATAATGATTATGGATTATTCAATAATATGACTGGATTAAATTACACAATTGATTATTCATATCTACTTGATTAAATCAATATATATATATATATATATATATAGAGTTTGGTTCAAATGAGAACCATTCTTATCCTAAAAACTAAGAACCAAATGAATTCGTTATGAAAGTTGATGAATCCGTTGATAAAGTTAATGAATTCAAAAAATTAGAAATTTTCACCCGGGTTCGAATCCCATGAGCGGCGAAAATTCTATTTTTTTGGATTCAATAACTTTCTCGTGATTCATCAACTTTCACCGCGATTCATCATTTTTGGTTCTCACGCTCACAATAAAATGGCTCACGTTAATATATATATATATATATATATATATGTGTGTGTGGGGGGCATGTGGGGATTTTGATTTGTAACCTTGTCATTCACCTTTACAAATGGAGGAATATTAATGTTCAATTTATTAAATCGTTGTTGATTAGTCAACTTATTATGTAATATATATATTAAGAGTGTATTAATAATATAATTTATTATAGTTTGTCCCTTGATATTATTCTTTGTATTAGTAATTAATTTATGAATAAGTCTGTGCATGTAAAAATATATGATTTGAGTTATTTATTTTTGTAATTATTAATATAGATTTTTAGATAATTATTGTTACAAATTCTGTAAGTCATTTGCAACTTTTAAGAAATGAAGTCTGTATGCTTTTGTTAATTAGTTAATGTTTATTTGATAATACGATTTTTGTATCGTGGTAATACCGATCTACAATGATTTTGCATCTTAGCGCAAATTCGACATCGGTCGGTGGAGTATCTCAAGTGCGCTCTGATCGTAATTTGAATTTGACATCCTTTAATTGCATTAAGTGAAATGAGAAAAGTTTTTATATAGTCATCCAAGTTAAGGAATGTTAAATTATAGTCATCAACATAAAAATATCAAAATATAGTCAACTTATTTCATTACTATCGAACTATTATCATCAATAGATCAATAGTACAATACTAGTCTATACTACTAAAACCTGTAGGATCGGGTTTGGGGATTGGTAGTAATAGCATTGTTTTATGCGATATGGGTTGTTAATGGGTTGATGGGGTGTGTCTTATCTGTTGGACTACAAAATTTCTATGTTTTTCTTTATCTTTTTATTCATATATGTTTAACAATAGTTAATTTTTATTATTTTGAAGTTTTGTATTGTAAATAAAATAATCTGCTATATATATCCCATGTAAACTTCAATGATTTTTTTATTTCAATGTATATTCAGACATTTTTTTGCTTCTATATTGTGTAGTAGATAACTATAATAATAAAAGAAAAATTGTAACATTTTTTAGGATTGAAAAAGGTTGTAGCTTCAATTTGGACGGATTTGTTGGAAAATCTAAATATTGTTCAACTGTATTTTTAGATAAAATATTTTGATAAATATTTTTCGTGTAATGATTTTATGTGAGTTAGTTTAAATATAGATTAGTATAGAGTTTCAAGATAATTTATTACAGGAAATGTGGTGATTTTTATTATAATCGTGTTTATAAGTCAATATTTGTAGCAAAGTATGATCTGATTAATCTACACTTGGAATTGGATGATGGATAATATTTTGATAATACAATGCTTGCATAAATGTATGTTTAAAATAAGAAGCGACGAAATTAAATGATGCCATATTTAAATATTAAATACAAGGCTAATTCCATTATTATGCAATCTTGTATGGATTTTATAATGTAATAGAATTTTTAAGTTTAGATTTAGAATTTGCTACACTAACATAAATTAAATGATTATTTGAGTTATTTAATTGTTATTCTGAATTGTTATGTGTGTTTTCTATTTATATAAGAGATTTTTTAATGTGCTTAATATACTTAAGATGAATAATTGACATGTACTTTGAAAATATCTATTAAGTCATGGTCAACTCAATGATGTTGTACTAAGGCTTAGTAATAATCGAGACTTGAAAAAAGAAGAAGAAGAAATTTGTGGTGTGATGATGTAGATTGTACCTTTAATCAAAATGTTGTCTATAAAGAAGTTGTCAATGAAAGCTAAGAGTTAGTCTGCATAAGAATTCCTGCAAAAAGCTACATCGAATTGTCCTATAGATATTCTTTGAAGATAAATAAACTTATTTTTCATTTATTTTTGTATTTTAGCCTTAGGATGCGTTCTCCTTGATTGCAAATTTATCATAACAAAACAAGGGATACAAAAATATGGAAAATTTTTATCACATTTTAGTGATTCTCAACTTTTTTATCCCATGTTCTATAAGGTGGAAAATATGGAAAAATATTATCACATTAATATCCATGATAATATTACATGAATTGGAGTGAAAAGGAGGGGGAAATGGTTGCCCGAATTTTTTTCCATCATGCTAGAAAAAAAATTGTTCATCCTATAAAATATGTGAATAGTGGAAAATGCTGAAAATATATGTTTTTACTACATATCGGATTTAATTTGGACAAGTCTATCTTGCGGATAGCGAATATCATGGGAAGGGAGATGTCCAGAACACCACACCATACGGATCGATGCTGAAGTTGAATGGTATAAGACACATTCCATGATTGAAAAGAAACTTACTTTCAATCGGGCAACTTGATGTTGAAGGATATTTTGTAACATTTGGCTGCAGTAGTTGGAAGATAACCAGATGAGCCATGATAGTAGCTCGAGGTAAGAAAGATGGTACTTGTATACAACAACTAACTCAAAAGAATGAATTGATCTTGCATGAGCTGTTGTTGATGCTGATTTGTGGCACTGTCGGCTAGGCCATATGAGCGAAAAAGGGATGAAAGAAATAAGTTCGAAGGGTAGGCTGCCACGTCTGAAAACTGTTGAAATTGGTCTGTACGAGGATTGTGTTTTTTAGAAACAAAGGAAGGTAAGTTTCTCGAGAGGTGGTCGACCTTTAAAAAAGCAGAAATTAGAATTGGTCCACAGTGATCTATGGGGACCAGCCCCTATAAAGTCCCTTGGTGGTTTAGAATACTACATGACCTTCATCGATGATTCCACTCGAAAGGTATGAATCTATTTTTTGAAGAATAAATCTGACATTTTTAATACTTTCAAGAAGTTGGACGGGGTCTGGGTACGGTAGCCCCTGGTGACCGGGGTTCGGGAACGGTAGCCCCCGAGCCTAATTTTTGGGCTTATGTTTTTTGGGCTCAGATGTAATCCTAATGGGTTTAGGGTTAAAGTTTGGTTATCGTCTATTTAATAGCCGTTTTTTCCGGTAATCTGTATCGAAAAAAATATAGTGAAATCTCTGGCTTGGCATCGCCCTCAGACGTAGTCGCAAGACGAACTGGATAAACAATTATTGTGTTCTTTATTTTCTGTCGTAATTGTGGTGTATGTTTTTTGCGACACTATTTTGATGAAGGTCGGTCTGCTGAGAATAAGGGAGAAAGGGATGTTGAGGCGGCGGTAGTGGTGGGAGATTGGCGAGTTTCGCCGAAGAAGACAAAGAAGAAGAATGACAAAGAAAGAATTGGAGAGAGAGAGATTCTTCGTTTTACAGAGAATTAGAGACAGATGGAGACTGAGATATGAAAGATGAGAGAGATGTTGAGGTATTTGTTTATTTATTTTTGGGCTTCTTAGTTTTAAATCATTGAATGTGATGGATTTAGTTTAATAATATTGTTGTTGGGCTTTTGGAAAACTTATTAAATTGGGCTAACTTTTGGTTAAATAATACTTCATTCGTTCATAAAAAGTGTATCATTTGTGGACGGCACGATTTTAATAAAATTGTTGGTGGATATTGTTTGAGTGACAAAAGGATCATATCATGTGTTAGGTTATGAGTGGCAAAAATGATTTTTTTTGTAAATAATTAGTGGTTGTAGGGTGGAATAATAAAGAGTAGTATCCTAAAAAGGAAAATGATACACTTTTGTAGACGTCAAATAAGATAATTATGATATATTTATTGTGGACAGATGGGGTAGTGAGGAGTGAGAACAAATAAATTAAAGATTTTTAATTTAGACGAAAATATTATTTTATAAAAATGTATATTTTGACCCAAATGTTTTAAGTAATCAAAAATGGTCTGGCCTTACAAGTTTGTTTTTTCTTTTTTTTCTTTTGCAACAAATAAATGCATAGAAAAATTATGTTATTGTTTTATCTATATATATTGAAATACACTATATCCTGTAGAGTGTGTATAATTTTACTTGGATTTGTACAGGAATTAGATGAATATTGTAATTATGTTGTGTGAGAAACAATAATGTTTGTGAATTTTCTTATAAGTTTTAGTATGTATTATATAGATTGTACACATACAATTAATATATATTGTGTTTTTTGTGTTATTTGGACATGGGCTCGATTTTTTCAAATGAAATCAGTCATGGCCCAATATCAAAACAGTTTCGTATTTTTACTTTATTTTGAAATAGAGTTGTTTTGAAAAAAAAAATCAAGCTAGAAAAACAAAGGGAATATCGTTTAGCTGAATATACTATGGTTGATGAATTGTTGCGAGAGTATTATTGGGTATTTAAACATTGTTTGCATGTTCTTTTAAAAAAAAATTATTTTGTTGGGTCTTTAGTTGTTTGTAACCAGTATCTATAATAGTCAGAAAGTATCATGTTTGACGTGTAAACCTTCATCTTGCCATCCAAAACTTGCTAATTAAGATATACATTTTTTTTTATAATAAATTGCTTGAAAAGTTAATAGTTAATATCCATTGATTGTTCACCACATTATCCGTGCAATAAAGCAATGCAGATACAAACTTTGGCTCCAAGAAATGTGATAGGATACGGTCCAACTACTGCGCCCAAGATCGTGGCCCAATACAAGAACCCCGACATCAAGCTCGGCCCGACAAGTTCGGCCCATGAAGACTCCTAAAATCGGTGGGAACGCAGAAAGCTCACCATATCTAAAGAATCATAATTCAAGAGGATAGGATCTCGAATCCTAGTTAGAGAAGACTTGGATTCAAGATCTAGGTCAATACATGGTGTATAAATAGAGGCTAGATTAGGCGAAATAGATCATTCACACTCTTTGTAATCGCTTACACATTCAATACACGAATACTCTCTCTCTCCCGTGGACGAGATCTTATTAATAGATCGAACCACGTAAATCCTGGTGTTCTTGCGCATTTATTCCCTTACGAAATTAAGATCGATCATGGCGCCCGTCTGTGGGAAACGAAATTTTGTGTTTTCGATCAACCACCGCTCACGGAAAATAATCATGACTGTGTACACCGAAGCCATGCATCCAGGACCTCGCGGCAACAACAACGCCGACGGCGAAGGAACGCCGAGCTCACTCGGGAAGAGCCCAATCGAGAAGAAACCCCGAAGGACATGTCCAAAGTCTCGACGAGCACGGACACCCCGCCCGCGAGGCAAAGTTACCATAGCGGGAAATCGCAGCAATAATCCGTGGGAACATCCGGCTCATAAGTAAACCTCGACGACGCCGTCGAGGGGTTTCGAGAAAAATAAGGAGAGCTTCCTCCGAGACTCGGTGAAGCACTGTGGTCGGCCACGCCCGAAGAACGGAACGCAAGCCTCATCTAGATACGGCATCACAACGAGAGGTCGGGGCCCAAACCGACCGCGCAAGGAACGAGTAAAGCGGGAGAGGACGTCGTGACCGCCGCGAAGCCGGCCTCGATCGCGAATGAATCCATCCGAACTCCGCCCAATCTCCAAGGACGAGCGGTAGCAGGAAGAGGCATCGGCCGCCGTGAAGTCGGTCCGAGTCACCTAAACGAGTTCGATCGTCGAACTCGTCCCAATCTCCAGAGGACGGCTTCGATGGATACGGGAAGATAGTCACCCTGTTCTCAAATAGGATACTCAACACTTCTCTCCCGGATAAATACCGGTACCAAGCATCGCCCCTATGACGGGTCGAGGATCCATGAACTTCCTCTCGCAGCTCCAATACAACATGATCAACCAACGCCTCATTTCGGTTCATATGTGTAAACTCTTCCCGAGTTACCGTCGACAACGCCCGCAGTGGTTCGACTACCTACCACGGAAGCATCGGCCCTATCGCGACCGATGGCGCCTTCCATCAAGGTTCTTCCAAAAGCGGAGTCAAAACATCGTCGGCACACCTCCTCACCATAAGGCAAAGCCGTAACGAGTCCATCGGTGACTTCATGACGAGGTTTAACAAGGAGTGTTTGAAGGTCAAGACGTGAACGACTGTTAGTCATCTCGGCCTTCCAAAACAAAGATCTGCTGGGGCCTTATACCGAGAGATCGCTGGCACGAACCCGTCATGCAGTAGCTGTGGCGATAGCCAACCGGTTCGCCAAAGCGGACGAGGCCGACAAGAGAAAGCGAAGCGAGCAAGCGCAGACCTCGGAAAAGGAAGAAGAGATGAAGGAAGGAAGATCGAACCAAGGCCGCGAGCGCCTTGAAAGATTACATCGCCCGATAAGGTCCGAGCTCGGTCCGCGTGACGCCCTGAGCGACCTCAATACACCCGCTGACAAAGCCGAGGCGTAAATCTACGCACTCCATATGAACTGCTCGAGAAGCCTCGACCGATGACAGGAGGGAAGAGGTGCCACCCATGGATAATCACGCTCATTCCATGAGGATTACGGCACGACATCAAGAGTGCAAAGAGCTCATGGGTGAAATAGAGATTACGGTTCGGGACGGATCCTCAAGAAATACTGAGGGCGTGGTCGCCAAGCCGACCAGAGTCAAAAGAAGAAAAAGCAGAGGAAGAGGGGAAATTGCGCCCCCTACAAAAAAACGAAGCACAACACCGACGAGGAAGGAGACGATGAGCCCCAATATGACGGGGTGATCTCCACTATTACGGGGCTCCCCCGTGGAGTCACGAAGTCCTCCCTGAAGGTCGATGCCCAAGTCCTAAAACCGCGAATCTACCAATAAGAGATTCGAGAAAGGACGGCGATCACCTTCTCCGAGGATCGACCCGCACCGCGACAAGATTCCCACCGGGATACGTTAGTGATCCAGCGTTGGTCGCAAATAAGTTGGTGAAAGCGTTTACATTGACAGTGGCGTCGGTGAGCATCCTTTTCAAGGAATGCTTTAACAAGCTAGGAGTAGAAGAAGCGCCGCGACAGTAACCGCCGCCACTCAAGCTTCGCCCAGAAGAGATGCGCCCGAGGGATAATCGAGCTACCCGCCACGGTGGAAAAGCACCAACGACCTCGACCAAGGTGGTGTAGTTCTTCGTAGTGAAGGCCCACTCGCCGTATAACATCATACTAGGGCGAGATTGGCTGAACAGAAGGGCGGTATGCTCAACGCACCACCGACGATAAAGATACCCACCACGAGGGAACAGCCGTGATCCGAGGTGATCGAAGCAAGCGAGGAATGTATGCAAGTTGTTTACGAGGTGCCGGACCTCGGTCCAAAGACCCATGTGCATAGCAATTAAAGAAACCCGAGGAGTTGGAGTCGAAGTATATCGCCACCCCCGACGGTCAGTGGAAGAGGTCGATTGACAAAGACGAGCCATTAAAGGTCGTCAAGGTTGGTTTCACCACGGCACCAAGTGAAGGATCGATCATCCAACCCTAAGGGAATTCGGGACGTGTTTGTTTGGTCTCCCTCGACATGACCGAGTCTCGCCGAGTATCATCACTCACCGCTCAACATCGACCGAACATAAAGCCGTTCGTATAAAGAATTTTGCACCGAACGGAACCAAGTCATTCATGACGAGGTGAATCACCGTTAAAATCACGACATCCGCTCGAGGTCAAATATCCGACCGGATAGCCAACCCGTGATGGTGAAGAAAGGAGGAGGGATGGCGAATGTGTATTGACTACACCGACCTCAATAAACACCGCCCAAAGGATTGCTATCCCTTCCCAACATCGACAAGAAGGTCGACGCTACTGGTTGGATATGAAGTCTTTCGCTGGACTTATACAAAGGGTATCACCAAGTCCTGATGGACGACGAAGACGCGGCCAAGACAGCCTTCATTACCGACTTCGGAGTCTTTGCATATAAAAAGATGTCATTCGGCCTTAAAAATGCAGGGGCTACCTATCAAAGGATGGTGGACAAAATATTTCAACCCTACATAGGTCAAAATGTGGAGGTATACGTAGACGACATCGTTGTCAAAAGCAAGGAAGAAGCCGCATGTGTTGCCGACCTCCGGATCGTCCTCGGCCTTCTTCGGAAAATCAACCTAAAGTCGAATCCCGAGTGCACGTCATATCCGTCCGGAAAGTTCTTGGGTGTTGGGTTTCACGGGAAGGGCTAAAAGCAAACCCGCCTAAGGTCCAAACCATTTTAGAAATGAAGATGCCAAAGACCATCCATGACGTACACAAGCTAACAGTGCATAGCCGATCGAGCCGCTTTCTTTCAAAAGTAGCGGATAAGCGCCACCCTTCTTCAAGATACTCAAAAGGCCCCAAATTCACATGGGACGAGGTACAGTCCGCTTTGAAGACCTCAAGAGCTACCTCGCTAAGCTACCCACTCTATCCGTCCCGAAGAGGAGAGGTCCTTTTTCTCCTCGCCGCCTCGGACGAATCCATAAGTCGATCTTGTACGAGAAGAAGGACGTCGACCGGTGTATTTCATCATCGAGCACTAAAATCCCTAAACGAGGTACCAGCCCTTGAGAAGCTTGCTTAGCATTGGTAAACGCCATGGGAGACTACGCCCATACTTCCATGCACATCCCATACAAGTCCTCATCGATTATCCACTTGGCAAGTATTGACGGCTCAAGCCTCGTGGAGAATCGCGAAATGGGCAATCGAATCAGCGAGCACGATATATCCTTCGCCCGCAGCCATCAAAGGCCTGCTCGACGGATTTCCTTGCGAGGCCAACTTCGTCGAAAACCGAAGCCCACCGAGCTCGTGTCGGACGATGCCGGCGAACCCATGGTTGCAACACCCAGGGAGGCCGGCAACTCTATGTTGATGGGGCTTCGGAAAACAGGCAGCGGAGCAGGTATCTTACTCCTAGGCCCGGACGACCAAGAGATCGCCTACTCACTTCGGTTCACATTCAAAAATACGAACAACGAAGTGGAGTATGAAGCACTGATCGCAGGACTTCGCCTCGCTCAAAGTCTCGAGATACGAGCCGTGCAAGTTCACAGCGACTCTCAAGTCGTCGTGAGCCAAATGTTGGGAAAATACGAGGCAAAAAGCGACAGAATGAAGAAGTATCTTGAAAAACAAAAGCCCAGAACGGACTTTCTCACACTTCCAGATAGTTCGCATCCCAAGGGAGCAAAATAGCCGAGCTGACATCTTAAGTAAATTGGCCTCGTCATCAACGAGCCCGCCAGTAGAGGAAGTCCGAAGCAGAAGCATAGACGATGCCGATAACGGAGCCGAGGTCAACGTAGTCTCGGATGAAGAACCCAATTGGATGACTCTATTCGAGTGTACCGGAGAAGGGCGAGGCCCATGACAAGTCGGAAGCTAGGAGGATCTGAACAAATCTGCGATATACAATCGAGCGAGGGGTCCTATCTGAAAGTCATATCTCCGCCTCTCTTAAGGTGCTTCGATCCGAACCGAGCTAATTACGTTTCTACGAGAAATACACGAAGGATCGTGACGAAAGCCACATCGGACCCCGAGCCTTGTCAAAGAAAGTCATGCGATGGGGATACTATCACAACAATGTTCCAAGACTCAATGGACCTCGTAAAAAGTGTCCGAAGTGTCAAATCCATGGAACGCATTGCTACCGCAGACCGACCTCACCTCCATACAGAGCCCTTGGCCGTTTATGCAATGGGGATCGACATTGTGGGCCCCTTTGTAAAGCACCGTGACGGCTCCATTTTTAATTGTTGCGATCGACTACTTCACGAAGTGGGTGGGCTCGAGCCCTTGGCGAAAATCACAAGCAAGAACGCCTCAACTTCGTCGGAAGAACATAGTGTGTCGCTCGGCATCCCTCATATCCTCCTTTCGGATAACGGAACACACCACCGATAAGACATTCAAAGATTGGTGTCAAGAGCTTCGGATCCAACAAAGTTCACCTCGGTGGCCCATCCTCAAGCAAATGGTCGGACGAAGTTACCAACAGACCATCGTAAAGGGTCTAAAAACTCGCCTCGACCGAGCTAAGGGCCTCGGGTGGAAAATTTACCACGTGTCTTATGGTCGCATCGAACAACACCTCGGACCTCGAACGGAGAAACACCCTACGGTTTGGTGTATGGAACCAAGCGGTGATCCTCGCAGAGATCGGAGTACCGAGTCCCGTACCATCGACTTCTGCCCCAAACAATGGGGAAAATCTTGAACCGATCTAGATCTACTCGAAGAAAAGAGACCTCGCCACATCAAGGAAGCTCAGACAAGCAACAAGTAGCTCGGTATTACAACCAAAGATGTTAAAACCCGATAATTCCAAGTGGGCACCTCGCACTCCAAAATAATGAAGTCAAGAAGCCGCGAGCTCGGCAAGTCGAAGCCACATGGGAAGGACCTTCACCGGTCGACAAAGTCCTCGGCAAGGGGCCTATAAGCTCGCCCAATTATCCGTGAGCAATTACCCAACGCATGGCACATCATTCATCCTCAAGAGATATTATGCATAGGTGACAAAGGTCGAGTCGTGTCTTAAAGTCCTGTTTAGAGTCCGAGTCTTATTTGGTGGTTACGTGCCTTTTATCAATAAAATTTTATTTTGCATGTTTTATTTGTCACCAATGCATAATTGATCCTCACCATTAACATATATCCCCTACGGAGGACCAATTCCTCGACGGAGGTCGATTACATTCGTTTCATACGAAGATAAATTTAAACAGCATGCCTACATACGAGATCGATTACCTTCGCTTATTTCAAGCGGTTCTTCTATGTAGATGAAGGGACCACCCTCCCGATGACCTCGCAAAAACAGAACCAATACCTACGTATGAGATCGAATACCTTCGCTTATTTCAAGATGGTACTCTCTACGTGAGCGAAATAAGGGACCACCCTCCCGATGACCTCGGCAAAAACAGAACCATTCCTACATACGAGATCGATTACCTTCGTTTATTTCAAGCGGTTCTTTCTATGTAGTCAAGTAAAGGGACCACCCTCCCGATGACCTCGGCAAAATAGAACCCCTACCTTCGTGCGGAACGGATTCCTTCGCTTATTTGAGCGGAACTCTACGAGACGAACTACCTTCGCATATTACTCTTGTTCAATACAAAGTCAATATAAGCAAAGAAATCATTCTTATTAACAAAAGATGTACTGGGTTACATATTACGAGAACGGAGCGGATCGGGAAAAGCTGAGCCAATCCTTAGAAAAATCGGGATTCAACAGCTCATCTATACTAATCCTACCTCTACCTCGTCCTCGGTCTACACTACGGGCCCTGCCAGCGCGACCTCGGTCACTTGAAGATGCAGCTCTGTGAGCTCGACCTCGGTCACCAATGACGCCTGGTTTCGACCCCTTGAGGATCCACGTCGTTCAAGGGCAATAGCACGCCTCTCTGAGCGCGCCACTCCGGATCGTCATAATTTGGATCAGTTATTCTGGTCCCAGTAGATGAAGAAGCCTCTGCATCCCGCCGGGCGCTTCTTCAATTTGTGGTTGTCGAGCAATGATGGTTTTGTATATGCTCCCGAGCCTTTTAATTCAGTCTTCGCTCCGTGAGTGCCGGGAGGTCCGACCATATTCGGCGGTACCTCGCACAACGGGCGGCAGCCTCGACAACCTTGGCTTCAACTTCCGGGATCGTCATCCCACCATTTCGGTGGATAACCTCCTCGTACTCGGCATGCTCCTCAGCTATCACCTTGGCCTCCTCCTTGGCGACCTCGAACGCCTCCTCCAATTCCAAAAGGCGAGCCTGGAGCTCGTCACAGCTCTCCTGAGCGGCTCTATGCTTGACATCAGACTCCGCCTGTACATGACCAAGCTGCCCCTTTATATGGAGGAGTTCGACCTCTTTCAACTCAAGAGCCCGCGACAGGTCTTCGATTCGATTCAACCAAGGAGAAGCATCAAGCATTTCAGGCGACAACTGAATAAAAAGATAAGTGTTTTCATATAAACTTGTGATTCTATTAATATGCCCTTAGGCAGAAAACAAGTGTACATTTACATTCAAAAAAAAAAAAAAGTTACAAGGATCAATCGACCCGCCATCAGCTCCAGTCAGATCTCCTCGTTACTTAACCCCGCCTCGCCGCCCGCCGCTACCTCGGCCTCCTTCTCAGCTTCGACCGCCGACGCCTCGGCCATCCTATAAGGTTCATCGGCCGCCACCTCGGCCTCCGGCTCCTTACTCAGCTCGGCCAGGATAGCTTCGGAGAGGGGATCTCGATCCACCGAGCAAGCACGGACAGACTCGGCAGTCAGCAGAGTCGAGGACGAGGTCAGACTCTGAATAACGGGCAGGCTCTTCAGACCGCCAGCAAGGAGACCAACGTAAGACCGCACCAGAGCGTCAGTCTCCACCACCTCGTATCCATACTTAGTTTTATCTAAGTCAGGATAGTCATCGGCGACGTCATCCAATGTGTCGGATACCGCCTCTTATTTGACTCGGCCATCTTGTTCGCCAGCCCGGAGAACTTTCGAGACAAAAAAAGTTTCTCGGTGTAAGCGCGGAGAAGCTCCCCCTGTGAAGCCGCTGCCTCGGCTTCCCTCAGCCTGGTCGCCTCCACTTCGGCTCTCAATCCGACCTTCACTGCCTCGGCCGAAGCCAGTTCGGCCTTCAAAAAGGTTATCTCGGCCGACGCCTCCGCCCGCGCCTCCACCCCGGCCGGACCTCCTCCACCACGGCCAAAGCTTCGCCTCCTCTCGACGCAACCCGAGTCTTCTCCTCCGCTTGATCGCCTCCGCCATAAGAAGGGTCTTTCCTCCAGCTCACGGGCGTGGCGAGCCAAATGCTCAAAATGAGCCACAAGATCATTCGGATGCCCGACAACAAGCTCGGACACGGTGTCAATCGAACCTTTCGTCCTCGGTCCCTGTAATAAGGCTAACAATATCAAGCAAAGCCTCAACACAACCGGAAAAATTACGAACGATGCATTACCGGGAAAAGGCGGACGTGCGACCTCGGTGCCAAGGATCGTGCAATCGTCGCCGTCGTCGGCGGAGGATGGCGATCCTCTTTTCGGAGCGGGAGGTGCGGAGGCGGCGGATGCTTCGCTTGAGGCAGCGAAGTCTTCGGTCGGCGACGGCGCTCGGTGAGGCGAGGTCACGATCTTCTCACCCTCTTAAGGGTGACCTCGGCGAGTCTTCGCCGCCTTCTTGGCTGGCCCTCGGGCTCCCTTCCTCTTCCTTGAGGACACGAATTCCACTCTGAAATAACAAATGCCAAGTTAATCTGAGCAACACACAAATATTATGACACTAAAGCTAAGTGCGGGGCCTCACCCCTCGCCGGCTCGTCTGAATAGGTCATGGGGCTCACCAGTAGCCGCTAGTTCGGCCTCGGAGAAGGCCGTCAACCAGCCAACCCGGTCCGGATACATCTCCACATCACCGAAGCAATCCCCAACGGCTACATCACCACCTCGCGCTTCCAAGCAAATTCGTAGAACCATCAAACCGCGTAAAAGTAAAGTACTTACGCGGTTTGATATCTTCGACTTCGTCTTTATTTTAAATTTCTGACGGGTGATAAGTAATACCACCCGCACTATATTTAAGGCGAAAAATCTAAGGATGAGCCCTAGACTCAACGGGCGATTATGCTATGTGCATATATACCAAGGCCGTCAGTGGACGAAAAGAGTTCGGTGTTATTTGGGCGAAGGGATAGCAAAAGTTGTAACTCAACAAACACGGAAGGATAAGGAAGACGAAGACCGCACTTAAGGCTGTCCTCGTATACTGTTACAAAACCATACGGAGGAAGGCTAGCCCTATCCCCCGGACGAGGGGCGATTAACCCAGCGGATTCCGGAACAAAAAATTCAGAGGCAAGCTCTAATATCGAAGGAATTTTCAAAACAGAAGAAAACGAAGACACCTTTCCTAAATCATAATAAGGAGGATATTCTAATCTACACAAGGTAGGTTGGGGGGAACCAAGATGATAAACTTCAAAATCCACCGGAGAATCCGGTGGTGACGCAGACACGATACGGTGTTCAGGGTCGTGAGAACCAGACGAAGGTGACGAAGATGAGGAAGCCATAACTTACTGGTTTTAAATTCGGAAGATAGCTGAAACCCGCGAGGACGATAATGGCGATCAAGAATCTACGGAACACAAGAGGTTTGAATTTTTGAATATTGAAATGTGCAAGTGATAGGCGAAAGGCGTGTCATCGCGGAAGTTATTCTCCCAATATGCGCTTTATTGGGAATCCAACCACCGCTACATTAAATGCGCATTAAATGCTATAAGGCATCCGCGTTCAATCTCGGCCATGCCCCATAAAGGCGGCCGACCCAAAGACCTCGGCCTAACACCTCGTCGGCGAAGTCGATCAATAACCTCGACTTAACGCCTCGTCGGTCAAGTCGGCCAGAAACCTCGACGCGCCTCGACGGTGAAGCGGTCGAAGACCCGGCAATGCCTCGTCGGGTGAAGCCGATCGGAGACCTCGACGCGCCTCGTCGGCGGTCGATCAATAACCTCGACTTAACACCTCGTCGGTGAAGCCAGACAAGACCTCGACAACGCCGACGGTGAAGTCGATCGAAGACATCGGCATAACGCCTCGTCGCGAAGCCGGGACACCTCGCCAGAGATACAAACAACAAACATGACCTCGGCGGGGCCTCTCTGCGAGCCTGAGATACGATATCTGACGTCGAAGTATTGACACACACAAAGTCGGACAACGAAAAGAATGTCAAAGATCGTCCAAACCCCGCCGTCATAAACAACCCCAATCCGGCATGACCTCGTTTGCGTCTTTTTTTTGGGGGGTTGTGATAGGATCGCCCAACTACGGGCCCAATACAAGTAACCCGACATCAAGCTCGGCTGGACAAGTTCGGCCCATGAAGACTCCTAAAATCGGTGGGAACGCAGAAGCTCAAACCATATCTAAAAGAATCCTAATTCGAGAGGATAGGATCTCGAATCCTAGTTAGAAGACTTGGATTCAAGATCTAGGTCAATACATGGTGTATAAATAGAGGCTAGATTAGACGAAATAGATCATTCACACTCTTTGTAATCGCTTCTTACACATTCAATACACGAATACTCTCTCTCTCCCCGTGGACGTAGATCTTATTCATAGATCGAACCACGTAAATCCTTGGTGTTCTTGCGCATTTATTCCCCTTACGAAATTAAGATCGATCAAAATGGATCAATAATTTATCATAAATAAAAGTTCGTTTCAGTTCATTTGATATTTTTAACATATATATTGGAATAACAATATGCTTTGGTTCCACGCAAAAATTATTTGTAGAAGAACTAATAGATCTACTTAACTACATAGTAGACCTACCAAAAAAGGTTTAAGTACTATTTTTATTTTATTTGTTGAATTAAAAGTTTTTTCTAATATTATATAAATGGTAATTCGATTGCATTTTGATATATTTATTTATCAATGAGTTTATTTTTTATTCATATTTTAATATTATCTTTAATGTTTGTATATTGTAAGATTTATTATTATTTTAAAATTTTATAATTATGTACCGATATAAAAAAGTTCACATTTAAGTTCAAATTCTCAATCGTACTTTGAATCTGACGTCTCGCTATAAAAAAAAGTATATTGAGGCAAGAGAGTTGACGTACCCTGAATTCTCTACAAAGTTTGTTTGGAATAATAATAGATTCCTAGACAAAGGGGCATACGATTGAGAGATTGTTTTATGTTCCTCCCGGAAATATACTCCCTCCGTCTCAATATTCATGACGCGTCTCTTTTACACGTAGATTAAAGAGAATTGTGTTTTATGTGTAAAGTAGTATGTGATACAAAATTCGAGTTATTTTTTAGTGTAAAAAAATGTTTCCTTTTTTGAAAACGAGCCAACTTAATGGGACAGTCCAAAAAGAAAAACGAGTCAACAATAATGGGACGGATGGAGTATTATTTGAGATGTTTTAATCAATATTGTTATAGGTGTTACTTGCTTTGATGACATCCAAATGGTCAAGGGTGTGTTATATTCTAACTTTTGTTATGCTTTTATTAAGATAATTGGAAGATGATAAAAAGTACATTGATGGAATAGTCGAGTTATATTGATGAAAAATCGTTGGAATAGTTGTTTATAATAACTAATGACATACTCTCATGTGATCTATGTTAGGTCCATAAGATACCACAGCTTTTGGATAGGCAAAGATTGATGTGTGTGTGTTGGCCTAGTGGTAGAGTGGTTAATGCTGGCGCCAAAGGTGCCAAAGGTCGAGTCCACCGTGATGTAGCCTTTAAAATTTCTGTATTAATTGACTCAAAAAAAAAAAATGATGATCTACCATTCATGTACGTTTGACTTTGAATTATATTTACATCTTATAAATTTTTTAAGATTTAATTTTAACTGATGCTGAAATTCAAAATTTTGTCTCAGTGGAAATTGAAAAGTTGTTAACTAATTTCGGGAGAAATCTACGTGAATTTGAATCGGTGCCATTTTCAATTTCATTTGAAATTCAAAAAATTTGCCATGTTTTCTATATATTTCTCGATGATCCAACGAAATTATACCATTGTAAGCTATAAATTCTAGCACATTCTTTCATTAAACTGAATTAAACCTATGAAAAAATAATATAATATGTCATGTTACGATATTATTCAATTGATGGGGTACAAAAAAGTACATGGGTTTACAAGATTATATCACAAGATCCCAATATTCTACTCCATTCGTCCCATCGAATTTGGTCTGTATTCTTTTTCGGATTGTTCCATCGAACTTAGTTCATTTTCTTTGTATAAATAATTATCTCTTTAAAAGTTGTGAGATCTTACCTACTTTTTATCACTTTAATCACTTTATACCATTCTCCTACCTACTTTTCATTAATTTAACTATTTTATACATTTCTCCTAAATAACTGTATCGAAAAAAACAAGTCATGTTCCACGAGATGGAGAGAGTATTATTTACCAAGTTTTATTCACTTGAGATCTGTTTCATATATATGAATGCCACTTTACATAAATATTCAATAGCATCCTTCAATTCATAGAACAAAAACGCACACCAATTTACAAGATAATATTTCCGCTTTCAATTATTTATTCAGTACCGAATCTGATATATTCTAGCTTAAGTAAGTCAAATTAATTTTCACAAGTGAATGTGATATGAGAAAATTATCACAAATTCGAAGAAATCATTATAGATTTTGAGTTCGTAGCAAAAAATTAACTTTGTCTAGGTGATTTGTGAGCTTAACTTATAGACAATTGAATTTTTGTAAAAAAATCCGAGCCGAACCGAAAAATCCAAAATTATGAAAAAACCGAAAATCCGAAACCAATTTTTGTTAATTCTTATATATATTTATATTAAATTTAAAAATATTTAAATAAAATATTATTTATATATAAATTATAGGGTTCGGAGCTTATTTACCAATATTTGAAAAAATGTGTGTTGTCCATAACCATTTGTAAAAAATAAGTGCAATGTATACCCATTTCATTATTTTAATATATTTTCATCAAATCAATTACACGAAAATTTGTGCCGACAAAATATTCATCAAAATAGTCGAGAGAAGAGAATCTTTTCACTTTTAATTGGCGTGACCAAACAACCAACCCTCCCCGGTGGCCAACCCCCCTGCGGCCAACCCTCGGCGGCCAACCCACACCGTGCCAACTCCACGCTGCCAACCCTCCCCACCTGGCCAACCCACCCCACCCGGCGGCCAACCCCACTTGCATGCCAACCCTCCCCACCGGCCAACCCACCCCACCCGGTGGCCAACCCCACCATGCCAACCCTCCCCACGGCCAACCCCACCCCCGGCCAACCCCACCCTGCCAACCCTCCCACCGGCCAACCCACCCCACCCGCTGGCCAACCCTCCCCACCTGCCAACCCACCCCACCCATGGCCAACCCCCCCATGCCAACCCTCCCCACCGCCAACCCACCCCACCCCGACGGCCAACCGTTTGTTTTTGTTTATTTATATTTTTATGTTGTATATTTTTGTTAATTATTATTATTTCTGAATTATAATTCCAATTACATGCTTTGTTAATTATATATTGTTAATTATGTATTTATATGCTTTGTTAACTATATATTGTTAATTATGTATTGTCTATATTTTGTTAACTATATATTATTAATTATGTATTAATTATGTATTGTTGTATATGCTTTCTAAAATAATTCGAATATATGTGATAGGATATTAATTATGAATTTGGACATGAATTATTCTGCTTTGTGATAATTCACATAAACTATGGACGTAATTGTGTCGATATAATACCTGTATAGATATACATAGCTTGTTATTTATTTATAGAATGTAATAGATGTATCCCTTATAATATTTTCAAAATATGGGAATTAAGGTAACCAATATGCATTTCAAAATATTTTCATATTTAGGAATATTTATATAAATAAATAAATAAATAATTCGATTTTGACGAAGCAATATTTTTATGATTCTATATATATCTATATTAGATTTTTCGGATATTCTAAAAAAAGTTAAAGCATAAACATACTAGATATGTATTTTATATATATTTATGTCGATCGATTGATTGAGTATTATAAATAATATGATTGAATATTATATACTTGTGACTATATATAGTCATAGATGTATATCTATATTATACTCTATTGAAAATATAAATACTCCCAATGCCAACCCATACCCCCGTGCCAACCCACCCCGACCAACCCACCCCTACCAACCCACCCCAATGGTCAACCCCACCCTCCACGGCCAACCCCACCCACCCAACGGCCAACCCTCCCCAACGGCCAACCTCCCACCGCCAACCCGCCCCCACCTGCCAACCCCACCCCACCCCGCAATTTGGATAACTTTAATTTAATTTAATTTCTACGTAATTATAAAACGGTTTTGATTGATTTTGATTGATATTTGAAATGATTGTATTAAATTCTGTGCAAATTTATAGAAATCCTCCAAAAATATATTTAAAAATTGGTTTGGGTATACGTTGCACTCTTTTTTTGGGTTTGGATATATACTGCTTTAACTTTTAAAAAAAAGGGTATTGATATATATTTCCACTAAATTATATACAATAATACAAAAAAATCCAATCCAATCCGATCCGAAAATTAGAATTTTTGAAAAATTTCAATCCGACCTGAAAATCTGAAAAATCTAAACCGAATTTTAAATTTCGATTTGGTTTGGTTTGGTTTGGTTCGGATCGGATATTCGGTTTTTGCTCACTAATATAGAAAACAACAGGAAATAAAATTTAAAATAAATGATCTCGTCGGCTAAATGTCAGTTCTACACATCATCTCTTTCCACTCTTAGCATCAAATAAAGGAGCAAAATCAATCGTCTGAAACTTTCCAAAAGGGGAAAGATCAAGCAATAAATTATTCATTAGAAGCAAAGAGGCCTAGACAAAGAATGAAGAAAACCTTGAGTAAAATATCAAAGAAGATGAAAAATGCACGATGCAAGGCATATATACTCGAGGGGCCTTTTCTCACTTAGATCGAAGCAGAGACAAGCATTCATCAAAAATCAAAGAATAAAAAGAGGGAACGTGACAAAGTCTCAAGATCATGCTTTAAGGCATAAAACTAAACAATCAAGATTCTCCATTATTTGTAAGAAAAGGCAGTATTTGGATAAACAATCATGCTTTAAAGCATAAAACAGGTAATATTGTAAGAAAAGGCAGTATTTACTTTGGGCAACAAATTGGATAAATGATACATAGGACTGATTATTTGAAGGATTATATGATTTGACAAGTCCAAAATTATGCAGCCATCAAAGTAGTGGTCTTCATTTATCAAGCCATCGACCAAAGTGAACATTCCCTAAGAAGACTAAGAGGGTGTTTGGCTAAACTTATTCTAGAGAATTTATAAACTTCTACAGTTTATAAGATACTTCACGAGCTTATAAGATGTAATGTCTCAAAAGCTTGTAAGTTGTCAGAATGTTTGGATAATTGAGTTTATAAGCTAAAGAGAGAATCGTGAATTAGAGAGAGAAAATCAAAAAAATGTAAAGTTGATATGGTATATGTTGAATATAATGAATCATAATAAGGTTATTTTAATAAATGTATTTTTGTTTATAAGCTTATAAAAAATAAGTTGGATTGATGAAATTATTTTTTGGGAGCTTATAAACTATTATAACTTATTTTCACAACTTATGAACTGTTTGGAAGATTATTTCGCCACACACTTCTCAAGTACTTATAAGCTCCTAAATAATTTATAGAGCTTATAAGCTCAACCAAACACCCTCTAAATTCAAACTCTGCTAATTCTTTGTTGCTTCTTAATTTTCCTGTTTTGATGGTTTCTATTCTAAATTGCTAACAAATTGGTCAAATCTGCATCTTTCAACTATCCTAACAGCCTTAAAAGCATGATTAGATTGGATAGATAAAATTAATTAAATATAATCAAGTATTTACTTTTAATGATTAACATTTGAGGATATCCCCAACTCCCAAGCTTGAGATTATTTTAATCATTTGAATTGTTTTTCATTAATTTTAATCCAACAAATATAGGTAGGATTGGAATAATCCTCCAAATAAATGGAGAGTTGTTTATCTCAATTTTAATAATTCACTTATCCTTTTGTAGTAAACTGATAGATAAAAAATATCTTATCACATATTTAATTCATTAAAATACTCAATTCTTCAAAATGTTAATCATGAAAAGTAAATACTCCCCTATCAAATTGGTCAAATTTGCATCTTTCAACTATCCTAACAGCCTTAAAAGCAACAACTAAAGACTAATGCTAAATAAGTTGGCATAATTTAGGATTGCAAGAAAAAAAAAATCTCATTCTACCATGATACCAATATCAACCTCTGCAAATCACATCAGGATTCAAAAGCATACAAAAATATGTTATATAAGTATCTTACAGCACATACACATTCATTCTGATACTAAGATATTGTACATCAAACAAACAAAGTTAGGCAACTAGTGAAGACAGAAAACATATCAAGAGAAGACAGCCATTAAAATGAAGGTATCAACAGTAACATGTTAGCTTGCTATATGTAGTAATTAGCTTGAAAAATGTGCACTGAGACAGTTATTTATTTGAGGCGTTAGATCCCATAGCAATTCCAAGATGTCACATAAAATATAAATCATCTATAAAACAGAAATTAGAGGATGAAGATGATAGAGGAACGTACCAGTAGAAACTAGTAAAGTAGCATGTTGTAACAGACATGCTCAAGGTGAGGCACCATAACTTGCTGAGGAGCATACAAATATACAATGGGACAAAATGACTCCTTCTCAAGTATGGTATCAACAATAAAAATTTATATGCATGACCAATATAAAGCAAGCCCGGTTGCAGTGTCATGAGTATTCAGAAACCTATCTTTGGTTTCACGATTATTCTTATGTAGCACGAGTAATTCAGAAAGATTTAAGGCAAGTTAAAACCATAAGCATGAAATTATCAAGATTAGCGTGAAACTCAGATCTCACAGATTATTGCCTTTTCAAGGAAATTTACAACAAAGATGATCAACAATTAAAAAAGGAAACCATGGTATATAAAAGGCAGAAAAAAAAAGAGGAGAAGAAATTATTCACAGTCTTAGCAGATGAAGTTTGCAAATATTGAAGTTTTCTCTGTGAAGCACATCCAGTACCAGTCGAACCCCTAACTTACAAATGTGGGGCAGACCAAATCTCAGTAGAAACATTTATCATCTTCCTCCCTTTCCGACACAAACAATGTAGATCAAGCTTGAAAAACCACATCCCACATCCACACCACTGAAAGACGTTGCAGTTCCCAGTTCCACCAGTGCCCACCAAATACCGTATGATGAAGAACATCAGCTGCAACAACGTCAATCATATTTCTCCCTCCACGAATACACAAGAAAGAAAACCCATGAAAGCCCTAGAATAATGTCCCCAAAAACCAGCCTTAACCAGTCATGGCCGAGATCCTCAACCTTCCTCTCAAAGTAAATCCTCCAAATTGCCATCGCAACGTGGAGGACCACACAGCCTCTAGCAAAGAAGCCATGGAACTCCTTCTCCTTCACAAACGCCACCATGAACAACAAGAGCCCAACAGCAAATAGAAGCAGACCCGAAAACGAGTCAGAAGTTCGAATCAAGAGCTGATCATGAGGTGTTGAGCCCCAGAGCTTACTCGCATGGTCCTTACCATGGCTAAACACAAACACCTCATCCCTATAGAACATCATCATGGCTCCACATGACAAGGCCACCAAAGAATGGAGCATACAGATTAGGAAAAACCCAGATGACACCATAGATCAACCAAAATATTTCTTCTTCACTTATCAACTCAGTCAAGAATCAAGATTAGATTTTTAGGCCTGGAAATGATAATCAACATGAGACCTCAGACATTTGGCAAAATCCCACAGGAAATTTTTAATAAACAAAATCTTTACTTGCATTTACAGCCAACTCACATCCCTCATTGCATTTTCCAAAGGAACCCTTTAATATGCTACTTCAATAATTACACACACAGGCAATCCCACTCAACATGATTGAACAAAGCCAACCAAAATCAAGAAACAGCTCAAATTCAAAATCCCAGATGCCAATATATGTTACTTCTATAATTACGCACACACCCACTCAACATGATTGAACAAAGCCAACCAAAATTAAGAAACAGCTTAAATTCTAAATTCAGATGGCAAAATCTTGGATTTAAAAGATCAAAGATTACCTGTTCAACGAACTTTCTGGATCCCAGACTGAGGCTTCTGCAGAGAATCGATGGAATTTAATGAGAGAGAAAAAAGACAGATCCAAGACTGTTTTGGGTCCAAAACCCTGAGACTTATGATATCCAAACGGATAATTGGTGAAATAAGGAAAGTTTTGTGAGCCAAAAAAATGTTAAGCCCTTGTGCAGATTTTGCTCTTCATGCTCTTTTTTACAGCTAATTAGCCACTATATTTCCATTAGCAATGACCTTTTGTGCCCAAATCAGAATACAAAAGATCCAAAATCAATTGGACCTAAAATTTTGGGATACTAATTTTTTTTTTCAAGAATCCATATATTAATTTGTCAATGGGGCCCAGCTCTCTTTAATTTATTTGTATAGATTATCTGAATTGCTTTTGGGGCCAGCTCTCTTTAATTTATTTGTACAGATTATCTGAATTGCTTATTCAGGGATGTAGATCTGGTGTGATATTTATTCGAAATTGTAATTGACGTACGTGGGTGGGTGGAGATCTTCTGAACCGACTTGGATCCGAATACAGAATTCGGGCCGTGATGAATTGTTGAGTGGCGTTTTGGGGTTGACTGCTGCCGACATGTAAATCAGTGTTGTCGTATATGATCGTGAAGTAATGTCTTCATCATCCATGTCGATTCTATCCCAAATCTTTTTCTTGAAAATATAGAATGATTTGTAAATTTAAATAAATCAATTAATCGGCTATCAGTATTCTACTTGTGATTTTTATAGATTACAACTCATAAAATTATATTTTTAGGACAAGGTACGAGTTTTAATTTTATGGTTTATCATGAAGTGTTCACTGTTCTTGATAGTTGATTCTATAGTTTAGGATGGTATTTGGTTTGAGAATATAGATTTTTTTAATTGAAAGTATTGTCTAAATTGAAAATTAATGCATGCTTTAGAATTAATACATAAAAGTTTGACTATAGCTGTGAAAATGCATTCGAGAAATTGTAGGATAAACATTGTTTTAATGTATAATAATAGCCAAATTTGATAAGAATACAAGTTTGGCAACTACATATTTTATAGAAAATCTTTAGAAGTAAAGTAAAAGTATGAAATATCCATCTGTCATATTGGGTTTAGAATTCGACCGACACTTGTTATATTTTGAACATCTCGACAATCAACTTTTGAATTGTTCCCATAATTTATAAACACTTATAAAACAAATCAATGCAAGCAGGTGATTGTGTAAATTCATTTAAGAAAATGTATTAAATAAATTCACATAAATTGGTTGAAGACATTAAGTCAAACATATCACAAAAGCAAATTGGTAGACAATTCAATGAGCGTGGCCCATCAAGTAACGGAAAAACTCCATTGTAACATTACATGTTTTAAGGGCACCTAACCTAACAAAATCAAAGGGCACCTAATCTAAAAAATTAAGTTCCTTTGTGGACATTCAAATTGTGAAGATCTCCTATATAAAAAGAGAAATTCAAAGTTCAATTTCCAGTCCTCACCTTTCTTAAAGTAGAAAACAAAAAAACATAGAAAACTAGTACTAATGATGCAAAATTGATCGATCTATTAAATTCATAATCTTATACGTTGAATATATTTCCTTATTTATTAAAATGCAAGTTTCGTCAATAATTAAAATTGATGAACCTAAGAAAGAAGATAGTGATTAGAAAAATTGGCCTACTTGAGTTAACTCGTAGTAAACTAAATGTTTACAACTAGACTACTAATAATGTGCAACAAATGGAGCTACTACTAGACTACTCCTAAGGGGTAATTTTTCAAGCTATTAATGATGGTAATCAAATAAGTTGAAATATAATTGACAAGAATTAGAGATCCTGAAGATAACCTATTTTGCCGAAATCATTTACATTCCTCGACCTCCTCAAAATCAAAGAATCTGTATACTTGGTATATGTGGAAATATTTACGATCCACTTTTTTTAATTTTGTATAGAGCTACCTTAAATGAAAACGAAATTCAAAAAATTAAACAATTCAGCGAAATTATTGGCAGCATAGTACTTGCAACAAATATGTTTGAGAATTCGAACAATGTTGGAGCAAAATTTCTCTCAAGGCTGTGCTAAAAGTATCTATCAGTAACTTCAAAAATATTCTAAACATTATCCTATCCGTGCCGAATAACAGACCAAAAACACTATACAAGTCCTCATCTGTAAACACATCTGAAAAATTAATCAAAGAAAATTTCCCTAGTTTTGGGATTTCTGTGTCGCCTCCTCGAACCGGGTCTCTTGTCTTTTCCACGTCGGACAACACCTTTTTTGGGAGGGCTTTTGTCGTGAAGTAAAGCTGGCGGGGGGTGAGGAAGAGGACGAGGATGAGTACGTGGAGGAGATCGAGGTCGAGGTCTTAAAAGAGCCAAATGCGCTCTTTGCTCCAACAGATCTCGGTGATATGCCTGCAAACAAATATGCAATGCAAGCTTAAAGTAATGGTGTTTAATGCAAACTGTTGGAGAAGCAATATGAGCTCGACCTAACACATCTCAATCAAACAGTCCAACTAAAAAAGGGCAAGATCCAAGGACAATCTAAATCAGACTATACATATGAAAACAGCAAATAAGCATTGATTCTGTCAATTCAACAGCCCAAACTAATTGTTGTAGAAATGGTATTTCCGCCCTTCCTTCCCCAGCACAACTAAACCGCAAACAATTTTCTACATTACTCGTGATTTTAATGTAGGAAGAAGCCAACTTCCGAATTTCAAGATGTAAGGATAATCTATATCAGCCTACCCATATAAAAAAAGTCTATATGTTTTTATCATATTATTTCAACAGTTCTGATTAATTGCTCAAAAAAATTGTTATTCCAGCCCCCCCTTCTCCAGCACAACAAAAGAACCCACCAACTCGAGCTCTGATCGCCCGTAAATCCAGAATTTTTCCCCTCTTTTGTATCTTTTCATTATATTTTTATCTACCTACACTCTCAAAGTAAATACGGAACTCTCTTCCCCTCCATAAGAAGATCAAAAAAATAATTGTCAACATGCTTCCGTTTGGTGAGAGTACAAGGCCTACCTGTATTACAAAATTGCGTCGTTCGCAATCTAGAAACATATTGATGCTCCAGTTAACCTTGGCCGCGACTTTGTCCCTCACAGTTGAAAAGCTCAGCTGATCCCTTGAAGTGAACCTATCAACTTCATTGAACCACAGACAGCTAAGAAGATTTGTGATGGGGACGTGTTCTCTTATTATGACACACCCTTCAGGAACATCTGAAGATGTTTCAGTTTTTGTCAGTTATTGATACATAAAGTGAGAAAATCATACAAACTATAGGCTAGCCACGAGCATACCGCTAGTTATAGGAAGCTTAGCAGTTGTATATGGTGTCAAACCCTCCCTTTTATAAAATTCAATTTGATTATCAATAGAAGTATTATCATATTTCATCCCAGCTTTATTTGCCTCAGCTTCTTCAAACACGTCAAAGCGTCTATAATGCCTTGATATAGCATAGGTAGCATTATGGCGCCACAAGAACCTGTTGAGTGTGCACAGGAGGGGTAGTAGAGCAAGAATCATGCATATATCGAATCATTGAAGACATACATTGATAAAATAGTAGCTAAATAGATGCTGACAGAGAAAAGATCTAGGATACCTCTCAAGCACCTGGTATGGATCCACAACAAGCTTCAGCTTTCCATCAATCCAGATTGAGAATCGGGTTTTTGGAAAGAGCCTATGCAACAAGAGCTTTGGCACCTGTGACAATCAAGTATTGATTTATTTAAAGATGAGATGAGAACTATTCCTATCATCTCTGAGTAGAATATTATCGTTTGCTGCTGAAACCAGACACCAACAGAAAAAACCTTTGGCAACCCAGATATAAACATCCAATATCTTAATAAATGGATGAACTATTAAAGAGACATGCATAATAGCTAATTAGCTATATGTGCCATCAAATGGAAAAAGTTTAGCATTAAATGACACTATTTCAGATTGGGTCATCCACAAAACAATATACATGTTGCCATGTTGGTTCATCAAGTACAGAGCTAGGGGGAAGAACCAACACAAAAAAGTGAAAAACAAACAGACCTTTCCATTTCTTCTGGAGTCAGAGTAAGGAACATTGTGTACTACTATAACCCTCCACAACCCGACCATCTTGTCACTGCCCAAGGTGCTCACATTTTTCATATATGCTTCGGTCTCTTCATCAATGAACATAAAAAAGGGAACATTCTTTTTTGCAATTTCACCAATATTACTAGGTTGCTGAATTACATCATAGTTTCCTGTACACATACAAACAAGATAATATCAATGGAAATTGTTAAGAAAACAGATACATGCACACAGATCATAATGGAAATTGTTAAGAAAATAGATACATGCACGCAGATCACAGTTCTGCAGTGATATTACTCAAACGCATTTTGGAATCTGAAAGAGAAAATTCTTGAATTTAAAATTTAATTTATATGCAGCTGTACCAAATATAGCAGAGGCAACAATGACCTCATGGAACTGCTCCAACAACTCAAGGTCAGCCACATCAATGTCAAATGCAGTTTTATAACCAGGTCTGCATCCCTTGACAAATCTGGCAAGATGAATGTGTAACTAAAATTAATAAATAAATAACCCAGGAAAGAGAAAATAATACATACATAAACAAGCACGTACACACGGAGGGAAAAGGTAAGTATACCTACCCACAGTGAACAGTTATCGACTCTTTAATCTCAAAAGATTCATTCCTCTGTTTCAAAGAAGGATAACCACCAAACTCAGAGCCTCCATTTGGTTGGGATTTCAGTGGATTCTCCTCAGAGAAATAAGTTAAATGACGAAGAACAGGAGATGGTGATGGAAATTTGGGCATACGAGCTATGGCCTGCTCCACAGGAACATAGCATACCGGGCATGCTGAGGACAAAGCAAAGATCAAGTTAACTAAATCCAGGAAAATGCAAACGAGCATTCACATAAAACATGTGACACAACAAAAATAACAGAAGCCCCTGAACATTACTTGGATTCAGTTGGTTAAGAAATTCTAAGCTCAAAGCAATTTAAATGTTTTTTTCTGGGGAAATGGGGGTTGGATAAAAGAAAAATATATTGTTTATCAAGAAAAGAGTTAGCAGTACATGCAGAGGACATACTAGTATTGAAATGATATGGCAAACAAAAAGTCCTTAGACACTGATAACTTTGAAAACCCAATTGCAACTTTGGTTAACAGCTTTCATTTATATCCTTTGAATCATCCTCTAAATTTTAAAAAATTATTCTATTCCTATCCAACTACACTGACAACAGACTGCAATTCAGCTTTTATAAAAGCAACTATACAAAGACAAAACAGAAGGTTACAAACTTACGCCGTGGACCAATTCGCCTTGTATCACCAGGAGGAGGGGGTGGAAATGCAAAGTCTTTGCATGGATCGGTGAAATCAGTAACTGAGCTGGAGGAATCACTCATAGCTGAAGCATTAAAGAGACTACCCCAACTGGTGCTATCATTGCATACATAAACTTTGTGGGTCATAGAATAACTATTATACGTGAATGCTCCTTTTCCAGGCAATAGCCACGGTGCAACATAAGAATTTTTAAGATATCTGGCATCAAAAGGCAAACCAAAGCTCTCGAAATCATCCTCTGTCAACAAAAATCAAATCACATATATATGAAAAACCCACATAGAAAAGTACTTTCAACTTAATCGAAGCACTAAATATTATGCTAACAGATTTTCTTCATTAAACTATATGTTAAAGTAAGAGAAGAAGGACAGAAGATACCAGATACACAAATATCATATCTTAATTGTTTCTCAAAATTTATCAAAACAAATAGGAGCTCTATAGCTAGAATCAGATGTAAATGCATCAAAAAAATATAATTCTAATCAATTTTATCATCATTAATTAGGGGAATGCAGAACAAGAACAATTATGCACCCTATCTTGAATAATAACTAATACTTAAGTAACCGTAGGATTGGAAATTGCGTAAGGTAAAAAGAGTAGACCAAAATAACTAAGAACACATTGTCTCTACCTTTATTGACTGTGAAAAAACCTGTCAAAAAAGCCAAGACCGCAAACACAGACAAAATCAGCATTGCAACTTTCTTTCGAGTCAAATATCTAAAAGTAGCGGGCAGAAATTTTTCTTTCTCCCTGTAACCAGCAAGGCATGTCTTCGAAGACCTACGAGGTAGATACAAATTCTGGAGCTGGAACCCTCCATTCTGTGCATGTAGCTGCAAGGATCCACAACTTCCTGACTGTCTTAATCCCAATGACCCTCCAGTCATTGTACCTCCAGCCCCTCAAAAGCAACTCTCATCTCTCCTAGACTCCTATCTTTCAAATTTCTCCTTCATCTACTGTAGGAAAAACCAAACAAGGTACAATCGAGCACATCATCCATAAAACATTATAAAATCTATCGTATTCCAAACAATTCAACAGTAAGATGCAATCTCCAATCTAACTGATCGCTATATTAGAAATTAAACAATGCGGTTCGGATTCCATTACCTATCAACTTCGAAGTTACAACATAATCAATTCCAAATACTGATAATCATCTTTCGAATTCGCCAAATCTATCTCGTGCAATACAATAAACAGATTCAAGCCCAGTGTTCCTTACTTGAAAATACCAGAAAACATACGTCACCACACTAACCCAAAAGTTAATAAAAAATGAAATATCATGACTTGATCTTACTTTATCCTTTTTACCCGAATTTCTCAAAATCAACGCAAACAACCTCTGAATTACTTCATCCATACCGACTGAATTGATAAATAGGGATGAGATTTCAGCACTTAGTTATATTTTTAACCAAAATAGAAACCTAAATCTGTGATATCAACTAAAAATTTAAATCTGGACCCACTTACATCTATCCCCACGCACATTATTTATAAACTATAAAGATGTTGCGCAATTTTGGTTTAGCAGCTTACCTTTTGGATTCTACTAATTCACTCCACGAAACAGAGATTTTTCTTTTTTCTTAATATTTCGGAGAATAAAATTGCAACGAATTTTCGAAGAACGAGATTTGAAAAAATAGTAATGTCCTCTGTGTTTCGCTGCGTCGATTTTTCTTAGTACTAATTTATTTTGACTATTCTAATTGCCGTCGTAATAAAAATAAATCGGCTGCAAAACATGTGCGCCAGTTTTCTTATTTTCGCAAAATTCGATAAATATTCCCTAATAATTAGCAGGCAGCCATTTTGTAAAGAAGATGCTTTCTTCAAGTACATAAATTTATTAAATATCTATTTTTTTCATAATTTTATTTACTTTCGTAATATTTTCTGCATACGCATACCCTTTTTTCCCACTTGTTTGATTTTGTATTTTCGGACTTATCTACATCTATTTCAGGTCGAAATTTCTTTATGTTGAAAAGATGTCATTTTTGTAATAAGATACTTGGTATTCTCTCCGTCCATAATAAATATATCATTTATGAACAATACGAGTTTTAATAAAACTATTGATAAGTGTTATTTGATTAAAAATGGTCTTATCATGTGTTAGATTGTGAATTGTCAAAATATATTTTTGGTAAATAATTGGTGATTATGGGGTTAAATAATAAGATATAGCATCATAAAAATGAAAGTGATACACTTTTTATGGATGATGAATAATCCAATTACGATATACTTATCGTGGACGGATGAAGTACTACAATTGTCGCTTTGGGACGGCCAATTGTAAAGTGAGTTCTTGTAGCCAAAATGTCACAAATTCGAATCTCACTAATGCCTCTGTGGGTCTGAATATGTCACACCTGACTTTTCAAGTGTAATTTACCTGTCTTATATGATTTCCAGGTTATTGTATATGAATAAGGGATTTATTTAGTGCAAATCGAAAATAAATGTTGCGAGTTCCCATTATATATATAAAAAGTATTACAATTTTACCTAATGCGCTAGCCTCTGCGGAAAAAGTATCACAAATACACCAAAAATCATGTTAAAATAAGGTGCATCACATTTATCTTTATTTTAGATGTACATTTATTCTCGTTATGAAAATTAAATTTTCTCTACCTTAACTTTTTGGTATATCTCATGTTATTTTTGAATTAATTGATATTTTTTTTCTTATTGAAAGTAGTTTAAACTTTTAAATTAAGGGAATCAATAGATTATGATTATAAACACCAATGACAAGTGTAGTTCAATTTATGTAATCTTGATTGTAGTTTTTACCAGCAATACTCCTATAATATAAGTAATTGAACAGTCTGTGTTATAAACAGATGATGACAATAAATTACCTAATCAAGACAAAGAGGGTGTTTGGCTAAGCTTATTTTAGAAAGTTTATAAGTTCCAACAACGTATAAGTTGTTTTAAGAACTTATAATATATGGTGTATTAAGAGCTTATAAGATGCTAAAGTGTTTGGATAACAAGGGTAAACATGGAAATAAGAAAATATATCAGGGTTACTTTTGTAATTTTATTGTAATTTATAAGATCATTAAAAAATAAATTGGGTTTTGGATCTTTTTTTTTAATAGAGCTTATAAGCTCTCTAACAACTTAATTTGCCAAACATATTGATTGAGCTTATAAGCTCTTAGACCGCTTATAAGCTGTTTTAAATTAAGAGCTTATAAGCTCAGCCAAACACCCCCTAAGATGTAGTATAAATTTTATGTAATGAATTGGAGATGATTTACTGGATAATATCAAGAAAATTGGAGCTTGAGAAACTTTATGGTGAATTAATTTAATGATGATCCATTGCATAAACATCTCTCACGTTGCAAGGACCGTTGGTGAATGAATTTATCGTGAATGTGAAGTTTCGCCTGAACTTTTACTGAATTTCATGTTGCTTTTGACTGATTAATGAAATGTTTTTCTTTCACTTGGATTAGTGAAGTGATATATAACTTCAATCTTGAAATCTTTCAGTTCAACAAAGTAATTTATCACTAAAATAATGTTTGATATGCTTAATCAAAGTTTTTGTTCATATACTGATAGCTCCTTTTACTCTCTTTAAAAATCAATTAAAAAGTGTAGATGGAGGATCACTATGCATTTCATCATTTGTGAACGATCTTCATGCACTGCTAACATTTTGTCTATGTCAGTACTTTTTCTAGTAATATTTTTATTCTAATACTTAAAATTTAGTTGTGTGGATTGCCAAATTTACAAAATTTATAACAATCAAAGTATTTTATTCATCTCTTTGAAATTAAATGAAATAAGGAAATAAGGTGGACTTTGATCTTTACGCATTTTGTAGGATTGATTATCCCGTATAATAATGATAAAAAGTTAAAAAAAATAATGACATTGACTAAATATCGATGGAGCTCATAAATTGACTTCTTCTATATTGATATATATTGTTAATGAAAATCTGTAATCGCTACTTTAAGTGTAGGATTAGATGATCTATATTTTTATACAATTACCCACAAACAACACAAATCACACAAAGCTTATAATCCATGGATGTTATTTTTTCTTGTATTTTTTTTATCAATTGTCTTATCTTTTCTTTTCTTTTTTTTGATAATTTCAAATCAAGCAACGCATGGGCAATCTCACATAGTCACATGGAAAGATGAAAAGGAGTCGTTTAATCTATTTACATTTTCATAAAGTTGTAATATGAGATTTCAGGAAAGACTTCCTTTTTTTGGGTATCATGAGGAACTAGTAATACTACTACGATGCACATCGTGAAACCCCATATTTACATATAATAGATGCAAATCACATGTAATGCGTGAAATCACACTTAAAAATCCGACGCGATGTTTCAAACTCATCGAAAGAATACCATTTTTGGAGCAAGAAAGAGGGGTGAACGTTGTCTTAAGCTTTTATGACCCTCCACGTCTCTCAAACCCAACCGTTCAGATGGAATATTGGAGATTGAGTTGGGGGGATTTGTTGTTTTATTTACTCAAAATCGTGATTGAAAATCAAAACATAAGTAATTCCAGCCTGACTTTTCTGGTTAATTAATTTGAGCCCAATGTTCTTCCACGAGGCAGGTTCAATCGTCCAATAAATATGTCGTAATTAAATTTATTGTAATTAACAGATTGTAATTGATATAATATATCGAATATACAAAGCTTTTACCTTTTATAGTAGCGCTGTAATTTCTAATTTGAGTTATGAAATACTATAGTATAAAAAAGACTAGGTGAAGGTAAAACTTTTTAGAATTCACGGTCTTACTTATCTATAAAATTTAATATATATGGAACACCGCTATTTTCTCAAATATTAAAAATGAATTCCGTGTGGTCTAATTAGACTATATTGTTTCTGTTTGTCAATTGGAAATTAATGTTTTTTGAATCTCCTATATTATAAATGAATTGGTTTATTATAGTTTATATTCCGATTTTTTTTTTCTTTTATAAAAAACATGATGACCTGTGAGAAATTATAATTTAGCACCTCATCTTCAATGATTTTATCAAATCTTGCATTGGAGTTCATTTCCAACGATGAAAACGTAACGTACATGGCTCGTTGGACATTTGTTATAAAAACTAAAAACATTGGGATATAAACTATATATACTAATCCAAAATGTGGAACATTGAGAAATTGAGATGTAAAATCAAATTAAATTCAATATGTTACTAAGGGGTGTTTGGCTAAGCTTATTTTAAAGAGCTTATAAGTTCCAAGAGTTTATAAGATGTTTCAAGAACTTATAAGAGGTAATGTCTCAAGTGCTTATAAGTTGTTAAAGTGTTTGGATAATTGATCTTATGTTTAGAGAAAGAATCGTGAGTTAGAGAGAAAATCATAGTTAGAGATAAAATTGATGAGAGGTGAAATTGATAGTGTATGTATAGGAAATAACAAACTATAATAAGGTCATTTTGATAAATTCATTATTGCTTATAAGTTTATGAAAAAATAAGTTAAGGTTGATCAACTTATTTTATGAGAACTTATAATTCGTCAGTTTTATTTTCACAACTTATGTTCGTTTATGTTTTATTTCGCCAAACACTTTCAACAACTAATTATATGTTTCATAAGCAGTTTTATAAATCGCTTTTAAAGAAATTTTATGTTCACCAAACTCTCTAAGAAACGTCTTGAAAAGTGGAAAACCATTCCCAGAAAACCATATCAAATGATATACCTTCATAGTTGCCGGAAACGCTACAAAAATGGCTTCATAAAATTCAGAGCATTTAATCCGAAGGTGGTCCATTCCCTATAGATATTTTGTTAAGATATAATACATCTTTTATACTTATATCATTGTTGATTGGACACCTAAAATATTTATAAGCTAAAATAATGATCTTATAAATTATTTCCTCCATCCCACCTAAAGTGTCTCATTTCTTTTGGACATGGGTATTTAAGAGAAATGTATAAAGTAATTAAAGTGTTAAAAAGTAGGTAGGACCCATATTTTTTGAAGGGATAATTATTTCCTAAAATGGAATGAGACATTTGTAATAGATAAAAGGAAAAGAAAGTGAGACATGAGTATTTAAAATGCTCTAATCGACCATGGGTGACGACATTGATGTTAATAGCGTTAGTCATTAATTGAAAGTGTAAAACATTCCACCCTAATGTTGACCAACTTTTAGGCCTGTTGACCGCGCCATTATTTTTCTTTTTTTATTTATTTTTTATCATGTGGAACCACGGGTGCTAATGTTGACTCGCGTCATTGAATAATAGATAAGAAGTTTTAGGTATAGTTGCGGCAAGATTGTGATACCCAATCCCTTGATTTGAGCAGTAAAAGTCGTTTAATTGTTCTGGATTTGAGGTTGAACATTTTTTTTAGAAGTAACCTTATTATTAGCAAGAATATGGTAGAAAAAGAAGATCTCCCATAGTAATAGGAGGTAATCACAAACATGTGGAATAACAAGTCCTAAATTAGCTAATTTATGATCTCACATTTATAACTCTACAAAAATTATTGTCTATATTTATTGATAGTTGCACTAGTAAAACATTGCGTCACAGCACACACACACACACACATATATATATATATATATATATATATATATATGGATTAGTTATGAAGGAAAAATTTTTAGTATAGGAAATATGAATAGATATGTAAGTTTAAGACATCTTTCATATTTGTGAAGACAATCTAACTACTATGTTACACATGTTAGTTTATCACATATTTCATTCCTTCAGTAACACATATGCTAAATATATTAGCGCGGACCAAGTACAACTCTAATCGCAATTGGAGACGTAGAAGATTCGGATGCATATCTAAAAGAATCGTATGAGAGAAGACTTGCATCGTAGTCAAACTCAACTTAGATCGTAATCGAGTCAAACTCAACTTGGTATCGTAGTCGAGTTGAACTCAACTTGAGATATATAAATAGAGGCTAGAATAGAAGAGAAAGATCGCTACTCTCGATCAATCACTTGATCGACACCCTTGTAATCACTCCTCATATTATCAATACACGAATACTCTCCCTCCCCGGACGAGATCTTATTCATAGATCGAACCACGTAAATCTGGTGTTCTTAAGCATTTATTTCCTTACGAAATTAAGATCGATCACCGGCGCCGTGCTGTGGGAAACGAAATTTTGTGTTTTCGATCTTTTCTGTAATAATCGAACGACGATGAATCATAGAAGTCTTACATCCAGCCGCAGCCGCAACAACAAAGAACAACGACGGCAGACACGCCGAGCTCGGCTGGGAAAATCCCGATCGAGATACGACCCCGGCGGCATGTCCAAAGCCTCGACGAGCAAGGCCATCCCATCCCGCATGAAAGAAGAGTACCGAGTGAAGGAGGTCACAACAACCACCACCGCCATTGAATCTCGACGAGGCGGTTAAAGGATTCTCGAGAAGAATAAGGAGAGCTTCCTCCAATACCTCAACCGAGAACAAGGTCGGCCACATCACGAAGATAGAAGGTCGAAGCTCGTCCGCAGGCATCACAATGAGGGATCCCCAAGATCCAAGTCATGGACGCCATACCGCACGAAGTCAGCCCAAACCAACCGCGCAAAGGACAAACAACGCGGAAAGGACGTCCGACCATGGGACGGTCCCGCCATCAAAACAAGTTCGTCGACGAACTCCGCCCACTCTCCGAGGGCGGCTTCGACGGCACGGAATATAGTCACCCGCTCTCAAACGTAATACTCGACACTCCACCCTCGATAAATGGGTGCCGAGCATCGCACCCTGACGGACTAAGGATCCGCAAAACTTCCTCAAGACAACATGATCAATCAACGCCTCGCACACCACGAGTTACTATTCGACAACGCCGGTGGTTCGGCAGCCTACCTCCTAAGCAACCGCACCGACGAGGCCTTCCATCGGGTTCTTCCAAGGCCGAAATAAAACATCGCCGGCACACCTCCTCACCGCGAGGCAAAGCCAAGACGAGTCCGTTAGCGACTTCATGACGAGGTTCAATAAGGAGAGCCTAAAATTGAGGATGTAGACGACCTCCTCATTATCTCGGCTTTCCAAAACGGAATACGAGAGCTATGGCAAGATAGATCGGTTTGAAGCGAACCGATGCGGAACCCTCCGGTAAAGAAGAAAGAGGACGATCGAGAAACCGAGGCAGAATAATCCTCGCTTATATTAAAGAAGCTCAGACAAAGTAGCTCAGATTATAACCTGGGCCAGGCCAACCCGACAATTCCAAAGGTGTCTGGAGTTGAGGCAGATTTCATGAATAAAATCATCACGAGTCGAGTCTCAGATATATTTGAAGGTACCCCGAAGACCTAACTATACCTTCTTCGGAGGATGAACTATACCTCGACTAATTATACCTCTTCTGAGGATCTAACTATACCTTCTTCTGAGGATCTAATTATACTTCTGAGGATCTAACACCTCTTCTGAGGATCTAATTATACCCTCTTCTGAGATTAACAACACCCTCTTCTGAGGGATACCCTCAAGACCTCCGCTTAATACGAGTCAAACGCGTGAGGGACCCGCCCTAGCGATAAAACGCCCAATACCTCGCTCACTTGGGAAGAGGACCACCCCGAGTGATGACCTGCCAAACAGAACTTATACCTCCGCTCACTTCGGGAAGAGGGACCACCCCGAGCGCCAAACAGAACCTATACGCTCACTTGGGAAGAGGACCAATGACCTTGCCAAAACAGAACCTATACCTCCGCTCACTGGAAGAGGAACAATACGAACCTATACCTCCTAATCTCGGGAAGAGGACCAATACTTCATGCCAAAAGGAACTTATACTCCGCTCACTTGGGAGAGTGGACCACCCTAGCAATACGTACGAGGTCGACCGCCGCCGCCGGCCCGGACGGCCACCACCACCGCCGGCCCGCCGAGCCCCCGGCCCCGCACGGTTACGCATTCATCAAAACAAACGCCCGTCAAAGTGAAGCTGGTTCTGTAAGACTTCGCATAACGCCCGTCGTGTGAAGCCGTTAGAAGACTCGCATAACACCGTCAGTGAAGTCGAGCACCAAGACTCGCAAATGCCCTCAAGATAAACAAACAGCAAGACATGACCTCGGAGACGCCTACAAGCAAAGCCGCTGACATACGACTGCAACGCGCACTACAGGCCAAGCGACATTCAACTCTAAGATCAGACGACTCCACCTCGCCAGACTATTCCCATGCAGGCGACGTTAATCACCGCCTCCATCACGACCTCACTTCTACGCTTTTGGGAGGATATGATGGGATACGCCCAACCACAAGGCCGTGCATCGTGCCCAATATAAATGGACCCGACATTGCCCGGCCCATGTGAGTTCGCCAAGAAGACTTCTCGACCAACTACAACTCTAATCGCCGTAGAAGATCGTGATGCATATCTAAAAGAATCGTTATGAGAGAAGACTTGCATCGTAGGTATCGTAATCGAGTCAAACTCGAACTCAACTTGGAGATATATAAATCGAGGCTAGAATAGAAGAGAAAGATCGCCTACTTCTCAAATCAATCACTTGTGTAATCACTCCTCATATTATCAATACACGAATACTCTCTCTCCCCGTGGACGAGATCTTATTCATAGATCGAACCACGGACGAAATTAAGATCGATCACCGCGCCGTCTCGGGAAACGAAATTGTGTTTTCGATCTTTTCTCGGTAATAATCGAACGACGATGAATACGAGAAGTCTTACATCCGAGTCACGCCGGCAACAAGTAAACAACGACGGCAGGACACGCCGAGCTCGGCTTGGGAAAATCTCGATCGAGATACGACCCGAACGGCATGTCCAAATGAAGAAGAAGAGTACCGTGAGTGAAGGAGGTCACAACAACCATCGAGAGGAGCCCCAAGCACCGCCGTTGAATCTCGACGAGACGGTTAAAGGATTCCTCGAGAAGAATAAGGAGAGCCTCCAATACCTCAACCGAGAACAAGGTCGGCCACATCACGAAGATAGAAGGTCAAGCCTCGTCAAGCACGAGGCATCACAATGTGGATCCCCAAGATCCAAGCGCAAGGACGAACAACGAGAAAGGACTCAGTTCGGTCGACGAACTCCGCCCACGCTTGACGGCACGGAATATAGTCACCCCTGCTCAAACGAAATACTCGACACTCCATTCCCTCGATAAATACGGGTGCCGAGCATCGCCCACGCGACGGACTAAGGATCCGCAAAACTTCCTCTCGGCCCAAAGACAACATGATCAATCAACGCCTCGCACAATTCACATGTGCAAACTCTTCCGGAGTTACTAGTCGACAACACCCGCCGTTGGTTCGGCAGCCTACCTCCCTAAAGCATCGTTCCTACCGAATGACTGACGGCCTTCCATCGGGTTCTTCCGTAAGGCCGAGTCAAAACATCGTCGGCACACCTCCTCACCGTGAGGCAAAGCCAAGACGAGTCCGTTAGCGACTTCATGACGAGGTTCAATAAGGAGAGCCTAAAAGTCGAGGATGTAGACGACCTCCTCATTATCTCGGCTTCCAAAACGGCATCTTACCCGGGCCCTATACAAGGAGATTGTCATCACGAGTCCCAAGATCGCTGCTTGAGCTATGGCGATAGCAGATCGGTTCGCCAAGCGACGGTTTTGACAAGAGAAAGCTGCTGTCGACAAGGTGGAACCCTCCGACGTAAACAAGAAAGAAGATGATCGAGAAACCGAGGCAAGAATCCCGTAGAAATAGAAGAGAAGGAGACCTCGCCATATTAAAGACGCCGGTGACAAAGTAGCTCAGATTATAACCAAGTACAACCCGATAATTCCAAGTAGGTGACCTCGCACTTTGGAGTTGAGGTATTTTGTTACCAGATTTCATGAATAAAATCTTTTATTTACGCTTCTGAGTCGAGTCTGATATTTCATTTGTCACTTATGCATACCGCATCTCCCCAATATACTATACCCTTCTGAGGACTAACTATACCTTCTTCTGAGGATCTAATTATACCCTCTTCTGAGGATCTAACTATACCTTCTTCTGAGGATCTAATTATACCCTCTTCGGAGGAAGAACTATACCTTCTTCGATGACTAATTATACCTCTTCTGAGGACTAACTATACCTCTTCTGAGGACTAATTATACCTTCTACGGAGGATGAACAATACCCTCTTCTAGGACCTAACTATACCTTCTAATGAGGACTAAATACCCCGACGGAGACGCACTACCTTCGCTTAATACGAGGACGAACTCAAACGCGTGAGGGACCATCCCTAGCGATAAACTCGCCAAATAAGGAACCAATACCTGCTCACTTCGGGAAGAGGACCACCCCAGCGATGACCTTGCCAAAACAGAACCTATACTCCGCTTACTCTGCAAGAGGACCACCCGAGCGATGACCTTGCCAAACAGAACTTATACCTCCGCTCACTTGGAAGAGGGACCACCCCGAGCGATGACTGCCAAAACAGAACCTATACCTCCGCTCACTTTGGGAAGAGGGACCACCCTAGCAATACTTCGCCAAAAGGAACCTATACCTCCGCTCACTCGGGAAGAGGACCACCCCTAGCAATACTTCGCCAAAAGGAACTTATACCTCCGCTCACTTTGGAAGAGGGGACCACCCCTAGCAATACTTGCCAAAAAGGAACCCCTACCGCTTAATACGAGGTCGACCGTTAGCGACGCCGGCCCCGCCGCCTCCGCCTCGACCTTCCGCAGCCTCACCGTGCCTCCGAGGTCGACTTCGCCTTCTCATATTTCCTCACCACCACCGCCGAGGCCCGAGCCCGCCTTCTTCGCCGAGCCTCGCCCGCACGGTTACATATTCAACTTCGGCAGGCGACGCCAGATTCAACTTTGCCAATCGAGCCGAGCGACATTCGACGGCAGCGCCCAGCCAGGCGGCAAGCAACATGCGACGGCTGCATAACGCCAAAGTGCGGTTAAGTAAAATATGACTCTGCAAGGTAAAGACCAGCGACGAAGACTGCATAACGCCTTCGCCGTGTGAAGCGGGCCCAAAGACTCCGCATAACGCCGTGAAGTGAAGTAGCAGAAGACCTCGCATAACGCCTCGTCAGTGAAGTTACCAAAGACCTCGGCATAACGCCGTCGTGGTGAAGCGGCAAGAAGACCTCGGCATAACGCCTCGTCAAAGTGAAGCTACCAAGACTTCGCATAACGCCTAGTCAAAGGAAGCCGGCGAAGACCTCGGCATAACGCCTCGTCGGTGAAGTTACCAAAAGACCTCTGCATAACTCGTCCGTGAAGTTAGTTAAAAGACTCGCATAACACCCGCCGTGAAGTCGAGCACCAAGACTTCGCAAAAACGCCGGCAAGATATACAAACAGCAAGACACGACCTCGGTAGACGCCTGCTGCAAAGCCAATGACATACGACTTCTGGCAGAACGCCCGGCAGGGCCAAGCGACATTCAACTTCGAAGATCAGACGCCCACCTCGCTGCATCTACGAATATATATATATATATATATATATATATATATGGATTAGTTATGAATGGAAAACTCTTTAGTATAGGAAATATGAATATATATGTAAGTTTAAGGCATCTTTCATATTTGTGTAGCACAATCGAACTATTATGTTACACATGTTAGTTTATCACATATTTCATTCCTTCGTAACACATATGCTAAATATATTAGTTTAGCATATCTTTCATCATAACATAACAAGAAGGGTTCTAGTGTTGACGTGATCCGTGTAGAACACAAACACAAAAGTAGCACAACCGAAATTAAATCTCAATCATTGATCCAACAAATCAAAAGTCCAGATTCATTCTCATTTTCTACCTGAACCATCTCATATATATAAAACGAAGTGTTTAATAACTCGTAATCCTCGGATATATGACTAAAATCCAATAATCAAATTTCAGGTATTTTTCAGAAGTAATCTACATATTTGTTTTAATTGTATGTTTATACATATATATAGCATTTTCTGGATTTTACGAAAAAAATAGAAGAAAAAATTAATAAGATTGAGTAGTTCAGTACTATCCTTACAAACATTTTAGAAAGAGAAAGCGATCTAACCTTAGAGCTTGTTTGGTATGGGAGATAAAATATGTTGAGATAGCTTGAAAATAAGATATGTATTTTAGATTGTTGTTGTATTAGTTGTTTGGTAGATAAGATATATAATATAGATAACTTTAAAACTTGTTTGGTACCTTAGTTTAAAATCTAGATTAGTCAACAAATTTACAATTATAACCTTATTACTATTATAAAAGGACAAATATATCCTACATCTTCTTCTCTCTTCCCCTACCTGATGCCATCTACCTTGTTGCAGTAATCATTTTCATTCCCTAAGAAACCGACGATCTGGCTAACAAATCTCCGGTGATACCGTATTTTGAAATGAGTTCTACACAAGAAGGTTAGTAATTGTAACCTTCATAAATTGAAAAAGAAATTGCTTGATGTCTACAATAGGGTTCATCCGGTAGGTTGAAATACATGACATACTTCTATAATTTGAGGTAATAGCGGTAGCAAATGTAGATGCTTTTCTTGATTGAGCACAAATATCTCGTATTTGAACTGTTTTGCCAACGAGATTTTTGAGAAAGCAAAAGACACCAATTTTTGTTCTTCACATTAAATTGGGTATTTTCATGAATATTGTTTTAGCTAATCCTCATGCAAAACAGTTAGCACTACTTTGTAGCGAGTTGTACAATTTATTGCATTTTCTTCCGACTAAACTCCATTTTTTTGAGATTGATGTTTTGTACAAATATGCATTAATCGCAGAGAAACTGCATCTGACTATTAAGGTTTTTTATTTGTTGATAGGATTTTATAGTGGGTTTACAATTAACATTCAGACTTGAAAGCATTAGTCTTGGCTGAGAGTTATTCTCCTTTAGCTCGATTACAGAAGAATATACTTCATTGCAGTATATAGTATCAAAACTTGAATTTGAGGTGTCTCTCAAACATAAGGGGCTTTTCAAGATTATATTCAAATGCCTTTATAACTTCACATTCAAATGTGTGCAGATACTTATATTCCTAAGATCAAACTAACTAGTACATAAACACTCTTCTCTAAAACTGCTGCAGTAATGTGAAGATTTATTTCTTACATCATACGATTGTACTTACACCTTCTTTACGTAACTTTAAAATATGATGTATCACTTTATTGCAAGGTATGGAAACAGGTAGCAACGACATGGGACATGGCAGGCTTAACAAAACCGATAAGACAAGACGCAGTTGGTCACAAAAAGAGGATAAGATCCTTCCGGCTTTTGTAAAACTTGTTGCACAAGGATGAAAATCCGACAATGGATTTAGAGCGGGCTACTTGAACAAGCTAGAAGATGCTATGAAAAAGGAATTTCCCGAACGGACCTAAAGGGAATGCCTCACATCAACTCGATGCTTAGTACTTGGAAGAAAAATTATTATTTTCTCACATAAATACTGAGTCGAAGTGGAGTTGGCTTCAATTTAGAAGGAACTTACATGATTGATTGTGACAATAAGCAATAGGAACAAATTGTGAAGGTAAACTCTCTGTATTTATTTGGCTAGTCGAAGTTAGTGTTTACATTTCATTTTCTGTTTCTAGAATGGTTTTATAATTCAGCTTTTAACGCTCATAATTTACCTTTGTGATAAAGTATATTATATGAATTAATCAAACTTGTGTTTACTGATCAGTGTTTACTTATATGGTCTTCTTTTTCTCAGAGTGATAACAATGTGCGACCGATGCGTTACAAGTCATGGCCTTTTTTGGATGATTGGAAAGAAATATTTGATAAGGACAGAGCGATCGGAGAGAATGCCGAGGACGTTATGGAAGCAGTGAATGAATTACTAAATGAGGAAAACTTAGCAGAAGGGGGCATAGGTGGTGATTATCATGTAAGCTTAGAAGATATATTGAAAACGAAGCTGAAGAAAATAACGTATGCCAAAATCAGAAAGAAGATCAACTACCAAAACAATCGGACAAGAAACGTAAGGTTGTTGATGGGCTCGAATGTATGTGCGAGATATTGGGTGAAATCATCCACAATACCAATGCTAGACTAGAAAATTTGGCTAGTCGGATTGGATACGAGTTCGATTTAGGCAAAACAAGGAATGAGGTATTTGATCTCTTGGGAAATATCCTCGGGCTGTCCTTGGATGATAAATTCAAAATTGTGAGATTCTTTCTGATAAAGTTGAACGCCTTGAGATCTTCATGGGGCTGTCTGATTCTGCTAGACCTCAATATGTGAAACGACTTCTCAAATCTAAGGATATGTAGCTTATTTTATTTATGTGTGATTATGGAACTCGTGATAAATTTGATGTAACTATGTTTTTGTAATATTAGCCTAGACAAACTACTGGACATGGAATGAACATCCATATTAGTTTTTGTAATCTCAGCTTAGGTAAGCTATTACATTGGAGTTAATGTCCCAGAAAATGAACTATTGTTTTTGCGATGAGGGTGGTGGTGTTTTATTAAAAAGTTTGTATAATACATATTCCTTTAGTTTTTCTTATAAAAATTAGCATTGGTATAATTGTGCTCGACTAAATATGTTATTTTATTCATTCAGGTACATCACATCATCTTCTTTTTTGCTTTGACCATGAATGTGAGTATACTTGCTCACATGACTTCGAGAAGTAGTACCGAGTTTGCAGGCAACCATATGTGTGGTGGCTCTAAGCCACCTGGTCCATGCACATTCTTTTCGTCTCAAACGAACTAGAGTTGAATGCAGAGTGCTCAGCTTTGAGACGATTGTGACATTCTTTTTACCGGGGATTAAAATGCCTTTCCTTATTACCATTTGCAGAGTTCTACAGAAGATGTACACAGATGGAAGGAACTGCAAGAAGTTTTTGTTGCGAGCAAGTTGATACATCAGCTTGATACTGAATGGAATTTGATACAGAAGAAATGTTGAACACAAGTTGATACAGCTGGTTCTTTATACATGTTGCTGATACATCTTCTTTAGATCACTTTGCACTTACGAATTTAGCTACTATGTTTAGACATCACGACAACAAACGAATGCACTAACTACAAGCGACATGAAGCTGTAAAATGATACTGAAAAATTGGAAACAAAATTAAAAAGATGAAGAAAAACGCGTGATGACACAGTGATAAACTCATACTAATATACATATAGCTGAACGTAATCCAATTTCTGATTACATGTTGCTGGTACTGAAGCTTGCTACTGAGACTTGAAAATGGAAAATCGATATTGAATTCGTATTGTAATGTGGGTTACATTCAACATTCTTTTTCATTTACCCATACATAGTAGCAAAAGATCACTCTTAACTAAACTTGTTCATCGGACAACATAATAAGACATTCTATACTAATTTATCAATGATCACTCCAAACAAAAAAGACATTCTATACTAATTTATCAATGATCACTCCAAACAAAATCAAAACGATTGACATGAACATAAAGACAATATGCACTTCAAGGTCGCTCCTGAAACGCGTTAGATGGTTGTCGAGCTCCATGACATCATTTTGTGCTTGACTAGTATATGAATTAGCAGAGCTCGCCTTGGGCTTTTTTTGTGTACACTTGGTTCAATACGTAATTAGGAATCATACCTTTCATGATACTTATCACACCACAAGAAATACCTTTCGTGTTTGATATTAGCCGGACACTTGTAATAGTAGCGTCCTGAATGCATGACATCATTTCCATCACACTTGAGTATCATCTTTTCTCTTCAATACCAACATTCAAGAATGAGGTCCATGCCTTTATTATAAGGATAAATATTCCTATTTAGAATGAAATAGCAAACAAATATGTTAAAAATCGTATCACACACATAATATAAAAACAGAAAAGCCCAACATGGATAAATCAATCTGACATAATTCAGAGGAAAGATAGTATAACTCAAAATATAAAAAACATTCCAAATTTATAGTCCCACAGAAAGTATACAATCTTGTCATAATAAAAATAAAACATTCATGCGTTAACAATAGAATAATACTTCCTAATTTAGTGTAATTAAGATTGCCACATTGCTTGTGCTATTTCATTTCTCGTATGATTTCACGCCGAACTTGATTCAACTGCTTCAACAAACTCATCATCTTCATTTGGTTCTTCATTAAGATTTCCATTTGATTCAACATCAATGAGTTGTTCAATGAGATCAACAACCATCTCAGAACGAATGAAATTATGTATCAAAAACAAGCCATTATAAGCCTATTTTGAACCTTCACGGGATAGTACATAGCACTTCTAAATATTCTCCATCGCATTTTCATGATGTCAAATGCACGTTCAATGACATTTCGGGCTTTAGTGTGCTTCATGTTAAACATTTCCTCAACATTTTGAGGCCTTGCACATTCTGGACCTCATTCCTTTAAGTGGCACTTTACACCTTTGTATGAGATAAAACATTCACTATTTGTGTACCCATTATCACATAAATAGTAATTCCCTATGAATTCAAGTAAATAAACAAAATTGAACCTAGTTGTCCAAAGTGTACACATATGTTCTTCAACCAAAAAATGACAACTCTATTTTTAAAATAAAGTTTATACCATTTGGAGCTTTCAAACCGTGCACTCTGTTAACTGCATCTCGTAATACCCTAAAATCAGCGATTGATCCTTCCCATCCAGGTAGGACATAAACAAACTTCATATTTCAATCACATACCGCCAAAGTATTTGTGCAAATATGCCCCTTTCTTGTCCTATACCTGGGCTTAAGCATACTGGGCACCATAATAGGAATGTACGTGCCATCAAAAGCTCCTAGGCAGCACTAAACCACAAGGGTTAACAAAATATTAATAAAGACCATAATTTTCTTCGTTCCTCAATGTTTACTTTTATTGAAATTATAAGCTTTCTATCAAAAGTTATATTATACCTTAAATCACTTCCATCTTGCATCACTGCAATCTTCCGGAACATGCGTTGGTTTGACCAAGAGTATTCCATGGAGCTTTAAAATAGCTTTTAAAACAACATGAACATAGTAGGAGATTGTTTGGCCTGACCTCCAAAAGTTAAATCTAACAATTCTATTTTCTTGTGATATGCGAGAATACCCAAGAACATTGCCACTTGCTCTTCCACACTTACATATTTTTCGTCACTCAAATCTCCTAGCTGTCGTTAAAAAAAACAAATTCTATCGAAAGTATTCCGATCCATTCAAAGATTTAGAATGCAATCAGCATCACCAACTCCTATGTAGGTGTTTAACTTGATCATGGATCCTATCAATCATATAATATGACTGAATTATTGAACTTCATTTTCTTTTTCTTGTTCTAATCCTAACTATGAGGTCAATTATTAAAAAAACATCAATCATGTACTGATGCAATATCTCCTCTATCAATAAATAAATGGATGCATATCTACTCTGATTATGCAACATGTTTTACATTTTTGGACAGTAAACAACAACCAATTTCTGCATAGAAACGTACTCTAGTTAATTGCCATCGAATGAAAATTAATTCATAGTTACAGTCACTTGAAGCTCAACAAGTTTTGTGAGCACAGAAGTTAATTCCTTGCGTGGATTATGCAGCCACATTGAACACACAACAAAAGATAGAGCTACTATTAATGAAGACACAACAAAATCAGTCAAACCAAATACGAAAATAGTAATAATTCATATCCATATATCTGAATTGTGCTTCAAAAATACTTCCTGATTTTTAAAATCTCCCCAAATAATATATATTACATACCAAGTTATGCATCATCTTTCCTATCACTAAAATCATATAATTGACATCAAGCATCAGAAAAACCAATCCCACGTGATTTCCACACTGCTTACTTGAAATACTGCAATATATGAACTATTGATCCACTATTGACTGATTGAAAAATCAAGTAAAACAAGTCAATAAACACACTTGTGTTATAGTACAGAATCGAAAGTCTTAAATGCCATTTAACTGAAATCCAAGATCACATAAAATGCTCTTAACAAATACTGGTTATTAATACACAGATACACCACAACCAAGAAAAGTATAATGTTATTTTCTTGCATGAATAAAATGAGTAGGTTAGAAAAGAATGATTTTAACACAGATAGACCACAGCCTCAAAGGCAAAACTGAAGAAATATTTGAAGATATTCATCAAATTGTGTATCAAAGAACTTAGCTAGAGGATAAATCCAGAACTATATAAAAAATACACCAGAATGAGGAAGCCAAACAAACTATCAAATATTTACTATTCCCTGAATCTTGCAGTAATCAGAACATACACATACCACCGTATATCACAATCTACATTCAAAAAATGAACTTTGCAATATTTTGAAGAAGCCCCCATAGAAAATTATACCTCGTAAAACTAGGGTTCGTCGACCGCTCTGAGACTCGAAATTACCCACAGAAAGTGTAATATCTCGCGTTGATAATTACGTTATATCGAATTATTATCTTTTAATTACTTCACTGAAGTCACGTTTTAGTATATCGATTAATTGAATTATCGCGTACTCAACGAACGAGAATCGATATCGAATTAAAAACATTAACCAAAGTCGAGAATTAATGCAACAGTGTGTCGAACCAGATAAATTATATCGCGATATATGTTACATCAACTTTTCCAAAATCACATCAGCTTTTTGCTTTTCAACCACCTTTATGGAGACCCTTCCCATCAAGTCTCATCAAAGGTACCCCTACACCCCTACCTAGTTTTGGTACTATAGGAGCTAGAAAATAACAATTCAAATACCCTTACCTTCAACACATCTCACACGTTCATTTCCGTAAGCAAGAAACCGGTGTTTTCTCAAGGTGTTGAGGTAAAATCCTTATTCTTTTCAAATCTTTTCGTTAACCATCTTCAATGAACCACATTTATGACTTGAATCATTATTGATCCAACAGTTATTCCAACAACAAAACCACACGTAAAATCCAACACAAGGTATCACAACATACATTCTTTTCGTCCCATTTATCGCTTTCTTTCAAGATTAGATTTTGTAAGAAATACAAGACATGTTATAACCAAAAGAAAACCTAGATTCAATCGCATAATATACATCTCCCTATTCTTCCGCCATCTTTCCAAAGAGAGTTTTATAATAACATCCACATAGGAATCGATAACCCATATGCTAGAATGCTCAAATCTCAACAGAGATGAAACAACAACCAAATAACTAAATAAAATTCTAAGTATTCACTAAACCGAATGAACATAGGTTCGATGGGACCGAGCCATCTAGGGCTCGGTTGTTGAACGAGAAACCAAGTGGAGAAGGTGGCCCATCAAGGCGTAAACTCACGGCAAACGGCGGCGACGCCGATCACCTCGACAGAGCCTTAGGAGTCCAAATACGCTGGACCCGAAAATAGAATAGAGAGGTCGAGACTTAAATGAAAATGGGAAAACAGGGGTGTGTGATGCGTATGCGGCCGTGAGAAAAGGGAGGAGAGGCGACGCCGAGGAGGAGGCGACAGCGAGCATCCGGCAACAGCGGCCGCCGAGACAAGAATGGCGCGCCACGGTAAAGCCGTCCGGAGGCCAATAATGACACGCGACGGACCGGAGATGCTAGGAGATGACGACGGCGAGCTCTCACGAGAAACGCTCGTCGAGGCGGGGTAAAATTTTAGAGCTTTCTTCTTTCCTTTCGGGTTTGAGAAGGAGGAAGACGAGATGGGTGGAGGATGGTGACGACGCTGCTGGTGGCTGCGACGTCGTGGCGCGGGCTGATGGCGGCTAACCCGAAAGACGGCGAAAATTACGAAGGGATGGGGAGAGGGTTGCGGTGAGCATGAGTCGAGAAAGAGCCGAGAGTGACAAAGAGAGAGAGGAGGCGGCGAGAGACGACGACGTCGGACGCGTCGCGGAGAAGAACCGACGACATCGGAGGAGATGGTAGCGCCTCCTTGTTGATAGAGAGGAGGCAGATGAGAGTGAGAGAGGGGACAACAGTGTTTTGGGGTGGGGTGTGGGCCTAGGGTTTATTTTAATATTTGTAATGATTTGGGCCATTTTGATCTGGCCGAGAGTAATAAAAAAGGAAGAGTGGGCCTCAGATTGGGGTCACGAAAAATGAGGATAAGAGTATGGGGTGATTCCTTTTAGCCTAATGTTAGTAATCTTTTATGTATTGAGCCCAATTTCTAATTAAATTATTTTGGATTGTGGTTCTTATATTAAATATTTAGAGATTCAAAATTCTCTTATTATTAAATTGGATTTCCATATCCTATTAAGTAATGAAATTTAGCTTAAGAGGAGTTAGTTACACTCATAAATTAAGCTATTGGGTTAACCCTTTAATTATGGAACGATTAATTAAGATCCGTCTAATATCTATTATTAATTAGCGATCGATTTCACCTTAATCAATCTTGCGAACGAAACGTCCTTTAAATTCTAGACGTCAAAGAGTGAGCTAGAATTATCGATATTATTAATATTGATTAACGCAAAGCTTATTTAGAACACAAAGATTTCTAATAAAATCTTATCAAATAAGATTTAGGAATTCTTTCGATAAGAATGGTCCTTTGTTTCGGACTTCTTATTTATTTTCTTGTAATAAAGGTCGGACGACGGGGTGACGTGATCGCAACAGAAAGGACTGTGAACTTGTGAGCAATAGTGTTGCAGGTGGGCTTTCTTATATATAAACAAAATCAAATGATTCATTCAAGCAGTTATTTTTCTCTTCAAGATCTTTGAACTGAAATTGTTTCAAATATTGTCTTGCCATAAATGTTTTGAGATTGTGTATGATACCTATCGTGTTTGGCTATGCCAAAATCCGAGAATCGACTCGAGTCCTGTCTTTGGGACCCCAGGCGGGATTTGTGTACAAGCGACCGAGAGTCATCCTAAAGGGTGACGGTCCGGTGGACTGGAAGGAGGCCTCGCTCCCGGCACAACAATCGATGATATGGTGGTTACAAAAGAACTTAGGCGATCGGTCGAACTTTAAGATTCACAAAAGAATTTAGTAAGCTTGGGCCTTTACGCCAAAATCCTCAGACATTCTTGTTGGAATGGCTCGACAATTATATATGTATCTTTCGGCAATGTGACCATCGAGTGCTTTGTACTCACCGCATGTATTTCTAAATGTGCGAGTTGAGCGATGATGGATGAAGGTGGAGTGCCGAGCGGGCTTTGTCGGACTTTTAGATAAATTCTTGGGGAAGATGCATGTCCTCATACATGTATCTTAATTTCATATTCCGCTGCGAACACTCGTTTTTGTAGTCAATCTAATGCTCGAACCTTCATAATTGAGCTAATGTATGAACTTATTGCGGTCTGATCCTTGTGACTGACCCCTTTTGTCTATGTTTCATTTCGGGTAATTCTCGTTCAAATCGGTTCATTCTAGCAAGATCAATCCCCTTTCTATCCCCTCTTCTAATTTCCCCTCCTAGTTGCGGTTTTCCCAGCTTGGCTATCCTTAGCAAAGTCTGGTCGTGACAGAATGGTATCAGAGCGGTTTCGAAACTGCTATAAACCTAAGAATACCCAATTGAGTCTAGTTTGAGTACTAGAATAGTAAAGTCCATCGACAAAAGCTCAGCGCTCTATCGCATCACGCTCAACGAGAAAGGAAGGTATGAAAATATTCAACCTTGTGAAAAAGGAATCGCTTGAAAGAATTAATTTAGTACATGTTTTTGGATGTACGTGCTACTTAGAATGAGATTGGATTCATCCTCAAAACATAGAGAGCTATAAGATTTCATGATCACCTCTATGAGAGAACGTAGAAACAAGAACATAAGAAAATCAGAGGTTCATTTCGCGAAGAGGGTCGAATCAAATAAGGGAGCTATTGAAGGAACACGGTGGTCGAGAACCAAAATGCAACAACACCTGAAGAGAATGCCACTCACAAATGAGTGACATGGACTTAGTCTTTCGCTGGATTGTTCACATACGTCGGAACACCGAGTTGACTATTATCTTAATCGATAGAAATTCTTTTGATTTATAATTATAGAGACAAGGATAATGGGACGGTTAATCTTATCGAGCAACAAGTTGAGTTCACTGAACATCTCTATTACCACTATATAAGGAATTGAGAGATCAAGAGCATAAAGACGCTTGAAAGAAACTACGGTTTGAGGAAGATAGTAATTTCTAAAACGTTGAGTTACCAATAACCCTCGGTACATATGTAAGTTTTGATAAAGTGATCAGATGATAAGATATCCGATCGTAATTTTTTCTTCTATGTGAAATATTGAGGATTTCTAGGTCATAGTCACGGACCCATAGAATCTTTTGTTGATATATCTTGTGTATGCTTATCATGAGTCCGACGGCAAGAACTTTTCTTTGATAGATGACTAGGACAAGACACACCGACGGAGGCCACTTCGAGAGACACGCGAGCCCGAGAGTGTTAGGCGGTCCACCGCACCACGCCCATCGCCACGGAGATAATCTAGACAATTCCTAGCAGTTATCATCGACATGGCTAGAGGCCACGTATATGGAGATCGGGATATGATGGCATTCGAGACTTATTCTCTGTTGCCATCCAATTGCGCGACGGGCCAATGAGATATTGCTCGATTACGTCTTCCGTCGCGGTGATTACTACGATTTGGATGGAGACTTCTTCATCTCTATACTACAAGATTACTTTACTATGTATGGGAGAGCCCAAGAGGCCATACGGAGATTTGCCGACTACCTACGTGGTGAGTCGACCTCCATGCCTATGAACCGCAGGCGTCCCTCGAGGTTACTGTTGGGGTGGCTACTCTTGAAGCCCCACCGACTCACCTGTGAGGCTCTCCACGACCATGTGTCTCGCCACCATTGGTTCCTACACGGACCTTTCATGACCAGGCCGACGATGAGGTGGGACCCTCTCGTCCTCAGATCCACCGAGATTCTCCACCGCCGATACCGACTACCTACCAGTCTATCCCATCACGGCAGCACCTTATGTCTACGGAAGACGAGGAGCTCGAGGCAATCATGGCCGACGTCGACATGACCATAGCCCAAAGTTAGGCGGTTCAGAAGAGAGGTAAGGCCCCTATGCAGGAGGATGATTCTGCCGAATAGGCATGGTGGGAACCTATCGTCTCGAGCCTCTACCTACGGGAATGGAAGACACCGCGTACACCACTGACGTCGCCGCTACTGCAGGCGAAGAGACAGGAGAGTCCCCACTTCCAGAAGAGGAGCCCGACTACATGGTCGAGGAGGAAGATGAGGATCCAGAAGAAGATCCCCAAGAGGAGGATACCGACTGTAGCACCACGACCCCAGCATCAGGAGTTTAGGGGTGTGGATAGTCTTTTTATATATGTATGTATTGATCTATGTATTCCGGAAACGATGATTCGTTCCGATGTTTTGTAGGATTATGACTATGACATTGTGTCGATGATGGTAAGATAGACGGAAATGTAGATTCCGTAGGATTTGTTGGTAGTGATATCATAACTCTCTTTTGTTAGCACGAAGGCATAGACTGTTAGATGCCCGTGGCTAAGTACCTTTTGTGATGCTAAGCCCAGTTAGATAAGCATCATGCCATGTACTTAGATAGTACATCTTTTGAAGCTTCATATGTATAAGTCCTCTTCGAGGCAATTTTGTTATCTATATCTATCTTTCACGACTTTGTTGGTCATTTGCATCGATTGAGATCGTTTGTTTATTTTGTAAGTCTTACTTTTGAGGAAGAGTAGATATGAAACATCTGATGGTGAAATCTAGAGATAATTAATATCACGCATTTGTTGTATACTGTATCATTTTAGAATATACTGATGATGTGTCTTTTGACTTAATAGAATGCCGCCAAGAGTACGTCCAAGAGGAAGGGGAAGGGTCCCTCGAGGAGCACCCAGATTCCCTGAATGGGGACGAAGGGCGATACCCCCGCCACCTCCACCACCAGAGCGCAAAATTGAAGAACTTTTTCTACGCCAAAATCCACCAGTCTTTAATGGGGTTGGGGATCCAACTGAGGCCGAAACTTGGATGCGAGCCCTAGAACGCATCTTCGACTTCGCACCTGATCGACCAAGAACGTCTGAGTGCGTAGCCTTTGATTGATTGGATCATCCGACATCGTGGGAGGCACGAAGGAAAACAATGACACCATATCAACTGGAAACTCTCACCTGGGAGCAATTCAAGACTGGAATATATGACAAGTATATTCCCAAAAGTTATCGCAAAAAGAAAGAGGCGGAATTCTACAGTCTGAAACAGGGGAGGATGTCAGTGACAGAATATGATAGGGTATTCTGCGACATGTCCAGGTATGCTCCACAACAGGTGGACACGGACGAGAAGATGGCTGAGAAATTTTGTGCCGGTCTGAGGCACGAAATTAGGATGGCATTGGCAAGCCATGGTGGACTCTCATACCCTGAATCACTCAGCAGAGCCCTAGACATCGAAGGGGCAATGCCTGGGGAAAGACCAGTAACAGCTCCAACACCGACACCCCCGCAGACTCAGTCCCAACACTTCAAAGGAAAACGGAAGTGGGACGACAACGGTCATGGACAGGCTGAAAGAAAACCGTGGCAAGGACAGCCACACCAACAGCAGAATTTCGGAAGACATGCTACTCCCGACCAAGTGAGGAGAAATCAACTACAATCTCCTCCTTGTCCAAAGTGCAATAGAATGCACAAGGGATTCTGCAATGCTGGCAGAAATGGGTGCTACATATGCGGCCAGAAGGGCCATTTTGCGAAGTTTTGCCCTAGCAAACAACAAGGGGTGGGTGTAAAACCGAATCCACCAGACCAAGTGCAAAATTTGCGAGCAATGCAAGCTGACTCAACAAATACCAACCACCACCACCACCCTATCAGCAACGACAACAACGAGGATACCCACAACAAGCTAGGGCATACGCCCAGGCGTAAACAACTCGAGAATCACCAGGAAACAGCGGTATGGGTAAACTCCTCGATATACCTGTGATAATTCTGTTTGATACGGGTGCCTCGCATTCATTCATAGCTAGTCTATGCGTAGATACCTTAGAACTCACATCTGAACGGGTGAACCTAGAATGAAGGTATCTTCACCAGTAGGAGGAATTGTAGAAATCACACACGTTTGCTCAAATCTTGAACTAGTCTTCGGAGGTCATAAGGTCTTAGCAAATAATCTCATGATTATGTTAATGCGGGACGTCGACATAATCCTAGGAATGAATTGGTTAGCTGAAAACTATGCCACCATCCTTTGCAACGAAAGACAAATCTCATTCCGACCTCCAGGAAAGAAACCAACAAGTTTCCATGGAATTAGCATGGGCAGAAGCGAGACTGTCGTTTCTGCTCTGCAAGCAACAAAGATGATAAAGAAAGGGTGCCAAGCCTACCTTGTTTACCTAAATGGAGAAGTTGAAGACAAGAAGAAAATCGAGGACGTACCAATCGTACAAGATTATCAAGATGTTTTCCCCGACGTACTACCTGGGTTACCGCCAGATAGACAAGTGGAATTTACCATCGACTTGGAACCCGGATCAGCCCCGGTGTCAAAGGCACCATATAGAATGGCTCCGAAAGAACTAGAAGAGCTCAAGATGCAACTCCAAGAACTCTTGGACTTAGGTTTTATCAGACCTAGTGTCTCTCCATGGGGAGCGCCTGTGCTCTTCGTGAAAAAGAAAGACGGCACCTTGAGAATGTGCATAGATTACAGGGAGCTGAACAAGCTGACGCTCAAAAACAAATACCCGCTTCCAAGGATAGACGATTTATTTGATCAACTTAAAGGAGCGAGCGTATTCTCAAAGATAGATCTGAGGTCTGGGTACCATCAATTGAAGATTCGACCAGAAGACATACCCAAGGCAGCTTTCCGAACTAGGTATGGCCACTACGAGTTTGTAGTTATGCCTTTCGGATTAACTAATGCACCTGCAGTGTTCATGGATCTCATGAATCGAGTATTTCACCCATACTTAGATAAATTTGTCTTAGTTTTCATAGATGACGTCCTCATCTATTCTAAAGACGAGAGAGACCATGAAGAACACTTAAAGGTCGTCTTAGGAACTTTGAGAACGGAGCAACTTTATGCCAAATTCTCCAAATGTGAGTTTTGGCTCAGTGAGGTCACCTTTCTTGGGCATATTGTATCGTTAGAGGGAATCAAAGTTGACCCCGCAAAGGTGCAAACAGTACGTGATTGGAAGTCACCCACTAATCCTAACGAGATCAGAAGCTTTTTGGGGTTAGCAGGCTACTATAGGAGATTCATTGAAGGATTCTCCAAAATAGCAAGGCCAATGACACAACTACTTCGAAAAGGAGTCAAATACACGTGGACCAATGAATGCGAAGAAAACTTTCAAGAACTCAAGAAGAGATCGACCATCGCACAGGTGCTAATCGTCCCAAAGAAATGACAAGGAATATGCGATCTATACGGACGCATCCAAAAATGGACTGGGTTGCGTACTAATGCAAGAAGGGAGAGTGATAGCCTATGCATCACGACAACTCAGACCACACGAGTTGAATTATCCTACGCACGACCTGGAATTAGCAGCAGTGGTACATGCCTTGAAGATCTGGAGACACCACCTCTACGGAGTTCGGTGTGAGATATATACAGATCATAAAAGTCTCAAATACTTCTTTGAACAGAAGGATCTTAACATGAGGCAGAGGAGATGGCTCGAACTGGTTAAAGATTACGATTGTGGTATAAACTACCACCCAGGCAAGGCTAACGTGGTAGTTGACGCCTTGAGTCGTAAAACTCACCCTAAGTTAGGATTTCTCCTCACTCAAGAAGAACAACTCTTAAAGGAGTTCCAAAGGATGAGCTTAGAAATGGTACAACCACCGAAGTCAGTCGAGGGAATTATTGCCACAATGGTAGCAACGCCTGACCTAAGGGAACGGATCATAAACCTGCAGAGGCAAGACGAAATCTTAGAAAAGATTCGTTTGAAAATAAGAACAGATAACCCTGGAGGTTACCACGAGGCGCCAGACAACGCCATTATGTTTGAAAACAGATTGTGCATCCCACACGACGGGGAACTCAAAAATGAGATCATGGGAGAAGCTCATGAAACACCTTACACCGCCCACCCAGGAGGTACAAAGATGTATCAAGACTTGAAGAAGATGTTCAGCGGATGGTATGGTATGAAGAGATATAGCCTCATTTGTGGAGAGGTGTCTGCTTGTCAACAAGTAAAGGCTTTGCACCAACGACCCTATGGGAAGTTGCGGCCTTTAGAAATACCGTAATGGAAATGGAAGACATCGAATGGATTTTGTGACAGTCCGCCAAAATCGAAAAGAGGAACACGCTATCCGGGTAGTGGTAGATCGCCTCACAAAATGCGCACATTTTATACAATCCCAATCACTTATGGATCTGACAAGTTAGCCCAATTGTATGTCGCTGAAATCATACGCCTACATGGTGTGCGGTGTCCATCACCTCAGATCGTGACTCTAAGTTTACGCCCGATTTTGGATCACTACGTAAAGAGTTAGCACAAGATTAAACTTTAGTACCGCCTTCCACCCACAAACCGATGGTCACGAGAGAAACGATTCGAGACTGGAAGATATGTTGAGGATAGTGGTACTCGACCGAGGTGGAAGTTGGGAATCAGGACTACCACTGATTGAATTTGCCTACAATAATAGTTACCAGGTGACCATTGATATGGCTCCATATGAGGCATTGTATGGGAGAAAGTGCAGATCACCACTTTACTGGGATGAAGTAGGCGAAAGAAAGATGTTAGGAACTGACACGGTCAACGAGATGATAGAAATCGTCGATGCATCGGAGGAAGAATAAAGGAGGCCCAAGATAGGCAAAATCGTATGTCGATACTCGACGAACCGAGCTACTTTTGACGTAGAGACAAGGTCTTCCTAAAGGTATCACCTTGAAGGGATAATCGAGTTGGTGTTATGGTAAACTAAGACCTCGCTTTGTAGGACCTTACGAGATCCTAGACAAAATAGGTCCGATGGCTTACGATTGGCATCGCCTCCAAGCTTTGGAAATGTCCATAACGCTTTCCACGTATCACATTCAAAATATGTGTTTGATCCAAAGCACGTAGTTCACCAAGACGAGATGATTCTCAATCCAGACCTGAGCTATGAAGAAAGACTTGAAGCTATTTTGGATCGAAAAGTGCAACAGCTCAGGAACAAATCGATCACATCAGTAAAAGTCTTGTGGAAGCATCACGGATGATAAGCCACGTGGGAACTCGAGGACAAGATGAAGGAGAAATACCCAGAACTGTTTGACTAAGGTATGCAAATTTCGAGACGAAATTTTCTTAAGGGGGGTAGAATGTAATATCCGCGCTGATAATTACGTTATATCAATTATTATCTTTTAATTACTTCATCAAGTCACGTTTTAGTATATCGATTAATCAATTATCGCACTCATCGAACGAGAATCGATATCAAATTAAAAACATTAACCAAAGTCGAGAATTAATGCAACAAAGGTGTCGAACCGTATAAATTATATCGCGATATATGTTACATCAACTTTTCCAAAATCACATCGACTTTTGCTTTTCAACCACCTTTATGGAGACCTTCCCATCAAGTCTCATCAAAGGTACCCCTAAACCCCTACCTAGTTTTGGTACTATAGGAGCTAGAAAATAACAATTAAATACCCTTACCTTCAACACATCTCACACGCTCATTTCCCGTAAGCAAGAAACCAAGTGTTTTCTCAAGGTGTTGAGGTAAAAATCCTTATTCTTTTCAAATCTTTTCGCTAACCATCTTCAATGAACCACATTTACGACTTCAATCATTATTGATCCAACATTATTCCAACAACAAAACCACACGGAAAATCCAACACAAGGTATCACAACATACATTCTTTTCGTCCCATTTATCTTTTTCTTTCAAGATTAGATTTTGTAAGAAATACGAAGACATGTTATAACCAAAAGAAACCTAGATTCAACCGCATAATATACATCTCCCTATTCTTCCGCCATCTTTCCAAGAGAGTTTTATAATAACATCCACATAGGAATCGATAACCCATATGCTAGAATGCTCAAATCTCGTGAGATGAAACAACAACCAAATAACTAAATAAAATTCTAAGTATTCACTAAACCGAATGAACATAGGTTGATAGGACCGAGCCATCTAGGGCTCGGTTGTTGAACGAAACCAAGTGGAGAAGGCCCATCAAGGCGAAACTCACGAGAAGCGTGGCGACGCCCGATCACCCTCGACAGAGCCTTCCCGAGTCCAAATGACGACGCTGGACCCGAAAATAGAATAGAGAGAGGTCGAGACTTAAATGAAAATGGGAAAAACAGGGTGTGTGTGCGTATGCCTCAGGCCGTGAGAAAAGGGAGAGAGGCGACGGCAGGAGGAGGCGACGGCGAGCATCCGACGGCACGGCGCGCCGAGACAAGAATGGCGCCACGGTAAAGCTATCCGGAGGCCAATAATGACAAGCGACGGACCGGAGATGCTAGGAGATGACGACGGCGAGCTCTCACGGAGAAACGCTCGTCGAGGCGGGGTAAAATTTTAGAGCTTTCTTCTTTTCCTTTTCGGGTTTGAGAGAAGGAGGAAGACGAGATGGGTGGAGGATGGTGACGACGCCGCTGGTGGGCTATGACGTCGTGGCATGGCGTGATGGCGGCTAACCCGAAAGACGACGGCGAAAATTACGAAGGGATGGGGAGAGGGTTGCGGCCGAGCATGAGTCGAGAGAGAGAGAGAGTGACATCGAGAGGAGAGCGGCGAGGACGACGACGCCGGCGACGCTGTCACGGAGAGAACCGACGACATCGGAGGAGATGTAGGCCTCCTTGTTGATAGAGAGGAGGCGAGGCGAGAGTGAGAGAGGGGACAACAGTGTTTTGGGGTGGGGTGTGGGCCTAGGGTTTATTTTAATATTTGTAATGATTTGGGCCATTTTGATTTGGTCGAGAGTAATAAAAAAGGGAAGAATGGGCCTCAGATTTGGGTCAATAAAACGAGGATAAGAGTATGGGTCGATTCCTTTTAGCCTAATGTTAGTAATCTTTATGTATTGAGCCCAATTTCTAATTAAATTATTTTGGATTGTGGTTCTTATATTAAATATTTTAGATTCAAAATTCTCTTATTATTAAATTGATTTCCATATCCTATTAAGTAATGAAATTTAGCTTAAGAGAGTTAGTTACACTCATAAATTAAGCTATTGGGTTAACCCTTTAATTATGGAACGATTAATTAAGATCCGTCTAATATCTATTATTAATTAGCGATCGATTTCACCTTAATCAATCTTGCTGAACGAACGTCCTTTAAATTCTAGACGCCAAAGAGTGAGCTAGAATTATCGATATTATTAATATTGATTAACGCAGTTTATTTAGAACACAAAGATTTCTAATAAAATCTTATCAAATAAGATTTAGGAATTCTTTCGATAAGAATGGTCCTTTGTTTGGACTTCTTATTTATTTTCTTGTAATAAAGGTCGGACGACGGGTGACGTGATCGCAATGACGAAAGGATGTGAACTTGTGAGCAATAGTCTTTGCAGTGGGCTTTCTTATATATAAACAAAATCAAATGATTCATTCAAGCGCTTATTTTTCTTCAAGATCTTCGAATCGAAATTGTTTCAAATATTGTCTTGCCATAAATGTTTTGAGATTGTGTATGATACCTATCTCGTGTTTGGCTATGCCAAAAATCCGAGAATCGAATTCGAGTCTGTGCTTGTGGACCCCAGGCGGATTTGTGTACACAAGTGACCGAGAGTCATCCTAAAGGGTGACGGTCCGGTGACCGTGGAAGGAGGCCTCCTTCCCGGCACAACAATCGATGATATGGTGGTTACAAAAGAACTTAGGCGATCATCGAACTTTAAGATTCACAAAAGAATTTAGTAAGCTTGGGCCTTTACGTCAAAAATCCTCAGACATCTTGTTGGAATGGCTCGACAATTATATATGTATCTTTCGCAATGTGACCATCGAGTGCTTTGTACTCACCGCATGTATTTCTAAATGTGCAGTGCCGAAAATGATGGATGAAGGTGGAGTGCCGAGCGGGCTTTTGTCGGACTTTTAGATAAATTCTTGGGAAGATGCATGTCCTCATACATGTATCTTAATTTCATATTCGCTGCGAACACTGCTTTTGTAGTCAATCTAATGCTCGAACCTTCATAATTGAGCTAATGTATGAACTTATCATGCGGTCGATCCTTGTGATCGACCCCTTTGTCTATGTTTCATTTCGGGTAATTCTCGCTCAAATCGGTTCATTCTAGCAAGATCAATCCCTTTCTATCCCTCTTCTAATTTCCCCTCCTAGTTGCGGTTTTCCCAGCTTGGCTATCCTTAGCAAAGTCTGGTCGTGACAGAAAGTTAGAATGCAAAACATATCCATTGTGCAGAGGGTTCCGAAAAAGAAAGAGGATAAAAATTGACATTAGATTCAAATGGTTAAACGGTATAAAATTGCTAATATAAAAACAACTGACCAAAAGATAGAAGAAGATATGTTTGATTATGTATGAATTGGGTCTGCAAATTCACGATTCGAAATTACTCGTTGATCTCAATGTTCGTCAACGAGTTTCAATTGCATGAAACTCCTTCAATCGCAAAGTTTTTGGAAGGTATGGTGCTGCAGTTGATTTTGTACAAGGATTTCAAATATGATTGTTGAATCGAGTGACTTTGTGTTTCAAAAGGATAATTTTGTCATGGCTGAAGAATTATCTGCACTTCTGTTGAAGGAAAGCTTAGGTATCAGACGAGTGCCCTGAGTTATGTAGTATAAGAGAAATAGTGATTTAACATCGGGTTTGGATTAAAAGACGAACCTGAGAGTTTAGTAAACTAGGATACCAAACAAGTTATAACGATGTCTCTCTCATATCTAGGCCTTATATCCCCTACCAAACAAGCTCTTAGACCTTAAAGTACATATTATTCTAAATATTTTTACATTGCCGCTTGATTACAATGACATACTTCACAAACATTGTGGAAATACTTGTTTAAAAATACTAAAATTATATGTTCTATATATGCAATATAATATAAGATTGATATTAATGGAGATTCCAACTGTGGGCCCAAACACAATTAAGCCACTCTGATATTGGTTAGTCCTTTGTGGTGTGGGAAGTATAGCATGTCAAATCGTCCAAATTCAATCAATTGTCATTAACTCAACGAAATGGGTCATATCAATTTATACGCGTGTTACTGATTTATCTATAATAAATTAAATGATAATTTATAATCATAATGGGGATGGCCTAATCAATTTTCATATCATACTTCTCCTAAATAATAAAAGAAAGAGGAACTCTCTTCTTTCTATTAATTTGGTACATAATAAAACAAGGGATAGATAAAAAACAAACTAAAGGAATAAAGTGAAGATATACGATTACGTCTATAAATATCGGTTATCATTTTGAATTAAGTTTTATATGTCTCAAATACATTTTGAGTTTAACCCAAAACTGTTATTCTTATACTTATAATAGATTCATAGGTTAAAAGCTAATTTGATCACATACATGGATCATATTCTATTCTTCCCTAAATAAAAATCGACTTATGTCAAAAATTAATAAGGAAAAATGAGATAAATTTACTCTTTTTACCTTTAATTATTACATGAAAAATGATATAATGGAAAATTTTGTATTAAGATAATGATAAAATAAAGAGTTTGATGTCATTTTACTTTAGACCTTTAAAATATTATATTTATCTGAAATATTATTAATTACACTTTATTTGAAAATAGTGCAGATAACTAATGAAATAGATCAAATAAGTGGGCCCAACGTGACTGCCACTAAACCTGAGTTGATGGGCCCTACTCATTTGTTTCTTTGTCCAGAGAGACACAGACACGATCCATAAGACTATCCACATTGGTGACTGTCATCATAAAAAACAAACAACATTTATTAAAATAAAAAATTTAAAATCGTGACTTTTAAATTTGAGGGGCAGTCTGCCAACCCAATGGCAATTGGATGTCATGGCTTATGTGTCACCTTTTATTGGGTGTCATTTAAATATTTATTTAATTTATATTGTTAAAATTTAATAATTAATAATATTTAATAATTATTATTAATTAAAAAATATTACATTTTGGAAAAAATTCTCTATATATAGGACTTGAAATTGCAGAACTATGTCAAATACATTTTCACTAAAACCCAACGTTGGGTTTTAGTGGGTTTCACACATTTTCACTAAAATCCAATTGGGTTTTAGGCGAAAAACAATTGCAGAACTATGTCAAGTACATTTTCACACATTTTTACTAAATCCCCAACGTTGGGTTTTAGTGGGTTTCACACATTTTCACTAAAACCCAACGTTGGGTTTTAGGCGAAAAACAATTGCAGAACTATGTCAAGTACATTATGAGTTTTTAAATGTATGGTAAATTAATTTTATCTTGAATACGAATTTTATAAATAATTTATATTTTTTCTATTTTTCAAAATGTATTAATATATTTTAAATTATTATAGATAATATAATAATAAAAATAAAATAAGAAATTGTAGGTCATGTGAGTGTCACTGATGAAAATAAAAATAAGATGAAGGTTGGGTTGTATAGGTGGAAGAGAGAGATAAATATTTTAATTGAGGATTGGGTCAAGAGAATATCACTGATGTGGGTAGTCTAATGGTTGGATAACTTGGATGAACTAACTGAATAGACTAGAATTAATATATTGCCCTAATCGTTATTTTCAGAAAAATTAGGGTAAATGTTTACTTGGTGAATTAGTTTATCTTTGTTGCTTTGCATACTGCATTGGGGTATTTTATTTTCCTCAATCGCTCGTGTTAAATCGCTAATTCTTCACACTAGCTTATCAACACTATTTTTATTTGATAAAAAATAATATATAACATTTTGATTTTAAACTGTCACAGACCTTATCAATAATGTAGATTCCGTGATGATATGTTTAAAACTAAATTAAGGAATCTTCAACTTCTAAAAAACATAAGTTGTTAAATTCTACCAAGTCGATAACTATAAGTTGTTAAAGTTTATTCAAAAGAAAACTTATGAATGATAGATACAGATGAAAATATGATTTTTTGTATTTGTAATAGCAACTTCATAATCAAAATCTTCCAAATAAAATGAAGTTTAAATTATTCACATCTTACTTTTAAGTATTTTATAAATCCCATCAGTATCTTCATTCGAACACAATGTTGTATAAGTAATCCAACAACTCTTTTAAAATAAACTTACACGGCTTTATAGTATAACCTCTCAACTTACAAAACAAAAGAAAAGTCCCCAACAAAGCTCAAACGACTATTAATTTCAAAGCTTAGATTATAAGAGTTTATTAGATTTAACTATGATCAATGATCAAATCCTATCAGTCGCAGTATGAGAATTTCATTTTCTTTAGGATGATTCCTTATGGCACTAGGTAAAATCCTCATAATATGGAGAATCCCGATAAAAGAGCTTATCCTTTTGAAACAAGAAAAGCCCACTAAATGTTAGAGAAACCATTATTTGGAAAACATATATGTAAACATGATTCAATAGGCATTAATTAATGTTTCAAAGCAATAAATATACAAATGCTCGTTTATGAAGGGAGCCCCCACCCCACCCCACTCCAAGGTTATAAAAATATTGCTAAAGATCTCACCTAACCATATTTATGGAAAGTACTATTTTAACTCAAATAACTACCCATAGTTGATTAGATAAAGTAGCTCGCCTTTTCTCTACATATTATTAACAGGAAAAGTGAAAAGGAGTTGAAACTCAATGCTCACGCACCTCAAACCCACGTGGAATGCAGGCCACCGTTGGATTTATTACTCGAGACGTTTTATTAATGGTAATGGAGCCTAGATGCCGTACGATTTGCTAAGTGTTGTATTGTCCCCGTTCGTATTCATTTAGTAATTGTTTAGTTGTTAATCAATTGAATTAAACTTATTATAATTATTGTATTAATTCTAACAATGTTATTTTGTTATTAAATATTGTGATAGCATGATCGGATTCGTATCGTAGCATTAAATACTCCTTTGCAGTCATAAGGCAAATTTTGTTTTATATAATACTATAATGTTTATAACATTGCATTATATATATGTATATATATATATGGGATGGTTCGTGTAAGATATATAAATAAGTGTAGAAAATAGGAATAGATATGTAGTTTCAAGATATCTTTCATATTCATATAAGATAATCGTAATTACTATTTTCACACGTTAGTTTAACACATATTTTATCTCTTCAGTAGACATATGCTAAATATATTAGTTTAACACATCTTTCATTGCAGCAGTAGACAAGAAGAGTTCTAGTCTTTGCATAGTAATCCGCAGTAGACACAAAACACAAAACACAAAACTGTAACATAACCGAAATTAAATTCAACCATTGATCTAGCGAATCAAAGGCCCAGATTCATTCTCATTTCCTACCAAATTATCATTTCCTACATGATCTATCTCCTATATATATATATATATATATATAGAGAGAGAGAGAGAGAGGAGGAGGGATTAAATAATATCCGAGTCTGACGTAGTATGTAGTACTTAATCTCATCCACTCATCTCATATATCCTATAGTGGAGATTTTTTTTCCAGATTTTTAAGCTTATTTTCATTGATTTCACTACAGTAAGAGAATATTATTAATTTGATTTGTTATGTGATTTCGAAAACAAACCACGCATATAGTTGAACTGGACTATGTATTTAAATGAACACAAAATGCATTCAGTTGAACACAAACATGCATATGAGTTGATTTTAATGTATGCTCGAAATGCACTACCAGCGCTCGCTCGCACGCACGTGACGCACCCAGCGCTCGCTCGCGTGCACCAACACCGATTGGGTGCGATCCAGTGTTATGTTATTTTAAATGTAGTGATGCAGTGCTATGTTATCTTATATGCATTATTTATGTTTTGTTATGGCTCTTCCCAAACACAGCATCCCTACCCAGCATCGGTGTGCACCCAACGTCCCTACCCAGTGCCGACGCGTACCCAACGCCGATTGGGTGCGATGCAGTATTATGTTATTTTAAATGCAGAGTTATGTTACTTTGTATTCATTATTTGTGTTTTGTTGTGGCTCTTCTCAAACCCAGTGCCCGTGGATACCCCAACGCTCGCGGACTCCCCTACCCAGCGCCCGCTGGGTACATTCCCATTTTGCCCCTGAGCGAAAAATGGGCTGCCACTTGTCGAATTTTGGTGCGTTCACGTGTTCAAAATATGTGGTCTAGATTGAGTACTATATGTTGCTTTGCTTCGAAACATGGGGAGAATCCTTTAGAAGCCGAGGACGAACAACACGTGGTGCTTTATCCGCAGGAGCTACTTTAGCTATAGGAAAACGAAGAGAGACGGGGCGTCGAACGAGTGGCAGTAACGCAGAATGGGCTTTTCTTTCTTTAGGATTGGCAAGATGGTGGCTGCATCGGTGTTACATGATGTCGGGTACTACGAGAACCTAACTATATATATATATATATATATATATATATATATATTATATAACATATAATTTTAACATAATAAATTGATTTTATGATAATTTTATCTTAATAAATCAATAATACCTTAATTAAGCCTAATAAATTGATTTTGTGACAATTTTAACCCGTAAAATATTTTTCAATATCGAAAAACACAATTTACATCGGAAATAACATGTAGCCCGTGAGTCATTTCCAATGATATTTCTTACTTGTGCTTTCTATATAGCATTTTTCGGTGTTAATTGTGCTTTTTGGTGCCAAAAATCACTTATGAACTAAATTGTTACAGAATTAATTTATTAGAATTTATTGAGGTATTATTGATTTAATAGACTAAAATTATCACAAAGTCAATTTATTAAACTCAAATTGTATATTTCCTATATATTGATGGAAGATGGAATAGCAATTATGGTGAGATGCAAATAAATAGTTGAATGCGGTCTACAAATTAACTAGTTCGAAAAAAAAATACGTTTTTATCAAAAATTCACATTCGATATCTTACAAGAATATTAATGATTTTCTTGAAATATCGGTTGTCATGGGATTCATTTAATAAATACTAACCATAAAACTAGTCATTATTGTGTGCTATTAGTACCGTTTTAAGGAAAAACATAACTCAAACTAGATTAAGATTCTCTATCATAATATAGTAATAGATAATTTTATTAGATACAACCTGAACTGTAAGAAGAAGACTAAGTTTTAAGGGAGAAACTACAACCTTAATAGAGTGTTATCTATACAACAAATATAGCATACAATTGTCGAATAAAATAATAATGAATATATTAAAATAATATAAAAGTGGATCTACTGCTAAATGTGTACTCCAAGTCTCCAACGGCGCATGTAAAACTAAAAGATTAATTTATTAACGAACTCATTAAAAAAATTGTTATAATCTTGAAAATGAATTTAACTTGATCAATCTATATGTATCGTATCGTATCTAACCTCAGAATGAGTTCTAAACACTTGGAAATGACATGTGAGTGTGATAGAATTATGAATATGACACCGAATTCAGAGCATAAACGTTATTAATACACATCAGTCTGATGTTATTATTTATTACACATTATTTTTCATGTGTTCAAAAATTGTTCTCATGTTAGATTCAATGTAAATTTTTTTTATATAAAATTCGAAACTAATTGAAGTAGGTTAAGTTTCAAATTAATATTTTTCAAAAAACAATTTTGATAATGAATCAAAATATTAGAATCAGATATTTATCCTTTAGCATTTTAGCACATAGAAGAAAACTATTACTCTTAATTTTAGAAAGGGAACCTGCTGGAAGTGTTCCACACGTGCTGTAGTAGAGCGTGGTTGTGGGGGAGACCTGTGAAGGACAAATGGAGAATGTCTATAACGGAAGACCACCTTGGGCTTCTGATTTATGTGTGTGTGAGAGAGGAATTGAATAAAAGGCTGCTCAACCGTCAGAAAACGAATATATAAATACGCCATTAATCTGCTGCACTGCACATACACTTCTGCAAAAAAGAAAAAGGAAAAATTATAGTAAGAATTATAAAGGATTATAACCCTCTGTTATCCCTCCCTCTCTCAGGGACCAGTTTTTTACCCGTGCCCTAGATCCACCTATTTCGATCCATAAAATTGCTCGAACTATCTGCTTCAGCTTGTGCGATATTCTTGATTTCAGGTAAAATTCGGCAAACCATTTTCAGTTTTGTTCCAAAATCTCGAATTTGTTTGAGTAAAAATGCGTTCTTGAGATTTGTTGGACGAAAAGTTCGTTTCTTGGGGATTTCTGGGTGTTTTATTGAGGAATTGCGGTGGAGGGCTTCTCGCTTGAGTTGAATCTCGTGTTGAAATTGGTTTCTTGGGGGAATGCCTGATAGTTTTGGAGCAATGGAAGAGGAGGAGTTCTTGATAAAGTAAAAAGGAAAACACAAAAATAAATAAAATCTGGTTCTTGAGGTGAATTATTGTGTTGTGGCATATAATGGGTTGTGTTTGTGGTAAGCCCTATGCCCTTGATCATAGCAAGGATAGCCCTGAGGAGAGGCTGTCGAGTAAAGCAACGTCAGATTCGCGGGCCTCGAGGTCTGTTTCGTCGAGGAGGGAGGAGAGTTTCTCGGTGAAGGATCGGTTGGATAATGGTGGCAATGAGGAGAGGGTCACATTGATAGATAAACAAACCAATGGCTCAGCTAGATTGCAGGGGGAGAGTTTTGAGAGGAAGAGGGAGAAGTCGGAGTATACTTTGGCTGGGCCCCATCCCAGGGCGGGCTTGGTTCCTCGAGCAACTGAAGGGGAACAGGTCGCGGCTGGATGGCCACCTTGGTTGGCCGCAGTGGCCGCTGAGGCTATTAAAGGATGGGTGCCAAGGAAGGCTGATTCTTTTGAGAAGCTGGATAAGGTCTGTGTTTTCTTTTGTCTTTGTCATTGGCATTGTTTCAGTGGTAGTGGATAAATAGAATTGTGTGCTTATAGTGTGTTTCTTTTATCCATATGGTGTGTTCGGGGTGTTATTATTGTGCCTCTATTAAGCTTGCCACAGTTGTGACTTAAGTAGAATGAGATGTTAATTCATGGAAACTAGAATGAAGGCCAGTAAAATTATTTTTCTTGCAGTTTGAAAGTGGAGGACCTCTTTTGTCTGGTTGTCTGAAGGCCATCAATTTTTGCCAATAGATTAGGCATTGCATTAAGTCCATGCTATCCAGTGTTAAATAATTCAGAAAATTCGAATGACAACCGAACTGTATAAATTTGTTTAGGTTTTCTCTAGGTGGCAATAGCAAGCAACTGTAAATCTATAGAGATGATCAATAAATACATCATCTTCTTAATGAAGCAGGCCGGCCTTAATTGCTTTCTGACCAGAACTTCAATGTGGATTGTATAAAAACCTTGGAAATAGGCGTCCTATATTATATTATTATGTATGGTTAGCAAATTTTAACATTTTTTACATGCGGTTGATCACATCATGCTAAGTGAAAGGAAAAATGCAAACAAGATTTTTGTTACACCTTTGTAAAACATGATATCAAACTATTATCATTTGAATCTACAAGCTGATATTGTATATTCAGTCGTTGCTGATAAAAATAGTGGAGTGGAACTTTTCAGTCATACAACTTCTGATGATGAACACTTAAACTGGCTTGCGACTTTCTTATACAACCTCCTGCACCTTATTTTCTTGACACATAATAATAACTTTGATACTCGGTTATTTATGAGAACATGGTCTCTGTGTCTATTCAGAGAAGAAACAACCCAATATCATTGCCTCTCCTAGTTATCCATTCCCCTGCCACTAATTTTGCTGGTGCTCTGTGTATATGTTTCCTTTTCCTTAGATAGTTAGATATGGGCTATACAACTATATCTTTAGCAAAGACTTATATTGCCGTTCCTGCTTCACTTTTGGCCTTCTCAAGTACTCTTTTTCACTATACTTTGATTGTTTGACTCCTGCAGGTTATGTGTGCTTCCTGCATTAATTTTCTTCTATAGGTGACCAGGCAATTTGACCTTTTCTTAACTACCAATGTAGTAAAGAATATGGTAACTCTATCTTCCGTGATCAACAGGTTCAGAAAAATCAAATGGATATATCACTTAATGTTTTGTTCCACAAGCCTCATATGTCTAGTTTCCATTTTAAATTGCATGCTTTACAACACATTTTTTTAAAAACCAGTCATGGTTTAATGCCGGTTTTCTAGTTCCATCATGATAACAACTGAACTAGTAATTATTTCTTTATGGCCATGCTAATTAACTTTTGCATTGAATTAATAGTACATGGGCAATTTGGGCGGGTTGGATGGGGATTGTGTTGTTAAAAAAGAGCTGGGTAAAAAAATGAGGTGAGTATGCCGTATTAGAACTGTTAAACCATCGGTATCTTCAAGAATGCTCCTCGGGGAAGATCAGATACCACCTCTAGAAGTTTACAATGATTGATTATATTACACTACTGATCTTATATTAGTAAAACCCCAACTCTGGCATTGCAGTGGTGATTAGAAACATGCCACAGATATCACTGCTACCCTAAGTGTACAAGAGGGCCTGAATGGGTGATATGAAAATTGGTTGTGTTATATAACATCCAAACTTAACCTTTATATAAAATATCTATTACCCTTGTCTGACCCTCTGTTGATCTAATTCTAAGACAGTGCAACATAGAAGCATGCAATACAAAAGTTTGTATTCTTTTAGGCTCTGGTGTAGGGTTGGCCCCAAATTTCATTCAGTAATTGTTACTTTGTTAGTTAGTACATGGTCTCTTACGGCTGATGGTTTCTCTTAGTTGCATCAAGTGAGCTTTTAATCCATTTTCACTCATCGCAATGAAAATGCAGGGGATTACTTAGTGGAAGTAGGAAATTCCTTTTAAGCCCACAGATTATAATACATGTAACATTACTCCAGCAATTCCAGTATTATTTTCATGAAAATTTAGAACGCTTTGATGCCATCTTCTATTTGTGATCTTTTCAAGGAAGAGTTGTTAAATTTTTCTCGTGTGAAGCTGATTTGATTTGTAGGCTGATATCAATATCATAAGTTTGGTAATCATTATTTTTCTTTTCTTTTTGTGATTATGTTCATTAGATTGGTCAGGGTACTTATAGTAATGTCTACCGTGCCCGTGATCTCGATGAAGGGAAGATTGTTGCTTTGAAGAAAGTAAGGTTTGATAACCTGGAGCCTGAAAGTGTTCGTTTTATGGCAAGGGAAATTCATATATTGCGTAGGCTGAACCATCCAAACGTAATCAAACTAGAAGGTCTAGTTACGTCACGAATGTCTTGCAGCTTGTACCTTGTATTTGAGTATATGGAGCATGATTTGGCTGGACTCGCATCTCACCCTAGCCTTAAATTTACCGAACCTCAGGTAGCCAGAATAGTTCATTAATTACCTGTGCATCCGATTCAATTGTTGCACCTAATAAATGGTGTCTCACCCTGGTTTAAATTAATGATGTAAGTATTTTCCCCATTGCTTCAGATTAAGTGCTACATGAAACAACTTCTGCGGGGACTCGATCACTGTCATAGTTGTGGTGTGCTTCACCGTGACATAAAAGGTTCCAACCTTTTAATCGACAATAGCGGCATTCTCAAGATTGCAGACTTTGGGCTGGCTAGTTTCTATGATCCTCATCATAGTCAACCACTGACCAGCCGTGTCGTGACCCTGTGGTACCGGCCACCTGAACTTCTGCTCGGTGCAACATATTATGGTACTGCTGTCGATTTATGGAGTACAGGCTGCATACTTGCGGAATTATATGCCGGCAAGCCTATAATGCCTGGAAGAACAGAGGTATCCTATTATTAGCTATAAATTAGTCATGTATTCCTTTTAGTTTAGTTTAGTTTTTCTTTCTTTTCTTTTTCTTGTCTGTGTGTTAAAGTGAAACAATGAAAGCAGAGATCACATCATCTTTCCCACTGAAGAACTTCAAGAATATGATATATGAAATCGAATTTGCAATCTTGGTTTTCTGTAGGTTGAGCAGTTGCATAAAATTTTCAAGCTTTGTGGATCACCTTCGGAGGAGTATTGGAGGAAATCGAAGCTGCCTCATGCAACTATTTTCAAGCCCCAACAGCCTTACAAGCGCCGGGTTCTTGAAACGTTTAAAGAGTTTCCGGCACCATCATTGGCACTTATAGAGATTTTGCTATCCATAGATCCCTCAGATCGTGGATCTGCATCATCCGCTTTGAAGAGTGAGGTATCGACATTCTCAACATACACATCTTTCAGTTTTTCTACAAGATGTGGTTTTTCATATTTATCAACTCAAAAGACTTCATATTTCGTGGATTTTCATAATTTGGAAGGATTTCCCTCACTTTCTAGAATTACCAGAAATGAGGAAATTTATATTGTTGCTGCCCTTCTCGCAGTTCTTTACAACGAGGCCACATCCTTGCGATCCCTCAAGTTTGCCAAAGTATCCTCCCACTAAAGAGTTTGACGCTAAAGTACGAGAGGAAGAAGCAAGGAGGTCTACTTTTAACCAAAAATGTCTACGTGCAATTTCGTGATTTAGATGCTCGTCCGGTTTTGATTAAACTGGCATATTTTTAAGTGCTAGCACTGTTTACCTAAACATACCTCGACGTTGAAACTTGCAGAGTGGCAGCTGGAAGCAAAGGTCAAAGATACGATCTTGAAAGGAGAGGATCGAGAGAATCTCGTGCAGTTCCAGCTCCTGAAGCCAATGCTGAGTTGATCTCCTCTATGCAGGTAACCATTTTCGTAACATGTAGAGGACTCTCGTATTCTGATTCTTGAACCTATATTTGTTTGCCAGTGTGTACGGTCAATTAGGGCCTCACGATCTCTAACTGTTGGTGTGTGGTTGCAGAAACGACACGGTCAGCCCAACTCGAAGAGCAGGAGCGAGATGTTTAGTTCTCATCTCGAAGAAGTGGCTTCCGGTTTCCCAATTGATCCACCTAGACCGTCGCAATCCGTGGAGGAATCTAATAATGATCCCCAGGGAAACACCCACAAGAGGGCATCCCATTCCGGGCCTCTGGTGAACCGGGCTGCCTGGACGAAGGCTGGTAAGAACATCGAAGATGCTCCTAGGTGCGTGGCAGACTCATCAGCCATGTCAGGTTTGGTAACTGCTAGGAGGAGCATGCTCTCTGAAGAGCAAAGAGAGAGATCTTACTCTCACCACGAAGTACCAAAGCTCATCGCCCGGTTTCCGGGCTCGTTCAAAGAGGCGTCTCATTCGATGGCGAGGCAAGACCTAAAGAACAATGGCCAGCATGAAGATGATAAAGCAAGCAATAATTCTATTCCTGTAAGTAAACTAATTGTTACTATTATAAAAGTGTCTATTCTTGCAACATTTGATATACCTATAATAACCCTACTTATTTCAATTTATGAGGATTAAAAATAGTAAATTTTGATATATACAGATTCTATTCATTTTGGTATAATTAAGATAACAATCCAATTGCATCTAAAATCCTTTGAAATTGTGATAAAATGAACTATTTTGATGTATACATATTTAATATTATTTAAATTCAAAACATTTACGTGCGATCTACAGCTGGGTAAAGGGCCAAGGGGGAAAAAAATCCACTACTCGGGGCCGCTGCTTGTCCCCTCGGGCAAAGTGGACCAGGTGTTGAAGGATCACGACCGCCAAATACAAGAGGCCGTGAGACGGGCACGCATCGACAAGGAGAGGATGCGGAAACTGCAGGTCGAAGGGAACCAGCTATCGATGAACACGCTATTCGTTTCGGGCCGATGATTAAGGCTGCCGGCGAAATTCTTTAATGATTAGTGTCTTGGTTTTTTCTTGTATGCGGGAGGAGAACTGTTGTATAGGGGCTCTAGAATTAGGTTGCGGGGGCCAATTTAGTAGAATTTAACAGGAATTCTCACTCACCATCTGTATTTTTATCAGAGAAATGCAATTCTCTCAGAATATGGGGGCATCCATCCATGTAGACTTCATCATCAATTTGAATACATATAATATATATTCTGTTTCTGAGTAAATTCTTCATTGCATCTTCTCAATTCAAAAACTACATCATCAGTTCCATCTAGCCGCCTAAACTTTGTTTGGTCTCGAGCGACGGTCGAACTACTGAAATGGTGCAGAATTATACCATTATTAGTACTTCAGAGTCAGCTTGACACCACATAAAGTTTAGTTGTCTAGTACTCTAGATTGGACGAGCCTAACTATTAATAGTAGGGTATGCACGAACCGAATCGAACTGAAAAAACCGACCGAATCGATCGGTTTCAGTCGGTTCGGTTCGGTTTTTGAGAAAATTGGTTTTCGGTTCGATTCTAATTTTCAATTAAAATCGGTTTACGGTTCGGTTTTCGATTTTATATTTTAGGTTCGATCGGTAACCGAACCGAAAATATTATTTTTATATATTTATATATTTTATATAATAATTAATTAATATTTTAATTAAATAATTAGGATTAAAATATGTTTACTTAAAAATATATATATAATATATGTGTCGGTCGGTTTTTCGGTCCGACCGAAACTGATCGATTTTTCGGTTCGGTTTTCGATCGGTTCGAAATTATAAATCGGTTCGGTTCAAAAAATTATGTTCGATTCGGTTTGAAAAATTTCGGTCGAACCGACCAATCGATGCACACCCCTAATAATTTAATAGAGGTAATTTTCAGTGCATATGTTCGTACGTGCGTACATTGATATATTTTTTTTTCATTGTAAATGACACTTTTATCCGGTACAAATAATACTTTTATTCGGTATAAATGATACTTTATTCATTCATTAAAAGTTTGCATTTACTTCCTTTTCGGGATGTCTACCAAAAAATTGTATTTTCTATCTATCACTTATTTACAAAAAAACCTCATATGACCTGCATTTTTACTCCCACTATTCATTAATATATTCATTTATCATCTTTACTCACTTTATACTCATTACAATATATTAAAACTCGTACCACCAAAAACAATGCAAGCTTTTGGTGGACGGAGGAGGAGTACTTTCAGATTACTGGATAAAAAATAAATTATATTTTTCTTCAATATAAATGATATTTTTCTTCAAAATAATTGACACTTTGAGATGTCTGCATGGTGCAGACGTCCACATATGAGTTTTTGTGCTATTGGGTGCCTCCAATGGCAACTTTATTTCCCTTTTAAAAGTTGGAAGCCAACTTTTTTGCATCGTAACTTCAACAAATATAATGTGGCAAAAAAGTTGGCTCCAACTTCTCAAATAAGAAGTTGGTTTCTTTACTTTTTTGTTTGGTCCCACCATTTTTTTCTTCTTTTTCAATTTTATTTTTTGAAAATAGTCAATTTAGATCAATCAAAATATCTTCGAGACGGATCTCGAATTAAAGATCGCAAAGAAATCTTTCATTTTACATAAAATCTAAAAAATAGAATTCGAATATAAATTGATTGCATATTATAAATATTGTAAATAAAAATAAATGAATATATATATATATATATATATAATTTGTATATATTATAACTAGACCCAAATAAAAATTGGTTTGGTAGGCATATAGTCGAAGAGAAAGTTAGAATGAAAATGTTGGATTTTAAAAGTTGATGTAACAACAAAGAAGTCGTCTTTTTCCTTTCACCATTGGAGGCACCCAAAGTTGTACCATTATTGATAATTCCGAGTCATCGGAGTTCGCTTGAGACGAGATCAAGTTTGTGAGTCTAGATGGGTATGAGCCGCATCATTAGTAATGGTGCATAGTTATACCGTTAAAAATAGTTTATAGTCCGCTTGAGACCACGAAAAATTTAAGCATCTATAAATAGTTTGTGCTCAATTTGGATTTTATCTCATTGATCGATTCACACTTGTAGTCATTCATTTAATAATTCTTGTTCTTCCTAATCTTTGATCACCAAATGGTTATCTTCATTAGATTATCGACGCTATGCCAATTTTAAAATTATATATGAATCGTGAATAGCTATTTTTTTGTTTCTATAATTTGCTTACAATTTTATGTCTTTATAGGTAAAAATTGAATATTTGGGAGATTACCATCCTTGTAAGCAAAGGGTAGGTGTCAATTGAGTACATGAGAATAAATGAATCGAGTTAAATTAGCTATTTTGTTTTTGATTGCTCGAGATATTAAGATTTACCTAGTAAGCTAGTAGTCTTTATTCGTTTGTGGTTGTTATTATGTATCAAATTGAGCAACCTTCAAAAAATAAAATATAAGAAAGGTCAAGTTTTATTTATCAATCTAATAAATAGAGCTCTAGCTATGAGATTAATTAATTACGATATAGAATTGACTAAATCTAGGGATGTCAATCTAAGTGCTGAAAATTTTTAACCTAAAAAATTTGAGTCCCAATGATATGAATCAAATAGCCCGACAACTCGATGTGGTTGATTCAAAATAGCCCGAATCCAAATGGGTTGGCCTGAATATCGAGTTGATTGACAAATTAACCGAAATTTTCCTCATTATATGGCTTTCAAACTTCATTAATTACTTTTGAAAATCAGTATAGTAATATTTTCAATGTGAAATATGTTTTGATTAATATTTAAAAGTCATTATTTCACTTCTTTGTCTTTTTACACTAATAATTAATAAAATATTTATTATATATATATAATTATCAACAAAAATATATTTAAATTAGTTTTTTCCTTAAAATTCTGGACCGATCAGCACAAAACATAAGAATTTAAGATTAAATATAGAAATTTCTAACCTAAAAAATGTCAACCTAAATAACTCGATAATTTAAATGAGTTGACCTGATTAACATACATGATGAAATCTCCTTTGTATGACAATCTCTATTGCGACGTTTGGAGAGTGAAAAGTTTTACTTTGAAATCGTCAAGCTTTATGCATGGGCATGCATAAATCTTAATTAATTCCAAATTTAGAGAGAATCTCTAGTTGACTGGTTTATAAAAGATGTAAATTGAAAGGGATAATGGAGCCACACGCCGTTACTTTTAAGATTAAGCCTATGTATACGTGTAAGGATATCAATATGTGAGCTTTACCTGGATCAGAACAAAAAAATAAGTAATGATTCTGGTTCTAGAATCCACCTATTAGATATTGGATTCGGACCTGACCCAGACCATCAATTATGAGTCTTAAGCGGTCCGAATCTGAGTGGTCTGGAATCAGAACCGGATCAAAACGGAACCAAACTGTTGCTTTATAATTTAATGGACTAAGAGTGATTTCAGATCGATATGAATAAAACTAGTTCATTGACAATCCTATTTAAACTTAGGCTTGTCAATGACCGGGTTTACTCGTACCAGAACCAATAAATAAATATTAGTTCTATTTCTAGAATTGGAACCGATTTGGACCGGACCGGACCATCAAACTATGGATTTAAACGGTCCGAGCCTAAAGCGGGTCTGAAACCGGAACCATGAACCGCTGCTTTAAAATTTAATGGGTTTTGAGCGGTTCCGAATCGGTCCGGATAAAACCCACCCATTGACATCCCTACATACATGTACATTTAATCTAGTTATAATTTCTCAGTTCAAAAATACATTAAAATATGGGGTTAATTAGAAAGAACTACCGTTTAATACCGAAACTGTCAACCTTTCAATAGAAACGTTCAGAATTACTCCTTCGATTTTTTATAACTGTAATCAGTTGTTAAATTACATACCAAAAAAACAGAGAAAATTTACCTTTGTAATCATATCATTTATCATGATAAATACTACACAAAACCAATTAACAAATTCAAAAATTATTAAATAAGTGTAAGATAGAAAGTACATAACAAATTTTCTTTCAAATTACAAAATATGACACTTATTAAAAATAAAAGTGAAAAGATAACACTTATAAAAAAAAAGGAAGTATACATAACTACAATAAATATCCGAACTATTGTCATTTTAACAAAAATATGTTGAAGTATACAGAATATTAGTTAATTATCTAAAGTATCACGAAGTTAATAAAAATATCTCGAACTATATAAAACACTTGTTAAATACCTAGACTCACAAAGCTAACAAAAATATCTCCAACTATACATACAACAACTAAATACCTTAACTCTTACAAAGCTAACAAATATGTTTCAAAATTCAATTTTTGATCATGAAAAGATTAAGTGTCTTATTAAATGTTGACGTGGACTTAAACCCAAATATGAGCTGGCATCAGAGCAATATCGTTCACTTACTAAAATTTAAATATAATAAATAATTTTTTACGAGAGCCACATAAATTTTATGATTAGAAATTAAATTTTGGGTCATTTGTTAGTTTATTAATAGTTTAGGTAATTAACAGAAATAATGTATAATTCAGCATTTTTGTTAAATATCAATAATTTGTGTATTTGATTGTAATTAAATATTACTCGAGATATTTTTTTTGGAAAATCAATAATTCAAGTATTAAATTATAATTTTACCTTCTATTTATTGGACCAGTTTCAAAATCACCTTGAAGGATAATATTTGGGGAAAAAGCGATAATATTGAATCTTTTTTAGAACTTTTAGTACAAAGGGCTTGATGGTTCAGGAGGAAAACATAAATAAATAAAAGCCCTGATATCTATTAGCCAATAGGCGAGGATAATAAAACATAAATACCAGGTCGAAAATAATAAATAAAGCCCTGAAATTGGAGATCTTTTCTTGGAGAAGTAAAAAGGGTAAGAAAAAGATTGGAGTCGAAACCGACATCATCAAGCAAGCTCCATTGAAAAATTTATCCAACAAAAAAATCTGGGTCTTACAATCTTAGTTCTAAAATTAGGCCATAATTGGGTTTTGCAAGTTCAAATTCTATTCGACAAATCCGGAGTCAGAATAAACCCATAACTTTTCGGTTTGTCAACAAAAGAATTGTTTTTTATAGCACAGAAAAGGCAATAACTAATATTTAATTAATACATTGAGATTAAGATAAAACGATTCCAAATAGCGGCTTTAAGTAATAATTAGGAATATTAGTGCCATGTTCGCTGATTAGCCCATTATTCTGTTATTTAATCTTGACCATTTTGGGATTTCTGGGTCCGAATCATCGGTAATTGTGGAGCCACGCCTCGAGTAAAATCTTGATTTTCCGGAATAAAAAATGCAGCCCAGAAAAAGATAATATATTTAGTACTCCTAGTTCACGACTATGCAAGTTTGAAAAAGGACAAATCTTTGAGGTTGAAGACGAGAATGAGACACGTCGACAATTTTACATGCGATTGTAATGGAAGCGGGAGTTGTAGATAATACAAGGGCTTAGGTCGTTTTAGGGTTTCTAAAAAACTTCTAGTATAGAGGCAGTGATCTCAGACATCTGCATAAAAAGATTTTTTTTTACGCATTCATTACATCTCGCACTGATTGCAATTTACGATGTGAAAATGTATTCGTCACAGTTGAGGGTCACAGTTGAGGGTCTGTGTGCTTTGAACATTTTGTTTTTGTCGTTTTTTTTTCTTTTTCTTTTTTCATTTTTCTTGGGGAGAGGAGATTTTTGTGAGGCTGTGGTGCTTTCATTTAAGGAAAAACAAAAAAAAAAGCACTGTGTTTGTTTTTCGTGTTGGGATGTGAGGAAAAAGTATCAGTTTGTGTGGTTCGTGTTCTTTTGTATTGCTCGGGCTACACTCCCTTTCATTCCTCCCACTCTCTCTTCTCTTTCTCTCTCGCTCATAATCTCTGATGCTGCTCTCTCTCTCTCTCTCCCTCCCTCACAACTCATCTTTCTCTCTCTAGGTACATGTTTACTGTGATTGTATGTATGGTATGAAGTAGAACTTGTGGCGTTTTTGTGGGTGATCTGAATCTTTCCAAACCCAGCAAATTCGGTGGAGTTTTGGAATTATCAATTGTAAGAGCTTTTTATGCTAACTCTATACGATCAAGAGGCGGCTGACTCTATTCTTTTGCGACATATATTGTTTATGACATATTATTTTGTGGGCATGATGTTTTCTTGATTATCAGTGGCAACAGAAATTGTTGAAATCTTGTGGATCAAGTCGCTGTGCGATTCTTTATTTTTTTGTATCTATCTGGGATTCATGTAAGTATACTAATAGTGAGAGTTGGATAGCTATGGAGGGCTCTTCCGAGTCTGGTTGGGAGCGGTCTGATAGTTCTAGGGGTTTGAATTCTTCATTCTTGGTAAGAAATTCAAGAATTTTGAGGGCAGGTGCTGTCAGATTTTCAGGTGATAATAATAGCCATGATTCTGTGAGAAAAGGGAGGCCTTGGACTCATGTCAGCAACCATAGGGCTCACCTCGCTGCCGCTGAGGGCAGCGGGGTGGGCGGGCCAGTTGCCCGCCCCGTGGAATGCAACGATGTGAGTTTGAGGAAGTGGTTGGATAATCCAGATAGGACTGTGGATGCTTTAGAGTGCCTGCATATATTCTCTCAGATTGTAGATGTAGTGAACTTGGCTCATTCACAAGGGATTGTAGTTCACAATGTTAGACCTTCGTGTTTTGTTATGTCCTCATATAACCGGGTGTCGTTCATTGAGTCTGCTTCTTGCTCGGATTCTGGCTCAGACTCCCCCGAGTATGGATCAAACAACCAGATGGCTGAGTTCAAGGGTTTGCCCTCGGTTGTGCCTCCTGAGTCGCAGCACTCCAGGAATCCGGCCTCACAGATTAACTCCGAGAGCAGCTGTTTGCAGTCGAGTTCGGGTCAGGTTGTGCATGCTTCGGAAGGTGCAGCCAATGAGCGATCAACCGGAGATAAGAAGCAGTCTTTTCCAATGAAGCAGATACTGCTCTTGGAGTCCAATTGGTACACCACTCCTGAAGAGGTTTCTGGTGACCCTACTTCGTGTGCGTCAGATATTTATCAGCTTGGTGTCTTACTGTTTGAGGTCAGTGCTAAGCAGATGTTATTGAACTAATATTCGAGTTTAAATTAGTGTGTGTGTTCATTAATGCAATTTTCAAGAATCTTACTGATAAATATACATATATGTGTATTTATGAGCAGTTGTTTTGCACTTTTAACTCCCTGGAAGAGAAAAGCTCGACTATGGCAAGCCTGAGACACCGTGTCCTCCCTCCGCAGCTGCTGCTTAAGTGGCCTAAAGAAGCTTCGTTTTGCTTATGGTTGCTGCACCCGGAGCCAAGTAGCCGGCCTAAAATGAGGTCTGTGTTTGTAAATATCATGTCTATTTATTGCTGAAGTTTCTTATAATAAAGCCTTTTTGCTCGATTTCAATCATCCACTCGGTAGAGCTGGTCTTTTATGTCGTTTGGGTGTGCTGAATTATCTTGTATGCACCACGAAATTTGATAATTATCGTGTACGTATTGAACTGCTAGAAAATGATGCTTCGTAAGATATGGAAAGCTCTTGCTTCAAAAATTTTCAGTTGCTCAATGTTTTCTGGAGTATTCAGTTTTCTTGCCTCAATTTTGGCTTCATTCGATTTTTGTTTCCATTCTTATATCTCTCACGTGTCATATACAGCGAGCTGTTGCAGAGTGCGTTTTTGAACGAACCTAGAAACGAAATAGAAGAACGTGAAGCTGCTATAGACCTGCGGGAAATGATAGAGGAACAGGAGCTATTGCTGGAATTTCTTTTGATACTGCAACAGATGAAGCAAGAAGCCGCTGATAACTTGAACGAAACAATATCACTTATATCCTCCGACATAGATGAAGTTACGAAGCTGCAGACCTCTCTTAGGATGAAAGGAGGTCCAAGCTTAGAGTTAGGAAAGAGTTCAGGGCCAGGTCCCAATTTAACGAACAATGCAGATGATGATGATTCTGGTAGCTCAGGGTCGAGAAAGAGAATCAGGCAGGGCCTTGATACGATCCCCCCAGATGAATCAGTCGAGCAAGCGGATACACATCAGAAATCGGAGATGCAAGGAAGCTTTCTATCGAAAAGCTCTCGGCTGATGAAAAATTTCCGGAAATTGGAATCGGCTTATTTTCTAACTAGACGCAGATCCATAAAAACAGCATCCCGGTCATTGGTGAGACACTCTCAAGTTAGTAGTGACGGTAGAGGAGGGTCGAATATAGCAACCGAGAGAAGTTCCATCAGTAACCCGTCGTCGAGAGAGCGGAATATTGAGCAGAAGCCAAATGGATGGATAAATACATTCCTAGAAGGGTTGTGTAAATATCTTTCCTTCAGTAAGCTAAAAGTGAAGGCGGATTTAAAGCAAGGTGATCTCTTGAATTCATCAAATCTGGTATGCTCCCTTAGTTTTGACCGTGATGGGGAGTTTTTCGCGAGTGCTGGTGTTAATAAGAAAATCAAAGTTTTTGAGTACAATTCGATCTTGAACGAAGATCGTGATATTCATTATCCGGTTGTTGAAATGGCTAGTAGATCGAAGCTTAGCAGCATATGCTGGAATAGCTACATTAAAGGCCAGATTGCTTCGAGTAACTTTGAAGGTGTTGTGCAGGTAAGTCGATATCTTTAAGCCCTAAATATATATACATACACATGCTCTCATCATCTGATCATTACTATATATTTTCCAGGTATGGGATGTCACGAGGAGTCAGACTTTCATGGAAATGAGAGAACATGAACGGCGTGTGTGGTCCGTCGATTTCTCAGTTGCGGATCCAACAATGCTGGCTAGCGGCAGCGATGATGGTTCCGTTAAGCTTTGGAATATCAATCAGGCAATTCTACTTTTGCACTTGGTGGATGTCAGCTTTGAAACTAAACGTACTAAAGCATCTGTCGTAGCTTGTGGATTTAATTCTCGATGTGTAATAAGTTGTTTTTCTTACATGGGCTGCTACTGCAGGGAGTAAGCGTTGATACCATTAAGACGAAGGCCAACGTATGCTGTGTTCAATTCCCCACAGATTCTGGTCGTACTCTTGCATTTGGTTCGGCTGATCATAAGATATACTACTACGACCTTCGCAACTCGAAAATGCCTCTATGTACTCTCGTCGGGCACAAAAAGACGGTGAGCTATGTGAAGTTCATTGATTCAACAACACTTGTGTCAGCCTCCACGGATAATACACTAAAGCTCTGGGATCTGTCAATGTGTACGTCGAGAGTTCTTGATTGTCCCTTGCAGTCATTCACGGGCCATCTGAATGTAAAGGTATTTTTTTTTGCCATTCAGAATTTAATTTCCCCCCTTCTTTCAATATGGCTCGAGATCAAGTTACCAATATCAGTTTACATTTCATTTATACAACTGAAATATTAAGTTCATATGAACCTCATAATTTGTACAACTTGTTGTAACATTCTGTAGTAGGTCACATTTTGTGCCTCCAATTTTCACATCCCGATTTCAGTTTCAGTGTGTTGTCCTGAAAGCCATCAGAAATTCTCCTTACTATGATAATCTCAAACTTAGAAAATGGATCTCCTCAAACTTTGAAAAACGGAAGTTGATCTGTTGTTTCTTACGGCTTTCTCTATGTTCTAATTTTCGTTATTCCCATGATATCCAAGTATACGAACATGTTTAGATACTAATAGTGTATCATTTCGTTGCAGAATTTTGTTGGCTTGTCAGTAGCTGACGGATATATTGCTACTGGCTCAGAAACAAATGAGGTATTTATTTTTACTTCATAGTGGTAATCCTTGTGCATTTTACCCTGTGTTTGTATATATTATATCCATTGAAATTTTTATTTCATGATACTTGAACCTGTTTTAAAGTTCGAATTATATTGTCTCTGATGTATGCCTTGATAGTTGGCTCTCATCTGTTATCTAGGGACTTGCCACTAATTAGAACTAATAACAAGAGCGCGATGCCCTGCACCTGTAACTCCAAACTGACACAGCTATCCAAGTTAATCTCATGAAGTTTGTTAAATGAACTTTATGGCAGTAGTTTTGACCATTGTTCTTGCAGCTAATGTCAGAGTGCCTCATGGGATTTGAACACCTGAGGCTTCTCTGTTAGGGGGATATGGATAATTGCTGAATAACCTTTTCTTGAATTTGATGCCGGGAGGATAACTTAAATAGAGACGTGAGAAGGAATAGGATAATATACCTACTTATCCTTGTCAGAGGATGTGTCTGTAGACTAGATAAGTAGTGGTAATGTTTTGAGCACTTGAATCCATCCCGTGTCATGAATAACGTAGACAAATAAAAGACAGCCTCTTAAAATTGAGATGAGTATGAATACAAATGTATCTATTTCCCACCAAAAACCAATTTAACTCATGAACACAAAACTGATTAAGGTAATTGCTGATTAACATGAATTCCTATCACGTTGTCCGGTGGTCCTAATAATAGTAGGAAGATGGTAGAAGGAGATTAAAAGGTGTTCAAATTTTTTCACTCGGTAGAATTATCATCTTAACAAGTTACACTCATAACTCTCAACCTACTAAGTTTGCTATATGCAGGAAAAAAGGTGCTGGGGGCCTTAGTGTAATATTCAAATCGCAGCCACTTAAGTATAAACTATCTTATGCCTTGTTTTGAATAAAGTGCTTCTGGAGGCTTTTTGAGTGATTTGTTCTTTCAGTTAAATGTCAACAGACAAATTGCAAAAAATGAGGTCGAATGGTATGATGATGTTAACTTAAATTACACCTCATCACAACATGTGTTGCCTTTATCTCTTCATTCTTGTAAGTCCTTGAGGTTTTCTTGTTGCAATTTTGGGTTGACTGGTACAAATAATGATACAGAATTCCGGTTTCTTGTTTGATTACATACTCAATCCTATGTATTGTTAGTCTAATCTATCACCCAAAAAGTAAATGCTCCCCTTCTGTACAAGAGCTTCATTTTTTTTCTTTTGACTGTCGAGTTTGTTGCACAGGTTTTCGTCTACCACAAGGCCCTCCCAATGCCTGCACTGTCATTTAAATTCAACAGCACGGATCCACTCTCCGGTGATGAAGTAGACGACACTGCACAGTTCATCTCATCCGTGTGTTGGCGCGGCCAATCCTCCACCCTAGTAGCTGCAAACTCCATGGGAAACATCAAGCTTTTGGAGATGGCTTGATTTCCTCTTTGTACCAAATGGTTGAAATAGAATATTGGTTGGATCAAACAAATTTTTTGCCTTAGTTTTGTAGTGGGATATATATATACACGTTGACTTGACAATGCGATTCATCTTTTGGAAAAGTATATTGTAGATAAACATGAGGTGAGGTGAAGAAAGAGGTGTGGAAAGGGGTGGTTATTATTATTGATATATTCTTACTTGTACATTTTGTTCATTTTATGTAAACTCCTATTCTTCGCCTTCCAAACTAGTGATGTATTTCTATCGCAGCTTGATATTTGGCAATGATATATCATATGGTGAAATCTAATGTTATTTTTCTCACTTCTTTCAGCTGCAACAAAGAGGGACAACATTGCATTTGCATGGGCAAATTAGAATAATAATAGAAGACTTGATTTAAAAATTAAATGATGCTGAATGCAGCAGCCAGTGATGATACGAATAAGACTCTATAACAGTATATAATAGACCTACAATTACATGGCCGGAAGAAGCAATTCTTTTTGTATATATGCCTAATTCTAATATTTCTTATTGGTGCTTGTGAAAATGCCTAATGATTTTCTACGTGTAAAATCTCGCCTCTCATCGATTTCTCCCGCCTTCTTCCTCCACCTCTAGCAGCAATGGACGAAGAAATCTAGAAACATTGAGCTTTAGTAAAATTTTCTGAAAATACTATATTACCTATGAGGCGTTGAAGCCTCTGAGCACCTGGACTTGGCCTAAGCTTGTTCCGGTTCCCCACCCTTGAGCAACGGGGTTTGCCTGCACACCAGCCACCTGGCGTGAAGCCATTCTTTTTCCTCCCGAGTAATTGAATGTCAATCTGGTCCAACACCGGATCATCCATTCTGAACTTACGTGCAAACGGAGCATCACTAGCAATCATGTCTGCCGTGTCATTAACGGATAGTGTGTGAGGATGCTGTTGTGGGGGGTTATCCCAGGATATATAGTGCATGTCATGGTTGACAACGGTTGGCACAAACTGAGGAGCATTGCAGATGACAGTTTGGAAATAGCCTTCTGGGGAGGAAACGAAGTTTGAATAATACATCAGCAGGGTTCTTGGGAGATTATCCCAACCCCATATGCAGTACTCCACGAATGCACGTGATAAGATCATCCAAGCGGAACCTGCAAATAGCATTGCAAATCATGAATGATACAAATATCAAACTGGCAGTAGCTTCCATGTTTGGAGGGATTTGAATTAACTATCTGTTAGTAGAATGCAGTCGATTATTACCTATCTCAGGGGCTAGGGTAAAGAAACTTCGTGTTAGGGGAAAAAGAAACTACGAAAATCTAATTTACATACATGAGATTTAGAAAATTTGAAGGGTTTTAGGGGAGCCCCACTTTGATTCACAAACCTTCTCCAAACAAAGAGGCTAGTACAACAGGGAGTTCATATGAAGCAGAAGAGCTTACGTTAGAAGAGCTTATGTTATGTGCATGAATAGAAAGTATTCAGAAAAACAGAAAGAAAATTGATTTTGCTCTTCTTTCGGCAACCCCAAAACAAGTCACAGGGTTGAATTAGTTGCAAATACCGATGTCAATCTTAACAGAAAAGCTGCAACACAAGCAAATTAACCAGATGTTTGGCTGCTGCCTACATGATTACTATATCATATTTGCTGCTACAAGAGAATGTCCCTCAAACGAAGTCAGGAAGGTGATAGTTATGCAAAACTGATTGTTAAAAGAGTAGACAGTTAAATTATTGCCAAAAAATGTTAGTATTTCAGACCTAATTGTCATTTCAGGAGATTATCATCTTATAGAATTTCAATTACATAATCTCTACAAAGACTAACAATCTCACATAGCTTTATCAGGACAAAAAGCAGTGAAATCAAGATGCTCTATGTTGGGTGGATAGTTTTCCACAACAATCACAACAGACCCAAAAGACACAGTGTCAAGAAAGCAAGGAAGATGTGGAGGACAAAGGACCATTGGGCACCATTAAATTTTGAGATGATGGAATCCAATGGATAAACTAACCAGTAAACAATTTGAATGCAGTTGGTAAATTTCTTTTGGGTCCGACTGTAAATATGTCAGATTTGGTTGTCTGGTAAAGTCCAGGATCTATAATCAATGGCATTGCCCTCTGAGCACTATAAGAAAACCAAATAAACAGGATTAGAGTTAAGCAGTCTCTTCTGACCAATAAAAAGATAAGCCCAAATATGTGCACCAAAGAACTTACGCTTTCCAGCCTAAGTCACTAGTGTGTTCTAAGAAATTGAGATCTCTTTTCAAATCAGCGAATGTATCGAGAAGATCTGCAAGAAGGATCATCATGTGCATGGATGTCCAGGTAATGAAAAATCACAAATTCACAAAAGCCTTGAAACGAACTGGAGCAAAAGAAAAGATAAACTCACCATCCTGAGTCACCAAAGGATAATCTGAAGCACTGAGGTTTATAAACCAATCCCAATCTTTATATCTCTTTAGAAGAATGGCACATGCATGAAGAGTATTAGCGACCATTGTGGGACCCCTATAAGTGACCATATTTGATCTGTTATTTACAATAACATTCCCAATCTTCTTAAAAAGTGTGTGGTTTGCCACCCGAGATGCAAGTTCCCATCTCTCCTCTAAGGGCGACTCAAGATCCAGATGAACAATGTAATAGTTCCATGGATGATACAAAGCATGAAGAGTCCTCCATAGTTTGTCTACATCACCTTTTGATCCAGAAATCAAATAAGCAAATTTCGGGAGAGGAGGAGGAACAAGTGGTGGAGCTTGATTCATTTTTGACTCAACAAAGCTAGAGCCATTGGAAGTAAGACGAGAAGGGAATATTGAAAAAATAGAATTGATTGTGTGCAATGAGGACACGAGGCCCATATTGAACGAGGTTGCCAGAAGGAAAACACATACTAATGAACTTATAACAAGAGGGAACACCCACTTCTTCTCAACATTCAAGTACACCATTGCAAAATCTTATGATCATGAAATCCAGTGAGAAATTCTCATCACCATTGGTTGGTTCTTGTCTATGTTCTGATGGATTCAACTATTTGCACACCAGAGGGTTAAATAGTAATGTGCGGATAGCTGATTCCTATTGTATTGTGGCAGCAAATGTTCAATTAAGGACCAACATCTACTTTGATTGGATCACAGAAGGGGCTTCAATGATTTATGATAAAAGCTGTTGAATCGGAAACCCCCTTAACCAGAAAAGAGAACAAATCAGTAAGTCGGACGATTAATTTGATACTGCTCAACATAAAATTAAAAGAGTGCTGCATAAATAAATAATCACTAAACTAGCACAATGACAAAAACATAAACAATATACAGCTATCACATTTTTATTCATACACGCATACTTCCTATATTAAAGGAGCTTCGCTTAAATATAGTTATATATGTGTAAAGAACTAAGGAAGGGGCAGGAAGGCAGCAATGCAATATCCTAACCTTCAAACGTACGCCAAATTCTAGGTAAACAAATAATATAGCAATATCTATGTATGTGCGGATTTCCATAGCATCGGATGGAAACCCCAAATTCGAAGTAAATAAGTATTACATGATCTCCAAAATCAGAGGAACTAATCAAACAACGAAGCCATAAATATAACCTAAAAATCCAATAATAAACGAACAAAAGAAAGACAAATTATTAAATTTACAACTATACGACAAAACATGAACAAAAGGAAAATGATGAAAACAACGGAGCTCCAGATCACTGAAATTTAAGAGACAAACAACAATCCCAATCATACGAAGCATACACGGCAGTTACGGGAACAATTGCATGGAGCTGAAATGATTTAAGGCCAAAAAATCCAAATTTCATACCAATGAAAGAAAATAAGCAAAAAAAATTCAAATCAGAGCCGCGTGTGCAGAAATTCACAATATCAATTCATATGAGTGACAAGCATGCGTGTTCAACCAATGAGAAAATCGCGGACCTGTTTTTTTATTATACGATGGCGGAGATCGTGTCCGCCTTGGCAAACCCGCTACCCAAGAGAGAGAGAGAGATTGATAGCCAGAGCGATATATCTGTGCGTATATATCTATAGATATATAGATATAAGAGCGAGAGAAAAAGAGCTGATTCAGTGACAAAGCAGCATCAAAACGCAGAAAACGTGGTGAGTTTCAATTGCGAAGGTCAGTAATCTCAGAATTTTAAAATTGTGATGAATGTGTGCGGTGATAGTGTAATTCTGTTGCCGTTTTGTTGGGGCAAAGAATGGAAGGGAAATCGATATAGAGAGAGACAGTAAAATATATAAATACAGTGATGCACAAAAAAAAAATAGATACAGAAAAATATATACAATAATGGAAATGCAAATAAAATACATAGATACAATATAGATACGGGAATGAAAATAATAATGGTGGATTATGCTTCAAACCGGCCGCCTCCTTTTCCATTATTGATTTCTTAATTTATGATTGTGGCCTAATTACGTGGCGAGCTATGTAATAATCACCCAAACCCCCTATTTATTATTATTTATTTATTATTTATATATGACTACCTTTTTGCCGTACCTTTTCTTTGTTCTTTCACACACTGTCGGTAAGTATACAACTGCCAGTTAATTGTGTATAATACATAGAAATTAACGATAAATATTGAATTACCCAGGCTATATTTACTAAATTTGTTGTTTATCATACATTTTCCTGTAATATTTTTCTCAAAATAATTGTACTTAGTAGGTGAATAGAAATCATATTTAAGAGGTTCGGGTATGTTTAGGTTTATTAAATATAATTACTTTCTGTTGATCAAGAATTATTAAGTTCGGTACTACTCACTCTAAATTATGGGGTTTGGTCGCCCCACATCAATATAATATTCACATTATAAAATATCAAGAAAAAAACTCAATCACGAAAGTGGAATATACAATAACGTATGTTGGTAATACAAAAATAATTAAAAAAATTATTGTATCACTGTGAGTCAAGGAACGAGACACAAGATTACATGACTAATTGTATAAGAGAAGAGTACTATAATATATATAAAGCATTTTGTGTTTAAAAAAACAAGATAAATCAATTTATAGATTATAAAGTGTAATCTGAAAAGAAATAACAATATATAGTATATACATGGGAGATATATATATGATGTGGAACAAGTTGTAGAAGGTTATTTGGCAAGATAAATCAATTTATAGATTATAAAGTATAATCAAGATCGTGGAGAAATGTGGTTGTTGGTAGAAGATCGTGCGAAATTGAAATGAACGTATCTTTTAGAGTCGGGTTCGAAATCGCTATTATAATACATTTTCGGAAGCAAAACGGCATTTTGAGTTGAAATCCTAATGCAACGATGTAAGTGGTGCCAAGCTCAAATTCCAATGTTTTCAGGCCCGTTTTGTCTTTTTAGAATTTTCGTAGTTTTTATTTAATTTTCGTATTTTGTTTTTTTTAGGATTAAGATTTCTTTCAGTTTCTCATTAGGATTAAGGTTTGTTTTAGGCTTTTAAACCTCTTAAGATTGTTTTCTAGGGACTTGAATAATTATTTACGAAGTATAATAAATTATTTTTTTTCGTACAAAGAGCATTTGTCTTCTACATTTACCGTCCCGTATCAATATGTATTGTTGCATGTCTGATGTCTCCTTTACGCATCACATTTCATACTAATAAACCTGTAACAACTAAGTATAAAGAAAAACATTTAAAATATTAAATAAATTTTTACTTCACCGTTCATGTTCATAACCTAACAATGTCTCCTACTTTTTACTCTATATTATGACATTTTATGTTTCAAAAATATGTATAGGGACTAGTGTTTATAAAATGATAAATTAAATTAACCGGGAGACGACATATTATTTTTTGAGTTGGAAGTGGAATGATGATTTTAACGGATTTCTTGTTAGTAATATGGTATATTGATCAAATATATAATTGAGTATTTGAATAATAAAATGATCAAATAAGTTTAGAATTTGTCAATACACTAAAAAATTAATAAATTAACTTGAATTATTTTTATCTAGTCATCCTATCACTTAAAATAAATGATTGAAGATTGGTTAGACATGATATTTAAAATTCCTAATAGACGTATAGTTTAAATGGAAAAAGAAAACCCATCTTTTTGTTTTAGAAAAATAACTTAAGTGATTGATTAGTCTCGTATTTGTCAATGTTGATAAAATATGATTCTTATATTTTTAATATTATTATAAGTGCAAATAATTATTAGAGTTGATGTATAAAATAGTCCTTTTTATATACGAAGATAAAAACTATTTATTAACATAAACAAATAGCCATTCTTTTGCTTAAATTTTTTATGTACCATTATTATCATGTTTTTTGTGTTTTAACTTATATTCATACCCAAATTTTTATATATTTTTATTTAAAAAATTCATTATATTCCAAATAATTTATTTACTTCTCAAACCAAGATTCAACTATATTTCAAAATATTTATTTACTCCTTCAAACCAAATTATTTTCTAGGAAATTCCGGTAATATACTGGTGAACTTTCCGGCAAGGTAATGCTGGTGTATTAATGATTGTTTATTTTTTGATTTTTACATTTTTTTGTTGTAAGTCACAACATTTCATTGTCGAGTCGTGTATTTCATCCTAAAAATTATATATTATTTAAAATTTTGAAGTTGTAGTTGTTTTCTGGATAATTCATTTTTATGTCGAATTTAATCTTCCAAAAGCGGTGAGTTTTTGTTTTCTTGATTTTGTATAAGAGTTAGTATGTTATATTTTTCGTTCATTTTCATTTGAAGATGTTATTGGTGTTGTTTATATCGAAAATTGTAAGGTTGTTATTTAATTTATCAAACCTAGATTTGCGACGTAATTCACAAGTTATACTAGGACATTGTGAAATGCAGTGCACAATCGTGTATTTTCACGATAGGAGAATCCCAACTCGTGAAATGCGGTTGTTTTCATAGCACTTCACGAGTTAGAGTCTCTTACTCGTGAAATGCATGTTCGGGATCAATCATGCTTTGATTAGATCCCAAAGTCAAATGAAAATAGATGTAAAGTTATATCTTCCCAATAAAGCCATTCTGGTGTAATGTGTGTTAGTTAGCTCATCTATTAGGGATTTGTACTTAGCTTAGATAGGTCTTAGTTTGAGTAAGAATCAAACTCAATACATCCAGTCAAGAACCAACTAAGAAGAATCCAATTGACTCACCAGATGATAAGTTGAAGGGTTCCCTAAATGAGGGTGTTAAGTGCATAAGGACGAGAGAGGATGAATACACCAGAATGAAAATTTTCCAGTTTTGCTAGCCTTAACAAGAATGTGATCGAGTTTGTCACTGAACTCTCTGATGACAAGCACTGCCAGACAAAGAAATGCAATTGGAACTCAACGTGTGTACGAAAAGTGATGGAATAGAAAGACATTATCGTTCATGTACTTAGAAACATCAAAGCAAGACATAAATAAGTCAGATGCATGCAGACACAATATTGATAATGGTATACAAATTGAGTCTAAGTTCACTGATTATATGATGAATGTAAGATATGCAAGATAAAGAACATCATCAAAACAAAAAGGTAAAAAACATAAAGATTTAACATGGTTTGGAGAAACCCTTGTTGGGAAAATTCCTAAAGTGATGGAAATAATTCTATTTTAACTGTGTGTATTGATTAGATCCCAAAATCTTTGATGATTGCCCTACTGATGGGAATAATGCTCACTTGTTCTGGAGTTAGGCATTTTTTTACAGGTTTCAATAGAAGAACTACCAGCTTGGAGATGTCCAAGACTGATAAAGTTCAAGCAGTACTGAAGTCAACCATAATGATAGGAGGATCAGTACCAACATAATTGATAGAAGCTCAATCGAAAGCTCAAGCCAAGCTTAGCGATGTCTAAAGACCAAGTATACCAATCTTGATGGATCTCTTGGAGTAAAGTCGACATCAAGACTAAAGATCGGAGGCGAAGAGCGATGGAAGCAAAGGATATTGGAAAACTTAAACCGATGTCTAAAGATCCATCAAGTATACCAATGCTGATGAATAGAGCTACTGGAGTAAAGTCGAAGACTGAAGATTGACATCGGAAGACTAAAGATCGGAGACTGAAGACTCGACGCTGATGGAAGCAAAGGATATTGGGAAAACTTAATTTACCAGTGCTCCCAATGATCTATCTTGGATATTTAATCCATCATACATTGGTTATTTTCCTAACATGTTCTTATATAATTAATTGCAATATATGGGTGTTTTCTCGTGTTTACTGCGAATTTCTGACATAGTTGATCAATAGCAGACTCCAGCTTTGATCTTCAGGATTGTGATTCGGATGCCTGATCTCCAATACTGAGTGAGAGCAATCTATGGAGAACACTATAAATTTTTGTCCCCTACGATGATGAATAGTAATTTCAAAAATTACTATGATGCATGAGATAATCTGATTTTTTTTCCTACCTTATATTTATAGTGCCATCCTAGAATACCAATGAGATAGGATTCTGACACATCTAATAAATATAATAATGATCTTCTTCCCTGAAGATAATTTATTTCTAGAATAATTATCTCTTAATATCTAATAATATCAGACAATATCTATCTAGACTTAGATATGTATTAAATAAATAATACATTAATCATGAACAGTATCCCTATGGGATCTAGGGGTGAGTGAAAATATCTGCAATAATAGGTCTTGATGGGCCAGCCCAGAGATCAAATACAAGGAATAAAGATGGATCTAAAATGAATTAATTATCTTATGTTCATCCTAGAACGTAAATTAATTCATAAACACTTATTCATTTCACTAGAGAATAAATACTTACCCTTTTATTTTCGAATATGAGTCCGACTTGTACTTAGACTTACAAATCCCCGTATTTAAGATATCACACGACCATTAATTATTTATATGTAATAGCCCGAAAAATTTAAAACTTTAATTATTATTATTTAGCTAAATCGAGATTTGAAATTAGAGCGATTATTAAATTTTATAATCGTTGACGTTTCGACTTTATTTTCGAACAAGAAAATTTAAACGAATATCGGAGAACGAATACAATTTTTAAACCGAACCAGATATTTTTATACTAAATAAATTATCCAGTCAAACCACATCATTTTATATTCCCCTTCCCCACTTTTTTCCTATATAATCATTCTTTCAAACCTCATCTTTTCACCCTAAAGGATTGTATGAAGACTTACAGCAACACTTTCTTTTCCTTCTTCCTCTCATGCTTTATTAACCACACCACACCACTCTTCACACTACCAATCTGCACCACTCAAGCAAGAAGGAGACAAGGCAAGGTAAAACTTCCTCCCAAATCCTCATATTCCCTCTTTCAAATATAGAATCTATAACAATCTACAGCATACATTTATAAATGTTGAATTGCGTAAACTCACTTTACATATCCCAAACCATAACACACAAACAATAAATTCAAACAAATAAAATGCTAGATACATAAGGAATTAAACGAAGAGCTTGAGAACGGTAGAGATGCTTTTGAACGTGTTTGGACCGAGCCACTTAAGGCTCGGCCATTAACCAACGGCGACAGTAGCCGGAGAACGGCGGCACAACTAGACGGCGACTTTGCACACGGTGGCGCTGCACGTGACGGAGCAGAGGCTACGCCGTGCTGAGGCGTGTCTGGAGCAGGGCAGAGGCACACCGTCGTGCTACTGACAACGATGCTCTTTTGCCGGCGTGCTGGAGATCGTGGCGTCGACAACAACGGCCAAGGTCGTCTGCGATGCGGCATGGGTCGATCGAAGAGGAAGGATTCCATTTTTCTTTTGTTCGATTTTCAGATCTGTGTGTGTGTCTTTGCGAGGAAACGAGGGAGATGAGTGTCTGTGAGTGTGTGTGATTGAGAGGAAAGAGAGGAGGAGAGCCGTGGCGGACGATGGAGGCGACGGCAACACGCCGTGTCGGCGACGCGCCGTTGCAGAATGAACGACTGTGGCAGCGTGTGCGTGTATGTGAGTGTGGGTCGTGCGCGTGAGTGAGGAGATGAGAAGAGAGTAGAAAGGAGGTTGAAGTCGCGACGGCTCGCCGACCGGCGACATGGCCGGCCGGCCATGGGGGAGGCGGCAGACCGCGTATGTGTGTTGTGTGTGAGCAGCGGATGAGAGAGACGTGAGAGTGGAGATGGGGCGGCGCATAGGGTAGTAAATTAGGTTAGTTTAATTATTTTTCTTGTTGGGCCGTATTCGTTGGGCCGTTTTTAAAAAAAGTTTGGGCCAAAGCAAAGTGGGCCAAAATTAATGGTAATGGGCTGCTAGAGTTTTAATTTTAGTTGTGTGTTGGGCCTTAATTTCACATGAGCCGATTTTAATAGGTATGGGTCAAATATAGTTGGGCCCTTGTAATAAATTAATATGGGTTTTTAGAATTAATTGCTATGGGCTTCTGAAATTAAATTAATATGAGCCTTTAGAATTAATTGCTATGGGCTTCTGAAATTAAATTAATATGGGCCTTCAGAATAAATTGCTATGGGCTTCTGAAATTAAAATGATATGAGCTCTTGAATTAAATTGATATGGACTTTTAATTAATTTTAAGATGGGCTTATACTTATTTTAAATGTTGGGCTAAGTATATAAATGGATAATGGACTTAAATTAATTACTTCTAGAATCCATTAAATTAAATTAAGGATTGAATTAATTCCATATTATTTAAATATGAGGTTTAATTCTAATAATTAAATTTTGAGATTAATTCTTAATTAATTAAATAATAATCTAAATATCAATTATTTAGAGTGAGTTAATTAAATTCATTAGATTGAATGAGGTCTAATTTTTAGAAATTGAATAACATGATTAATTAATTATATTAAAGAATAATTTGAGAATTATTCTTTTTAAGTGATTTACTTATATAATGAGATAGACCTTATGTATTTTGTTACAAATGTGTGATGAGAAATAAATCATAATTAGTGGATATCTAAGATTAATTAAATTAATTTGATTGATTAATCAAATATTATTGGACTTTTAAATTTATCCACTTAATTAATATTTAATTATGGATCTACTTAATTAAATTGGAGATTTAATTAAGTAATAAGTTGCTTATGTCAAATAGATGATTGAGAAAATTTTATTTAAGCAACTTAAATTTATAAAACATTTGTTAGATGATGATTGCATTACGAGAAATATTTATTAATTGTGTAGTATTAGTATGAGTTTCTCGGATAGAATATGTGGGACGTGTGAGACGAGAAACGCGGCGAAGAAATTTTAGCAATGAATGAGGATTTGGAACTCGAAAACGTTGATACGCGTTAACAAACGACGAATATTAGTTATGAACTTAAGATTAATAAATTATACGAAACGACGTGGAGAAACATCGATGGAAGGGAAGAATGCAACGTCGAAGTGTCACCTATCGTTATGACGAGACCAATCGAATAGAAGAAATATGAATATTAATTAAGTCATATCGATGGACGAGAATCCTAAAACCAAAGACTTAAAAGATATCGGTGTCGAATCTTAATGATACTTCTCGAAAGAAGCGAATAACATACTAAATCATATTTATTGCGTTGACAAGGTCCAGCGTGGACGTAAACGATAACAACAGAGGATCGCTAGCAGATATTCCAAGAAGGACAATTCTTGAGGTGGGCTTTTCTTGAAACAAAATGATTATGCATAACTCAAAGCATGATTTACAAAAGCTTTATGAAATATTATCGCATGAACTGTTATTGACTGCCAAATATTTATGTTTTGTTGTGTCCATATCTGAGGTTGGTTTGTCCAAATGTGGGACGAGAATTGATTGGTATATCCAATGTGGTATGTGAATGAGTTGGTCCACCAACGTTAAAAAAGGGTAACGATCGGATCCGACTTAGTTGAGGACTAACTCGGATTGTGTACACGTGTGATTGTGTGTTAAGGTTAGCTACCTCGACCGGTCACGGCGACTATGTGTAGGTGGCCACCTCCATAGTGCGCGAATGAATGAACGTATGATTGATGAATGAATTACGGATATGGAACAACGTGGATGAAATAGTCGGCGGACACTTTTGGAAAATGATAAAATATTTGATAGGCATGAGCCTTTTCAACTAAAATCCTCATGTGCTATTGTGGGCAGTTCAATAACTTTTAAGAAGAAAATGTTTTCGAACGAGTTCATCGAGTACTTTTTACTTAGCCCGCATATTCTTTTTGATGTGCGGGTTGAGCAAGGATTGATGATGGGTGCGAGGTGGTGCAAAGTGGTAGTGGTTTTGTTGCTTTAATTGAAGGATTTCTAGAACCTTGAGCATGCATCATCATATGTATGTTCACACGTTTATTTACTGCCAAACTCTGATGTTTTGTTGGTATCTGTTGATTATGACTGCTATCATATCGTATTGAACCGGAGGTCGTACTCGTTCCTTGAAGTCGCCTGATTGAGTTAGACTTGAACATAGAACATTTTGGCAAGTCTTTTCGTGACTGAGTTTGACTGATAAAGCGTATCCCTTTTAGTCTACGCATTTATTCACAATTGATTGGTTAATCGTATTGGTTTAAATTATATATATCCGCTGCATTTATCATACCAGTGACGATCCATGTGATCCGTACTTTCTTTGGAAGTCGGGTCGTCACATTATAGCACCCTGACTGCTTAAAAATAATTAATCTCTTTAATTTTCTTAAGTCGTATCACTCAATTTTATTATTGTAATTGAGCTAACTCAACCTACATGGTTTAATATTTTGACCTCCTTAAGGGGACGTCATCATCCTAAACGGATATGGTGACTCGGTACAGTTAACCAACATGACATACAAGCACTGCATCATCCAAAATGTGAAGAATCTTGGGCTATTACATGTAACCCTCACCCATAACAAGTCAAAGTGATGGTCAGTAACTCATACTCACCTAAAATCTTATCGAGGTTTAGATCAACATAAATTCACCGAGATCTATTTTCTTCACAACGGTCAGATATAAGAACCCATCTCACTATGATCCATCAATATTTCAAGATATATCAGCATAGACAAACAATCAAGTCAAGTTACTTCTTATTTATACTGCTGCCTATACCGATAACTCGTTCTCAAATTGTCTCAACTGTGATCCTTTTTATATCTCAACTAGCTTAACTAATTATACAGACTTCTGTAATCTTTTACACACTGTATGGTTTAACTTTTGTATGAGATAATGAGACAACATATCAATAAAGAAGATCATAATAGTGGTAATAGGAAACATTGTATACAAGCTCAACCAATCTGCTTTCAGTATACAAATCTTACAAAGGAGTCGGATATGACAAGTGTCATACCGATAGCTAACTACCCATACTAGAAAGTCCAAACTGGCAACTGAAAGTCAAAGCTGCTGATGTTACGACCGACTACTTAATTAAATGATTAACTAAGTAATCATGTTATGACTGGATTATATTAAGAACATAATAAATTCCAATCTGCAATGACTTCAAGGATAAAAGGATTTAACTATTTGATTGACAACCAAAAGGGATCCAAATCAACATTTAAAGTTTACATATCATACAACTCCAACATACAAAAGAGTTTATCATAAGTTGACAACAAAATCATAAGAGTTTGACAACGAAAGAGTGGTTGAATGTCATGTATGAGGACATGACATTCAGGGCACTACTATATGTATATCAAAAGCACTAGCTCAGCTTCCTCATTCATCGCCATCTCCAAGCTCACCTGCACATTCAGAAAATATATGCGATGCGTGAGTACTAAAAAGTACTCAGTGGGTTATCGCCAAAATTTAAATTTTATTCTCTTGCCAAACTTTACCTTAGACAAACTTTAAGATAAAATAAAACTTGTTTTGGCTTTCATAAACAAAGCACTTTATGAATTTGTAACAATGCAATCACATGTCATGTTATGTCGGCATTATCTTCCTGTTTTGGCCATGAAGGTTACCAATCACAGTCCTACCCTATCTACGTCATTTGATACTGAGAAGTATGCCTCATTCTCAATACCTTGACCGGACTACATAATTGCAATCTCACGGTCATAATTGTATACATAACCCTTCCGTAGATAGGTAACATGATCTTATACTCAACATATGGCAATTCAATCTTTCACAAGAATATGCAAGATATAAATGAAACATTCAATATTATGCACACGTTAGTAAAATAAAATAAAATAAACCCACCTGGAACGTCGTTACTCCACAAGTTCTTCTTTTTCGTCCTTCAATCTTTCTTTATCCTTACTTGATCCTTGTAAATAAAATAATTATTGAACTTAGCAAACATTCTTAATCACTTGAACAGATCACATCTCACTCTTAGTTTTATCTAAATCTAATATTTAGGTTAGACTATTGCATCCCTTCATAACTCATTTCTTAGTAAACTTTAATTTTAGGAAATTATATAAAATTCTTTAACCAACATAATTTTCATAGTTTATACTTAGTTTTATCAATGAATATCATCTTACCTTAACTTAAGGCACACAAGCAAATCAATCTCTTTTATGAACTCATCATAAGCTTACTAAATTAATTCTCAAAGCATCTTAACAATATACCATATCGTATAAAATTACGATAGAGTAAGTTTATAAAAAAAAAATGGCAAATCATTCCCAATTCACCTAAACTTATTCAAAATCCACCAAATCATCATCATATGTCTAAATATACACTTAGAAACTTAAAATAAGTTCAAACTCTTCCATTCACATCATATTTAAACTATGCCATTCAACCATAATATTATGCAATTAATTGAACTTTTCAATCCATAATCAATTTAATTCCAATCAACTTATATATATGCTTATCCATCATCAATGATCACCAATCCATAATCAATTTCAAGCCTAATCAAACTCATCATATAAATCCTTCAACTTAGCTTAAACTTACCAAATTCAACTTTCACATTTCGAGTTAATAAAATTTCATAAATTCAAGTAAGCATTATTTATATCCTAAATCTCAAAAATCATATCAAATAAGTCAAATAAAATCAAGAACTCAAAGATCATTCAACCCCCTAGTTTTTGAAAATTAGGAATTATATATATACATTCAATTTATTCCAATCTTCTACTAAATCGTGTTTATTTCCATTTAATCACACATATATAAACTCAATTGATGAATCAAATCATAACAAATAATCAACATACAAAAATGAGGGTTTATGCCTTCCTACTTGATCCCACAATTTCAATAATTTAAACCATAAATCTTTGATATATAAGCATTATAAGCATAGAAGATTCAATATACATAGCAAAAATTAAACAATTCAACCCTAATCTAAACTTGGAATTTTTGAAATTTTAAGGATATAAGAGAAGATGAATTTCTTCAATTTAACCATAAAAGTTTGGATTAGATATGGTATTTATCTCTTTTATGAAGATTTATACTTAATTCACCACTTAATCTTTGGAATAATTGAAGAAAATTTTTAGTATGTGTGAGTGCCGAAAATGAGGGAGAAAGAGAGAGTTTTGAGGATGATCAATATGATTGTTTATTCTAGAAGATATATATATATATATATATATATATATATATATGACTTCATTTATTTATTCATTTTCCTTATTTATCACAAATTTCTAGGATAGTCTTTAATTTATCTTCTAAAACTACTAATATTGGACTTTAATATTCTTTAATAATAAAAACTCAATATTCACATAATATAAAGATCCAAAACAAATAAATCAATTATTTGAATACAAACCATATAAATATAGATTTAACTCTTTTATATACAAATAATCAAATAATTATTCTATTTATTCTAAAACTTTCAAAATTATTAAAAAATTCCTTATCACTAGATATTAATAAAATAAAATTATTTAAGCCACTTACTAGTTTAAACATTATTCCATTTCATTTTATAAATGAATCTCATATAAACAATAATTAATACATTTCTTAAAAACATTTCTATTTGAAGAAATTTTTCATTCAAGCATATAATACTAAACATATATCTCCTATTTTATCTTAATAAAATTTGTTTCTAAATAATATTTATATCTTCTAAATTCTATTTATTCGATTAGCAATTAATCGAATTTTTATTGTTTTCTATTTTATTATGCACTTATTTATCGATTTTTAGGGATGCAATGTCTTTAAGTCCCCAATTAGTACTTAATTAGCCTCTAATTAAAACTATAAGATTTTCGGGTTACTACAGCTGATCAATAGTCAAAGCTGGTGACATGTAGTCAAAGCTGACTCAGGTTCTCAAACTGACAAAGATGAGAGTCTAGCCTGCTAATAAAAGACAGAACAATCTCAATTGGCCCAACCTGAAATCAACGTACTACCAAAACACGGAATCAACTCAACTGAAGAAATACGAAAAATATTTAAGCCTTGAGTGTTTGACTCGCCATGTGTGGTAGCGTATCTGCAGAAGATCCTGATATACCAGAAGACCTTTTTACAGTATACGATGATGCAGACCCTAACAGTGGCCTACGATGATTCAAACGGGAAGAATTCAAATGACAATTAGAAGAACGTGATTGGTTTTCCTTCCAATGGTAATATTTATCATATTCTCTATAAATACGCACAAAATCCAACATTTGAAGGTTACCCGCTGCACATTCTTATTGTCTAAATCATTCAAAGTTCAAAGCTCGAGTTTATCAAACAATAATTTCGAAGAAGGAAGTTTACATTGCTGTCAGTAAACATTCAAAGCTCAAATATAATTACCAGCTCAAGGTTTCAGTATACACTTACTTAAGTCTATGATACTACTCTTGTATATCTTAAGCCTAGATATATGAGTTTGTCGCTGTGACATCTCAGATTTTAGTTGAAAAACCCTCTACAGAAACACCCATGTTTAAGTAGAAGTTTGGGCAAATAAGGTGTTAGTTGTTGAAAGATTGATTATCTTACACCTGTAAGCAAGAGGTTTAGGTCGACTGCACCAGTAAGCAATTAGAGGTTTCCTAGTACCCGCAAACGTAGCAGGAATGCCAAGTTAGACGAGATACAATAAGGTTAACTTTGTATCTAAGTTTACTCTTGTACCCGTAAACAATACTGAATCCAAAGTTAGTTGATTAACTGAGTGATCAGTGTGGACGTAAGAGCTGACCTCTCCAAACCACGTAAAACTCAACGTGTTATTTACTTTCAAATATTTACATCCAGTATCGTATTTTATATTGCATATTATTTGAACTATCATCACCAACACACAGCAACACATCATCGATTTAAAAGACTCTATCAATATCAGTTTGATACCGGACAAATAAATTGAAAACTGACTAAGAAATATTTAACGAAGTATTTTGAAGCCAATTTATGTATTTAGTAAGGCAAATACAGACCACCACATTTCGTACGTACATCAGTTATCAGTCCAACTGATCATCTGCTTCAACAATCAGTGAGCTTGCTAACTTATTTTACTCAGTACAAGACTCTCCTTATTTGAACTGACCAGGAATACTGACACTAATACTGAACTGTCAATTACTCGACCAGCTATAATCAATGGCCAGTCAAGACTTGTGTAAAGAAAAAAATTTAAATTTACCTAATTGATATATTCCTTTATACACCAGTACGTATCCCGAGAGACCCATCAACCCTTCATATCACTAATTTTCTTGGTCATGACTTTTTATTATATTATACATTATCGATTTTAACTAACAATGTCTTAAATTAGAGAAAATTATCGAAATCTATCTCTGGACAAAAAAATATATGCTAGAAAGTCAAGTATGATAGTTAGGAATTTGTCATGACTTGATTTTACAAAAAAAATAATTCTTACATATGTATCTCCACATCAAGCAACATCAAAATTTTGATGATCCTACTCAATTTTCAAATACCAAAAAATTTGTTTAGTGATAGATTTGCATGTGCTTTTTGTATTCACGAATATAATTGATTAAATTCAATAATTTATGATAGAATTAAGAAATGTTTATGGTTCACAACATATTAACTATTTAGCCTCTATTACAATATTATATTATTTTCAAGATTCTATATAATATCTTTGTAAATGCCACTAATATATGTTAAGGGTTAATTGTCATAAAATACATCAATTTTGGTCACTTTCTAATTTTGTAGACAAGCTTTAAAAATTTGAAATAAAGTATACTAACATTGTTTCTGATTTTCACCCATAATTAAATTTCCCCTAAATTAGTTTGGAGTTGGCAAAACCGAGAATGATGTGGCAATTCAAACTACGATGTTTTGATTCTATCAAATTACAGAGAAATTATAAATAAATAAATAAATAAATATAAGTAAAATAAATGTACGGTACAGACTTTTAGGAATATTTAGGAATATAAAGTCAATTTTAGCATGAATACTCTTGAATACATGAAAATGATGGCCAATATAGGGAAACGATAAATAGTCTTTAGCAAATGAGGGCCAATATAGTGAAACCGTCTGCTCTAGTTTTGTGATCATAGTCTAACTTGAAATATTAATTAAGTCTATATTGACTAGATCTTTGACAATCACATTTGACGCGATAAATATAATTAATAACTCTTAACTATAATAGAATCTAAAGTTTAATCTGCCTGAAGCTTGAGTTTATAAACATGAAGAATAAAAATAAGGGAAAATACATAATTTTAGCCTAATTTGACTTTGTAATTTGCTTGAAACTTGAGCTTATAAACATGAAGTATAGGGGTACAAGTTTGGTATTGGATATTCGGTTATTCGTATAACCAAACCGAATTTTCGGTTATCGGTTTACTGAATAACCGAAAAAATTGAATCGGTTCGATATTTGGTATCAAAATTTTAGAAAAATCGGTTATCGGTATACCCGATAATCGAATGAGTATATCGAATAAACCAAAATACTGTATATATATATATATATATATGTATTACAAAATATTATTCTATCAAATTTTATTGTAGACTAGTTGGTTTGGGCGCTAGCCTAAGCTTTTTGCCCGGGTTCGAATCCAGCCAAAGCCAACCTATTATTTTTATGATAACGGATTAATTATAAATATAGTTAAAATGAATATATTACAAGAAACTATAGCAGCTTAGTTGGATAGATGCATGTCTCTTTTCATTGAAATAGTGAGTTCGATTCTCACTTGAAGAAGAATTTAGTTTTTTTTTTTAAAATGAACCGGGTAACCGATTAACCAACCGGTTCGGTATTTGGTATATACATTTCATGTAGTTCGGTTTCGGTTAACCGAAACCGAACCGATTTCCACCTCTAATGAAGTATAATAAATTAACTTTGTGACAATTTTAGCCTAATAAATCAATAATACCTTAATCAAGCCCAATGAATTGATTTTGCGATAATTTTAGCTTATAAGTGATTTTTCGGCATCAAAAAGCACAATTAGCACCGGAAATAATATGTAACTCATAAGTCAATTCCAACGATGTTTTTGGTTTGTGCTTTCTATATGTCATTTTTCGTTGACGACTATACTTTTTGGTGCCAAAAATCACTTATGGACTAAAATTGTCATAAAATTAATTCATTAGGCTTGATTAAGATATTATTGATTTATTAGGCTAAAATTGTCACAAAGTCAATTTATTAGGCTAGAATTGTGTATTTTACCCTAAAAATAAAAACAAAAGACCCCAATTAAATGTCATTCAGATATCATTAATCTATGAGTAACCATACGTTTAAACGAAATATACAAACAACTGCATAGGCATGTAGCCAATTGATTTCATACAATAGTGGACACAATATATTCTGTCTTGTAATAAATTTGCATAACTATCCACATCATACAATATACAAAAAAAATAAAATAATAATTATATAAATAAATATTTCAGATCATATACACAGCGTTAATTAAGATTTTATACATAGATAATTTGTTGCTTATATCTGTAGCAGGTTAATTTTATTTATTTGACTTTCTAGTATATTAATTACATAGCATCGAATATGTATATGCCTCTGAAAAGAAATTGAATTTTCCTTGGAAATATAGATTATTTTGTGTCGTGAAAACTTGGATCTAGATTGGCCTGAGACATATCGGGGCAACCTTTCGTGTTTTTGGAAATTTACGTGAGTTGTAAGTATTTATTTATAAAAATAATCTTATGAACAATTTAGGCACTAACTATTAATGCTACAAACTTAAGTTCAATAATTTTAACACTAATTATCTGGATGCAAGCTCAACATCAAATATATTGATGACTGCAAGCTAAGAATATAGATGCACCTGTCACCCTTAATTATTATAAAAGTAAATACTGGCGGAGAAATTAAAAGTCAGCTAGATAAGTAATTATATCACCTAATTTTATGTATTAATTACGCAGTAGCCAAAGTTCCCTCTACAAGTAATTAAGCTAAATTACACACATAACTCTTTAAACAATTACTTCCAATTAATAAGTTTAGTTTGTAATGGTACAATAATGCATTTGAATAAAAACTCCTATACATCTGTCCGTACCGAAAAGACAGAGAAAATTATCATTTGTTCTCAAGAAAAGTATCATTTACTTTGAAAAAAAGTATCATTTATTTTTTACATTGTAATTTGAAAGTATCATTTATATTGAAGAAAAGTATCATTTGTCTTGAAAAAAATATTATTATCCGTACATACAGATGTCCGTACAAGAAACCACATCATGCATTTGCAACTTCCCTCTATAACCTTTAGTTGAAAAACGTGGTACTATTTCCAATAGGTTAACAGCTAGAAAATTTAAATTATGTTAACAATACTATGAATAGTTATTTTCTTAATTCTTTTATAAAGAGAGTTAGGTTTAAATGAGAACTATTTTTATCCTAAAAATTAATAATCAAATAAATTTATTATGAAAGGTTATGAATCCATTGGAATGTGATTGAATCCAAAAATCAAGAAATTTCCACTCGGGTTCAAATCCCATGAGAGGCGTGGATTCAGTAACTTTCACAACGAGTTCATCATTTTTAGATTCTCACGATAAAAATAATTTTTACGTTAATCCTTATATATATATTCCTTATCAGTCGCTTCCTTCGTAACACATCAAAGTAAACATAAAATACATTAATTAATTTACCACATTTGACCTTACGTTCTTAGTTTGATTATGATTGTTGTTTACTTGCATAGGTTAGTAATCTTTGATACCTTTTTTAATCTTGTAAGATATGTATGTGTCTTTACAATATTTTACATGAACATCAAGATGCTCATCAAAAATAGAAAATAGAAAATAAAAAAATAGAGGATCTTCTTTATTTGAAGATCAAGAAAGTAATTATCTATATAAAACAACAAATATTACACTTTCCAGAGCGTCACTAGCACACAAGCTAGAGTGCATTTCATCATATGTTTTAATATTCTTACCAAAAACCTGCACAAAATGACATCATTTTAGGACAAATTTTATCGCGTCAAAAAGTTTTAAGTATGTCGAATTCGTAAAATGTGTCAAACATTGTGATTTATTTGAAATTTACCATATTGTTGATTTTGCTACAAAGAATCAATATTCCGCTTATAGTTTTTTACAAGAGTCAATTTAAGACCCGGAATACAGGTTATATCCATCAATGACCTAAATAATATAAGACCAAATAACATTTTGTAAGAAAAAACTTATAAGATGAGGGGTAAAAGTAAAAATCTAAATCTTATAATAAATAAAATGTTCAATGACCTTTTGTCTACCAATTTTACATATGGGAGTGTGGGAATAATAGAAGAGAATAAAGAATAGGACAAAACAGAATCAATTCAAAATCTCAAAATTTATCTTCTTTATCTCTTACATATGCAATAACTTCCTTCATCTTTTTCAAATTTTCAGTTTTCTTCAATTCTTTATTCCAAGGTAACTAAACACTTACGTTCTTTAATTTTTATTGTCTTTGTTTTACTAATTTAATAATTATATATTAAATTATTTATTTTGACATTGTAACCTCCTCTCTCATTTAAAGAAAAGGGGATAGAACCATTAATCTAACTAAGAGTTAGCACTTTTTATAATATACTCCCCCGGTCTCTCTCTAACTAGCTCGTATTCCTTTCTAGGAATGATCGTCTCACTCTAAGTGACTCATATTAAAAAAGATCATTTTTACACACGAAAATGCCTTAAATTCCATGAGCCACATTATTTTACACATAAAACACAACTTTTATTAATCTATATGTTCAAAAACAATGAGTCGCTTAATGTGGAATAGAATGAATAATTTTTATTACAATTATTTAAATTATTCTAAATTTTTTTCCCCACTTGAATTCCACGATAAGGACTCCTGCATACCTATTGCCTCGCATTCCTCAACACGCAAACACCCTGGGAAGCTTAGAGCGCTCGCAGCAACGAAATCTACTAATTTAATTGAACGTACGTAACAAATTGCAACATAGCAAAGAGTTCAAAAACTAAATTTGAACCAAATTAAACTTCAAGAGTACCATTGCTAAAATAATTGCCACTTCAAACATCCAATCATAATATATATGAAAGTTAATTAAGTAATAAAATATACTTTATTCCCGTAAATATCATGAATCTTCATCGCCATGAAACAATACACTATTTTTTCTTGCTACAAGAAGTGCGAATCTTTTCCTTCGAGAGGACCAATGCTTAGTGTAGATAATGAGCCACCCAAAGAGAATGAAACTTTCCCATTGAAACTGTTGTAATTCGATCATTGATCTTTGCTCAAAATCTACTAACTTTTAATCAATTGAATTAAACCTGAAGGTACACATGCTACTTTTTCTTCTTTAATATATAATTGATAAAAGGAAATGGAGATTGAAACCAAAAGATGGACCTGGTTTTTGTTGAATCACACTCACATGGTTCATGGTGTGTGCAATTTTATTGCGTAAAGCAAAATAGGTTTTATTGATTAAAAGTACAAAAAACGAATTTATATTATTTAAAATGGAGATTGTGGCAAGTGTGGTAGATAGTAGCTATGCATGTTTGGTGACATTAAATTCCACGATAAGGACTCATGCATACATATATATGGTTTTCCAAGAATTTGATATTACACCCATTTTTTTTGTTTAAGAGAAAAAGATATATAAAAGATAAACCCTCCATATTAAAAACGAAAATTTGTATTTTGTCTGTACTTTATTAGTAACATTTAGTTCTTATACTTTTAATTTACATGTATTTGCATGAAATGCATTTATTGTACGTTGTAAAAATGTAGTTCTTAATTATTTGTATTTCAATTTAAATTATGGAGTTATGTTTGTGGTCAATGTCATCTGATGTATGGAGCTAATTTTAGTAAAATTAAATTCAATTTTACTAATAAATTAAAGTAAGATAAAGTGATTATATTGCAAGTAAAATTATATATATATATATATATATATATTATAAACCTTGCTCAAAGGAACAAAATTGAAAGAATAGTCTTGTGTTTCTTCGTTCTTTATTAATTAAGAACAATTAAAATTGATTGTAAGCTGGTTCTTCAAAGAAGTATGTACAAAATTTGGACCATACAATTATAGAAAATATTAAAAGGAAAAAGAAATGAAAATGAAAATAAAATAAAATAAAATGAACCAACATTGATGGGCCTTATTCTTGACAAGGAATAAAGCCCGTTGTTTGTAACACCAAACTATTGATTTTCCCGTATTAATTCTGTTCATAGCCCATTCTTATCGTAATACTAATATTACAGGTTGAGGGTTTCTCATGTACATTCGTCTGTATATACGAACTTTGATATTTTTCTTCAAGGTAAATGATATTTAAGCAAGTCATACTTTTTTAATGTAAATTAGTACTTTTCTTAATAAAAATAATATTTTTGTCCGTCTGTACGGTAGGGACGGATGTACAAGAGCTTTTGTGTTACTCGTTATGTTTTTAGATACTACAACTGATAAAGTTAAACAAACAATTTATTGAAATCTCTAAATACTAGCGTTCCTTACATGAAAAATGAAGGAGAGATAGTTTAAGCGCATATCTACGATAAATCATTAATCGAACAAAATCAACCACAACTAAATTTACTAAGAATTGTATAAAAACTATAATTCTAATAATCTTCAAATTTATATGAATTAAAGAAAGCATCTTGAACTTAAATTTAACTCATCGTTACGGGCCATGCAAATTATCTGTCTTTATGATCACTTTACATTGAATCGTAAAATAAAATAATATTTAGGAACTGCAAATCCCATGAATTAATAATTATTCCGAAGTCATGATATATTTGTACAAATGATTTTTATTTATTAAAAATAATACACTTACCGTGACTTATAAGATTTATTTGGATCTCCAATTTTGGGCCTCTCAGTGATATGAAATTCAGTTCAAAATTAGATTGGTACTCTAACCGTGGGCCTTTGATATTGCTAAGGAGACAACTTTCGTACGTAGCCTTATAAAGTTTCCAGCCCTGGAGTTGGTGTTTGTTTCATTATTGGTCGATTCTATATATAGTCCACATTTTCGAAACGAAGACTTTTCTATCACTACGAACTTAGCTTAATTGGTTAAGAACTAATATATTTTGAACAATGCATTTCCTATCACCATCTTCACTCGTTATGTTCTTGATATGAGAGCTCTCTCAAATATGAATCCGTTGACAAAGGTGACGAATGCGGATTTGAGTGAAGTTGTCGTCACGGGTTTAGCTCAATTGGTGAATGATTAGAAGTTTGGAATAATGATCAAAGGTCAAGTCCTAGCAGCCGCAATGTGAGAGTTTCACAATCTTTAGGGTATTCCTTGTGGGCACTATGTACTAGTTGGGTATGGGATCTCCCGGGAGTAGGGGTGAGCATTCGGGCGGTTCGGTTCAAAACCGAACCGAACCCGAAGAACCGAAAAACCAAATTTTTTAAAAAACTCAAACCGAACCGAACCGAATTACTGTACAAAACCGAACCGAAACCGAACCGAAATATTCGGTTTGGTTCGATTCGGTTCGGTTTTAACCGAATTAAAATTAAAATTAATATAAATATTATAATATATATATAATATAATATATAAATATAATTATATATATATAAATATAATTATATATATATAAATATATATAATATTAACCAATTTAAATATTAATAATATAAATAACACATACATATATATAATATATATATAAAAATATAATAATAATTAATTAAGTGGTTCGGTTTAAAACCAATTTTTTAACTAAATCGAACCCGAACCGAATTAATTTCGGTTTGAAAATTTGAAATCGAATCAAACCAATTCTTGTTTAAAACCGAACCAAACCGCCCATTTCGGTTCGGTCCGGTTCGGTTTTCGGTCCGATTCGGTTTTGCTCACCCCTACCCGGGAGGAGAGAATCCCCTTTTGGAGCGAGGGTTTGAGAGAGCTTATGGGACTCATTGCTAAGGTCATCCCCAATAGTCAACTGCAAACTCAAAATTGAGTAAAAAGTAACTTTAACGTAACTACAAACGCATACTCATTTTTGTATTTTATGGACTCTCTCCTCTAAGCCCATAAACGAGTTTGCACTATTCAAAAATGCAATTCTTTTTTAGTTGAAAATAAATTAATCTATTAATTGAGGAGGAATATATACAGAATATTCTTTTGAGCTATAATTTGAGTTTATTGATTGGAGATAAATTACTGTTTTAAGGGACAATTACAGCAAAATGATGAGTATTGGAGATGTTCTCATGACTTGTGGTTGGTGTATGTCATATGTATGGTTTGACTAATATTATTGTGCACAATTTAGATTTTTATGCTAAATCTTGTAGCGTGAAGTGATCTAGGGGGTTTTGGCTCATTAGTTGGGGACTTTAGCCTCGAAAGGTGATGAATAAAATGAGGTGTCTTTTCCGTATAAAAAAATATATTTGTATTTAATTCCAATGATATCGTTTTGCCGTTGCATTATTCTTACTTAAAATATTAGAAAAAGACTCTTGAGTTCGATAATGATTAGATGTTCTCTTAAGAGCTCGTAAACTATAAAGAAATCTACAAGTCATTTTTGTTTCTTGAGTAATCTATACATCATTTTTTAAATAGCATGTAAAATACCAGTTTTGCTTTTTCTGCGTATTAAAAATAGTCTTGAAATTTACGGTGCACTACTATGAAAAAGCTAATAGAGAAGGGGCAATGTCAGTTATCGTAGGGTAAAATTGTCAGTTGTTGTAGGTAGTGGTGTCGTAGGGTACTGAAAAAATGATCTTAAAGACAACGGACATTTTGCGTTGTCGCAGCTAGATACAACAACGTACAACAACTGATGTCGTATAGCTTAAAGTCCGTTTCGTAGATACTTACGACATCGCCAAATGCCCATAGTCGTAGATTTAATGTCCGATGTGATAGATAATTACATCATTAATAGATGCCCGTTGTCATAGATCATAGAGCCCGATTTCATTTTCCTCTATCAAATTGGTTTTTGACTGTTTTCATACGTAGCTGTTGCCTTAGGTTGCATATATTTGTTTTTGACTTATTTTCATATTTGCATAAACTTGTTTATCATATATATATTTAGTATTTAATAAAAGTCCAGAATTTTAATTCAACCAATCAATCCTAATTGTAATCAATTACAATCCAATCAATCCTAAAATTACCAAAACATTCTCAACAAGACAACTTTTATTGCAGAAGAGTATGAATAAATATCAAATCCTTAATTTACCAAAATTCTCAACCAAACCGAACACTCTTTATCACAACTACAATGAACACAGTAGCGATATTTACTTGTCCATGTTGCCCTTCACTTCTTGTGAAGATCGAGCAAATTCTTTTTATCTGTGTCAGAACCCTTGTAGTTTGCTTCAAACTCTTCGATATCAGACTCAGTGACCTGCAAGTGATATCAAAGTGTTTGGTGTGCTGACTAAAGTATGATTTAACTAGTTACTTGGAAAGCTACAAAGCACACGACAGTAGACTGACCTTTTTGTACATGGCTCGAAAAAATGTCTGCAAGTTCTGGATGACATCTTCCGCTAGATCCTATTAATCAGTAGATAAGCATGAGCATTGAGGGGCTTAAAAAAAAGATCATGTACGGCTAATGTAAACCAGAAAATGCATGATAATAGCAACAACATCTAAAAAAAGATGAACAAAATGATTAGTTCAATTCTTTTCCCTCTATTGTAGTATAACTAAATCCTCAACAATGTCAATCTCAAACCTCAGGCTCCACAACATCCTCAGAGCAAATCTATCAAACAGAGAAAATAAAAGGAAAAAACCAATATATCTGCAGTTGAGATAATTATATACACATATAATCTTATGATTGAAGTTATATATATCCGACAAGAAAAACTTATTGAAACTCAAAAAAATACAACTGCAAAATCTTTCAATTACAAGAATTTAAGATTTAAGAGGTGTTTCTGAGTTTATAAGCTCCCAAAACAGCTTATAAGCTGTTTTTTAAAAAACAGCTTATAAGCTGTTTTGGCGAGCTTATAAGCTCAGCCAAACACCCTCTAAGTCTTCGCGCCTACAACTTGTCATGGCTGCGTAGAAATTCTGAGGGCTTCCAGAATGCAGTCTCGCTCCATAAGAGTTGGACTGGCAATAATGAATCACTTTACAAAATACAAATCATTATCTCGATTCTGCTGAACCTGCAAAATGAGTAAGGATTTGATTATTAAGCGTGCAAAACTCAAACTTTGTCAGAAAATCAAGAAATGAAAATTCTTGGACTGATGCAATGCGAGAAGTGTAGGATATGCAAAGTGTCCGCTATTGGTGCTAAAGGTGGTAGAGGCAAAGGGAACAGTGGGAGCAGTGAGAGTAAGAACATGAATGTCATCGGAGGTGTGAAAAAGCCAAAGGAGAGGCACATGTACTTCAAGTGCGGCAAGATTGGGCATTGGAAGACAAAGTATCCTATGCTCAAGGCTCAAGGTACATCATTTGCTCTTGTAACAGAAACATGTTTAGCAACTTGTTCTACTCATTCATACGTAGTAGATGCGGGTGCGACTGATCATGTTTGTTACATCTTGCAGGGGTTCCTACGGATAAGGGAGCTGAGTGATGGCGAGATAACGATCTCCATGGGCAACGCGACGAAATTCGAGGTCGTTGCAGTCGGAGATGTTACTTTATACTTTGATAGGACATTTTTAGTTTTGAGAGATGTTTTATATATGCCAGAGTTTCGGCAAAACCTTATTTCAGTTTTCAAACTATTTACTCATGGATATATAGTTATTTTTGATAGTGGTGTTTCTATCATGAGAAATGACGAGTTTATCTGTTGAGGCACATTATATAATTATCTTTATATTATTTCTTCTAAGCATAATACCTATAATTATGTTGCATCTACTACATCAAACCATAAGAAGAGAAAGTTTTCACTACAAAAAGACACCACATATCTTTGGCATCTTAGATTAGGTCACATCAATCTAAATATGATCGAAAGACTGACTACGAATGGAGCATTGGGTGATATTTCGGTTACTTCGTTCTCAGTCTACGAATCTTGTATAGAGGGAAATATGTCAACCAGACCCTTCAAAATGAATGGGTATAGAGCTTGTACACAATGTTTCCTGTTACCACGATTACAATCTCCTATTTGAATTGTTTACTTGATTACATATGTATGACCCATTATTTCATACAAAAGTTAAATCATATAGTGTGTAGAAGATCACATAAGTCTTTATGATTGGTTAAGCTTATTAAGATATTAAAAGGATCATAACTGAGACAACTTGAGGACGAGTTATCGGTATATGCTGTAGTATAGATAAGAAATGACTTGACTTGGTTGCTTATTTATGCTGGTACATCTTGACACATTGATGGATCACATTGAGATGAGTTCTTTTATCTGACCGTCGCGAAGAACCTAGATATCGATGACTTTACGTTGATCTAAACCTCGATAAGGTTTTATGTGAGTATGAGTTACTGATCATCACTTTGACTTGTTATGAGTGAGGGTTACATGTGATAACCCAAGATTCTCTGCATCTTGGATGGTGGTAGTGCTTGTATGTCATACTAGCTATCTGTATCGAATCACTGTATCCATTTAGGATGATGACGTTCCTTAAGAAGCTCAAAATGTTTATTGTACTAAACTCTGCAGGTTGAGTTAGCTCAAGTACAATAATAAGGTTGAGTGATACTACGTAAGAAATTAAAGAGAATAATTATTTTACGCAGTCAGAATGCTATAAATAATTAATAGTCGTGCAATATCTTAAATACGAGGATTCGTAAATCTAAGTGCAAGCCCGACTCAACTTCGGTAATAAAATGGCAAATCAACATTTATTCTCTAGTGGAATGAATAAATGTTTATGAATTAATTTATGTTATGGGTTGAACATAATATAATTAATTCATTTTAGGCCCATCTTTATTCATTGGAGTTGATCCTTGTGCTAGTCCATCAAAACCTCTTGTTGCTGATAATTTCGCCCATGACCTTGTAGAGTTTCATTGGGACTCTGTTCTGATTCTCTAGTATCTAGATAGATATTATTTGATATTATTATATATCAAAAGATAATTATTCTAGATATATTTTATCTGCAAAGATATGATCGTATTTATTAGATATGCATGAATCCTATCTAATTAGGATTCTATGAATACATTATAAATACAAGGTGAGAGAAAATCAGAATATTCCTATTCACATAATTGAGATTTTCGAAAATATTGAGGAAAATGAAGAAGGCGAATTTTTGCAGTATTCTCTATTGATTGCTCTTCACTCAGCATTGGAGAATTGACATCCGGGATACAGTCCAAAAGATCAAAGCTGGAGTCTGGCATTGATCTATTATCTGAGAAATTCGCAGGTAAACACGAGTATACATCAACGTGTTGTAATTAATTATATAGATGCATGCTAGATATTTAATCAATGTATGACGAATTAAACATCCAAGATAGATCATCGGAATAAGATAAATCAGATTTCCCTGCAAGAATATGATCTCCCGAACAGTTCTCAACTCTCATATTGGGAAGCTTATGAAGTGTGAGACAACAAAGGATATATGGGACGCGCTTGAGAGCCTCTGTGCTGGCTCAGATGAGATCAAAAAGAATAAGTCGACGAAAGTTTGTCAAACATTCGACAACTTCAAATAAAAGAATGGTGAATCCATTGATCATCTGAAACTCAGATTCGCTACAATCATCAACAAGTGAGGTATCTCTTGAGTCTGAACTTTCAGATCTTATAATTGTCTACCGCAAACTTGGGGTGAGAAATTGATCTGCTATAGGTAGTTTCTATCGTAGCAAAAATATAATAGTATGCACAGTATATATGATTTTATGGATCAGTTCGAAAAGAACGACCATTGATGAAGTTAGTTGTTCTTGTGAACAACCTGCTCTGATATCAATTGAGAGATCTCGCTGGGTACGTACTGGTGTATGGAGGGGAGAATACACCAGTTAGATAAATTTTAAAGCTTTTTCTTTTGACATGACTGACTGGCTACAGGCAGTAGGTGGTTGAATAACTGTTAGGCCAGTACTGATCATAGTACTGCTGATCAGTTCAAATAAGGGATGTCTTGTACTGAGTGATATTAGTTAGCAAACCTACTGACTATTGAAACAGTTGGTCAGTTAGACTGATAACTGATGTGCGTACCAAATTTGGTGGTTGTTGTATTTACCTTACTGAAAACTTAAAGCTAGTTTGAAACACTTAACCAAATATTGATTAGTCAGTTTTCAGTTTATATCTCTTCAATATCAATCGGATACTGATAGAAGGTTTTAAAACAATGATGTACTGTTGTTGATAACAGTTCAATAACATGTAAAACTGAAAGCAATACTAAAAGTAAATAATACATTGACTTTTACGTGATTCAGAGAGATAAACTCCTACGTTCACGGACTGATTGCTCAATCAATCCACTAATTTCATCTTAGGTCTTCTTTACGGGTACAAAAATAAACTTAGAGACTGAGTTCACCTTATAGTATCCCCTAACTCGGCGTTCCTCATAAGCTTGCTGGTGCTAGGAAACCACTAACTGCTTTCGGATGCAATCGACTTAACCTTTAGCTTACGAGTGCTAGATGATCAAACTTTCAGCAACTAACACTTTTGTTGCCTATTTGCCACAAACTTCTACACAACTTTTGAGGGTTTTGTAGAGGGGTTTACAACTATAGAATTGAGTTATCACAGGCAACTCAGTGTGTCTAGGCTAGAGATTTACAAGATGAATACCCTAGACTCAAGGAAGTGTTTACTGAAATATATGTGAGCTCTTGAGAGTTACTGATAGCACTGTGAAATTTCTTCTTTGAAATCGTTGTTTGATTGGCTTGAGCTTGAATGCTTTGAGATTTCAATTAAGCAGCGTTTTGGTTACATTCAAATGTTAGATTCTGCACGTATTTATATAGAGGAAGATGAATAGTGTCATTGGAGGAAGCACAATCAAATCCTTCTATTTGTCGTTTGAATTTTTTCCATTGAGAATCCTCGTACGTCGCTGTCAAAGGTCTGCATCATCGTACATTGTAGCCCTATAACTTTAAAAAGTCTTCCGATATGCAAGATATTCTGCAGATACACTATAACACGTGGCGATTCAAACACTTAAGACTTAATATCTTCCGTGTTTCATCAGTTGAGTTGACTCCATGTTTTATCAGCATTGACTTTAGGTTGGGCTAGTTGGGACTGCTCAATCTTTTGTCAGCAGGTTAGACTCCCGTCTTTTGTCAGTTTCGGACACCTGAGTCAGTGTGATGCTTTCAGCAAGCGTAGATAAATGGTCACTTTGACCTTTCATCAACCAGCTTCGACTTGATATAGCTAGTATTGACTACTTGTCATCAATTTTGACTATCGATAAGCATCTTTGACTTTAGGACACCAACTTTGACTCCTTAGCTAGCTTTGACTTCCACGGGAACAGTCGGCCTATTTCATCTCTTCAGTAACATTGAGTTCAGTCTCCGATCTTTCAACATTCGATCTTTCGATGTCGGTCTTCCGACGTCAGTCTTCAGTTTTTGACTTTACTCGAGTACGTAGCTCTGTTTATCAGCATCGATATACTTCAGTTCTTCAGACATCAGTTGGCCTTCCATCAGTTTTCAGTTCTACAACCTGCGATCCTTCAGTTGAACTTCTTTCAGTTGCGTTGATATTGATACCCCTATCAATATGGTTGGTTTCAGTACTGCTCAAACTCCTCCAGTCTTGGGTCTATTCAAGCTGGTAGTTTTACTGCTGAAACCTGTAACACAAATGTCTAACATAAACAGTAGCATTAGTTACATCAACAAAACAATAATCAGATGTTTTGAGAGTTAATCAAAACACACAATTAAGACATATTAATTCCTAACAACTTAGGAATTTTCCCAACAGAATGTTGTAGGAAAATATGATTTTACCATATTCCGAGGATTGATTATGTACCTTGCATTCATCTATATAATTAATTGCAATACGTTGGTATTTTCTTGTGTTTACCTGTGAATTTCTCGATAAAAGACTCCAACTTTGATCTTCTGGACTATATCCCGATTGTCAAGACTCCAATGCTGAATGAGAGCAATCTATGGAGAATATTGAAAAAATTCGCCTCCTTTTTCTCTTTGTAATTTTCAAAAATCACATAAAATATGATACTTCTGATTTTCTCTCATCTTGTATTTATGCATTCCTAGAATCCTATTTAGATATGATCCATGCATATCTAATAAATACAACCATATCTTTACAGATAAAACCAAACTAGAATAATTATCTTTTGATATCTAATAATATCATATAATATCTATCTAGATTCTGAAGAATCAGAACATAGTCCTAGTGGGACTATATCATAATGGGCGAAATTTCTAGTAGCTCCCGGCCTCAATGGACCATAACTCAGGGATCAAATGCAAGGAATAAAGATGGACCTAAAATAAATTAATTATCTTATGCTCAGCCCTGAACATAAATTAATTCATAAACATTTATTTATTCAACTGGAGAATAAATACTGACTTGCCCATTTATCACCAAAGTTGAGTCGGACTTGCACTTAGGCTTTACGAACCCTCGTATTTTAAGATATCACACGTCCATTAATTATTTATAGCTTTTTGACAGCTTAAAATAATTAATCTTTTTAATTCCTTAAGTAGTACTACTCAACCTTATTATTATACTTGAGCTAAACTCAACCTGCAGGGTTTAGTATAATAAACATTTTGAGCTCCTTAAGGGGACGTCATCATCCTAAATGGATACGGTGACTCGATACAGGTAATTAGCATGACATACAAACACAGCCACCACCCAAGATACGGAGAATCTTGGGTTATCTCATGTAACCCTCACCCATAACAAGTTAAAGTGATGGTCAGTAACTCATACTCGCCTAAAAGCTTATCGAGGTTTAGATCAACATAAAGTCACCTAGATCTAGGTTCTTCACGGCGGTCAGATAGAAGAACTCATCTCATTGTGATCCAACAATACGTCAAGAAGTACCAGCATAGACAAGCAACCAATTCAAGCCACTTATTATCTATACTGCATCCTATACCGACAACTCGTCCTCAAGTTGTCTCAGCTGTGATCCTTTTTATATCTCAATAAGCTTAACCAATCATACAAATTAACTTCTGTGATCTTCTATATAATATATGATTTCACTTTTGTATGAGATAAAGGGACATACATATGCAACTAAGTAAACAATTTAGATAGGAGATTGTAATGGTGGTAACATGAAACATTATATACAATCTCAACCATTCTGCTTTCAGTATACAAATCCAACAAGTGAGAGTAATCTATGGAAAACATCAATTTTCCCCTTACTTGTTTTTGTGATTTTGAATCACAACTGTGAGGATGAATTAACTGATTTTCACATATAATGTATTTATAGTGCTCTCCCTAGAATCCTAATATGATAGGACTATGGCACATCTAATAAATACAATAATTATCTTCTTCCCTAAAGATAATTCATTTCTAGAATAATTATCTCTTGATATCTTCTAATATCTATCTAGACTAGGAAACATATTAAATAAATAATACAATAATCAGAACAAAATTTCAGTGGGATTCCATAGAGGTTGTCGAAAATTGCACTGGCAATAAATCTTGATGGGCCACTCCAGAGATCAAATACAAAGAATAAAGATGAGTCTAAAATGAATTAATCATCTTATGTTCAGCCCATGATATAAATTAATTCATAAAAATTTATCCATTCCACTAGAGAATAAATGCTGACTTACCCCTTTATTACCGAAGTTGAGTCGGACTTGTACTTAGACTTACGAATTTCCATATTTAAAATATCACACGTCCATTAATTATTTATAGCAGTCTGACTACTTAAAATAATTAATCTCTATAATTTCTTAAGCAGTATCACTCAACCTTATTATTGTACTTGAGCTAACTCAACCTACAGGGTTTAGTACAATAAATCTTTTGAGCTCTTTAAGAGGACGTCATAATCCTAAACGAATACAATGACTCGATACAGGTCACCAGCATGACATAGATGCACTGCCACCACCCAAGGTGCTGAGAATATTGGATTATCCCATGTAACCCTCACCATAACAAGTCAAAGTGATGGTCAGTAACTCATACTCACCTGAAACTTTATCGATGTTTAGATCAACGTAAAATCATCGAGATATAGGTTCTTCATGACAATCAGATAGAAGAACTCATCTCACCGTGATCCATCAATATGTCAAGACGTACCAGCATAGACAAACAACCAAGTCAAGTTACTTCTTATTTATACTGCAACATATACCAACAACTCGTCCTCAAGTTATTTCAATTGTGATCATTTTATATCTTAACTAGTTTAACCAATCATACAGACTTTTGTAATATTCTACACATTGTATGGTCTAACCTTTGTATAATATAATAGGACAACATATGAAATCAAGTTAATAATTCAGATAGGAGATCGAAATAGTGGTAATAGAAAATATTATATACAAATTCAACCAAATTTGTTTCAGTATGCAAATCCAACATATACTCCGTCGAACATACATATATAGAGCCAATAATTAGGGATCAATTTCTAAATTGTTACATTGGTTTTATACTCCAACTCAAATTAGCTCTGGCATTAAGGGAAGATATGAAATATGAATGTAAGAATGTCGAAATATTCTCATTGGATTAACCATTTAAATGAGTACTATGAACTCAAATTTCAACAAGTTATTGATTGCCAAAAGAGTGATAAAATCTCATATATTTGTTGTATAAGCACCACTAAGAATTGAAGTCCATTGTGGACGAAATAAATCTGTTAATACTATTCGACGCTAGGAGCGTGATAGATTTATTTCCTATTGGGGCTAAAGATAAAAAATCCACGAAATAAAAATAAAATAAATAATATATCACTCCTAATACCTCCCGAAGAGGATCATCCTAAAGATGAGAATCCCAATATATTTATACGTGCACCAAATAATAATAACATTGGGGTTTATGGAACGACCAGAGATAAAAAAACTAAGGGAAATTAGAGAATATGATTTTATGAACTTTGTGAATACAAGAGAAACATACAATCACAATTGTCAATAACATTTTTACCTCAACAAATTGCTTATTCAATTTGAAATTTGGATCCAACATCAAATGTAATAGTTTAGTGCCAGAAGCATCGGTAATTAGAATCGAAAAAATGAGCTCGGCCTGAAAACCCTCGGGATGCCCGGGGTTTGGGCTTCAAAATTAAAGGCCGAAAAATCGGCCTAAAAGCCTACCGAAAACCCCAGAGCCTCTGGGCCGGCCTAAAAAGCCCGGTTTCGGGTTAAAAAAATTCGTCCGGTATTATATTAAATATACATATTTATAATATTATTTAACATACATATCTATAATTATTTAATAATATTAATAGTATTTTATATAATTATTTATTTTTTTACAATAAAAAATATTAATTTTATACATTAAAAAATTAAGAAAAATGATCTAAAAAAGCCCGTCCGTCCGATAGCCCACCCGAGACTGGTTTGGGCTTCATATTTTTAGGCTCGAAAAATTTCGGACGGGTCCGACCAATCCAGAAAGCGTAAAAGCCCGACGGGCCCTCGATCGGCCCGACCCAGCTTGCTACTTTTGCCAGCTATACCTGTAATATAGAAAACAATGGAGGTAGAGCTTAACTTGCTAAATGTGAACAATAAGATAGTGAGAAATTAAGCAAGGTTAGTAGCTCAAGGTTTTTAGCATAAATCGAAATAAATTTTGATCAAACATATTCTCCCGTTATGGATTGATATTATATTCCGTTATTTAATATCTATAGTAGTAATCATGATATAGATATCTAACTGATAGCCATATTTTTTTATAAGTCATTGGATGTTAATATCTATATGAAAGTCCATGAAGTACTTAAGAATATTCCTAAAATAAAGGAAAAATCAAAACCAGCACATGTATTGTATAATTTTAAAAATAGTATGGTGGTACAACCCACTAAGTGAATTTCTTCTGAAGAAGATATGTGAATAATAACTAATATAGTTTGAGAGACCTAGGTAAAACTAAATATTATCTCGACTTGCAGATTGAGCATCTCCTTGATGGAGTATTTTTATACCATTAGACCTAACTGGAAAATATTTTAGATGAATTTTATCTATTTAGTTACCTAATGGTTGTCTCTTCACTTAAAATGGATAAGGACTCATTTAGACCAAAAGAAGATAACAAAGTTATTTTAGGATCATAAATTCCTTACTTGTGTATGATTGGAACACTACTTTATCAGGCCTGATATGAAATTTCAATTAACATGCTATCAAGAATTTTGAATGGAATTAACCGTGTCTTTTGTTTTCTTCAAGGAAACAATGATATTGATCTATTTTATGAAAAAAGTTGAGATTCAATATTAGCGGCTACTCGATTTTGATTCTGATCCCCATTAATGTTAAATTTTCAGACTGGTTATATGGATTATGATATTGAGATGCGTAGACTTTGAATATTGATCTTGAGGGGAAGCGACACCTTCTAAATAATCCCGAATATGAGACCTTGAAGGTTAAACGGTCCCAAAGACCAAATGGTTGTATTTATTTTTTCCTTACTAAGTCTTTCTCTCATGGAGTTTTCTTAGTTAAAGTTTTTAACGAGACAAGTAATGCAACACATACACATCAAAACAATGATGTCTAAAAGGGAGTATTGCATGAAGACTATGCCGCTTGTGTCATGCAACTCAAAGGAAGATACGCCGTACATTCGTTCAAGTGATAATCTGTCCAAATGCATTACTAACATCAACGTTCGGAAATTGGTACACAAGATCAATATATGTCAAACTCAAATATCTACAATGATTGTTTTTAGGGGAAACTATTGTACTCTTTTCCATTCGATTAGGTTTTATCCCATTGAGTTTTCCTGTCAAGGTCTTAATGAGGCAACGTTTTTTCTTCTTTTAGAATTAGTCATTCAAATGAGAGTGTTGTAAATATAGAATATACACCATATATCGATAATGATAAAACCATAATCCTAACTTTATATCTCTCTATAAATAGAGCAATAATACACTTATTTATCTCTATCCATTACAATAAAAATTGTATTATTACCCCACACACGAAAAAAGTAAAAATGGTATTATTATAGCTCTTTGAATTTCAAAGATAAACAATCATTCTGATAACTTACGAAGCTAGGTGAGGTACAATCTAAATTGAAGTAAATACTATTATATAGTAGGACCTGCTAAAACCTACTTCAATCAAAGATGATAATATCTAAGAAAGTTAGTCGATAGGTGTGATTCTTATTAATTTCGTATTAATATGGAGCCAAATAATGCACAAATATTTGTTTTCAAACTGTGACTGTTTCTGATATACCAATTTTGATGATAGATTTATAATTATATTAGTGGTTTCTTATATTTAAATTTATATGCAGATTTTAACTTGTGTGACAGTATTGCACCTTTTTTTTATTGGATTTGAAAGGTTGAGATTCGTCCATTAATCTTTCATCTTTGTGAAAATGAGAAATACCACTTAACTACAATGCTCACATGATGATCCTTTTATGGGCTAGAATGTTAATTTAGAACAAATTCGAGGGCTTATTTTGCAATAAACTTACATCGTAATCATCGAGGGATGTTTGCGGTCCCAAATGGCAAAATCTAATGTCTGGAATGAAAATCAACGTGTTGTTTGATAACCCAACACGTGTTCCCAAACACGCCCTTCCTGATCAACAAACCACCTTTTTACGACGTCGTTGTAACTCTAAAGTTGTGTATGCCTTAGCTCGTCAGTTGCAACAAGGTTGCTGATAAAAGTCAGCCGTACAAACAGTACTCATAAAAGAAAAATGTTATCGTACACTTTTTTTATGTTATATCTTTTGTACCTTTACTTTTGGCCACTTATATTTGTAGTTCTTGAAAATAAAGATGACAAAATCTTATTATTTTCATTGAATAGCTCTTATTATTTTCATTGAATAGCTAGAAATGATCGTTATTTTATTTTAAATCTAAACTGTTCCAAGTAAGAATAAATATAAAAGATTTATTTGGAAGTTAGGATGATTTTTTCATATAATAAATCCCATATGCATTTAAGAAAAAAATGTCAACCCAAAATGAATTGAACTGCATAACGTTCCCTTTTGTAGAAATATTAACAAGAGTTCAAACTTTATTGATCTGCCTTTTGCTCCTTAAATAGAGCTTTACAAAGTTATGAAATTTACATTTGCATGCAATCATGCATGCGCTATAATAATCGAAAGCTAAATAGAAAACTAACACTTGTAACTAATCTAACCAACCATAACAGATTTGTAACAAACTAACAGACTAATCTCTACGTTAACTAACAAACTAATTTTACGTTAACTAGTCTATATTCTAATACAACCCGAACTGAAAATAGACTATCCTTTATCAATAGGAAACTGAGCAACTAACAAACGAAAGCGAGGAATAGATAGTGGCTTGGTGAAGATGTCTGCCACCTGAGCATCCGTCGAAACATAGCGAACATCCAGATCTTTGCTGAGAACCTTGTAACGAACAAAATGAGTATCAATTTCAATATGTTTAGTGCGAGCATGTAGCACCGGATTGGAGGTAATGGCAACGACGCTTTTGTTATCACACCAAAGGACAAGAGTTGAGATGAAAAAACCAAGTTCAGCAAGAAGAGACTTGATCCAAATGGCTTCAACAATGGCATTAGCAAGAGCACGGTACTCAGATTCAGTCGAGCTTCAAGCAACAACATTTTGCTTTTTCGAGCTCCACGAGAGAAGATTGTGACCAAGGAAAACACAATAACCACTGGTAGATTTTCTGTCGTCCAACGAACCAGCCCAGTCCGCATCCGAGAAAACTTTGAGATAAAGATACGGCGAGGATTGAAACCGAAGACTGTAGTGTATGGTGCCTTTGAGATAGCGTAGAAGTCTTTTGCAAGCTTGCCAATGTAACACAGTGGGAGATTGGAGAAACTGACTTAGTTTGTTGACCATGAAAGAGATATCGGGTCGCGAAAGTGTTAGGTATTGAAGAGCACCTACAGTGCTGCGAAACAACGTGTTATTTGAGAAAGAGGGACTGTTAGATCGATGAAGTTTGACACCAATATTATACGGAGAAGATTGGGAAGTACAGTTACTAAGGTTTGTTTTAGCTAGAAGACTGCGAATATACTGAGATTGATTGTGAAAAAAGACTTGGATTTAGTTTTGGAGACTTAAATGCCTAGGAAATAAGAGACGGGACCAAGGTTTTTGAGTGCAAACTCTGTTGAGAGGTTATGAATAAGATGTGAGATGAGTGCAGAATCTTCCCCAGTAATAAGGATGTCATCCACATATACAAGAACAAGTAACAACTTCTCTTCTTTGTGAACATAAAATAATGAGTGATCGGAGGTGGAGTGTTTGAAACCATAAGTGAGAAGATAGTGTTTAAGTTTTTCATACCACGCACGAGGCGTCTTCTTCAGCTCGTAAAGAGATTTATTCAGCCGGCAGACATGATGGGGACGGAGAGGATCAACAAAGCCTTCAAGCTGATGCATGTACACTGGTTTATCAAGTGTACCATTGAGGAAGGCGTTATTGATGTCGATATGTTGTATATCCCAGTCAAAAGTGGCAGCAAGAGATAACATGAGACGCACTGAGACAGGCTTAACAACAGGACTAAACGTTTCTAAGAAATCAACACCAGCCTGTTGTTGGAAGCCTTTGGCAACCAACCTGGCTTTGAGTCTTTCAATAGAGCCATTCACATGTTTCTTAACCCGGAACACCCATTTGCATTGTATGAGATTCATGTCAGGTGAGTAAGGAATAATCTCCCACGTCGCTTTGTCAATAATAGCCTTGAATTCAGACTCCATAGCTTTGTATCAATCTGGTTGAGCTAATGCTTGATGGAGAGACGGGTTCGGTGATGGTAACAGTTGTAACACCCGTCGAGTCAGTGTATGTAGTGAATGCCTTGGGTTTAAAGATTTCGTGTTTGGACCTGGTGTTCATGGGATGTGTGTTTGAAGAGGGTAAGTGATGATAAACCATGGGTGAATTCTGAGGTGAGTGAGGCAAGGCTGAAGTGGACACAGAAGACGGTGACAAAGAATTTTGAGCTGGACATATCGATGGAGATTCCTCTGCAGATGGTGAAATAGAAACCGAGGGAGTATGGATGGAATGCATGAAAGGGGGAAGAGGCATAGAAGATGGTGAGTTGACAGGAGAGGAATTTGGAGAAGCTGAAGGAAACAGATCATAGTAAGGAAATTCAGATTCATTGAACGTGATAGTGCGAGCAATGTATATGCGTCATGAGGGATGGAGGCATTTATAGCCTTTGTGAGTGGAGCTATATCCCAGAAATACACACTTGGAGGATCTGAATTGCAGCTTCGATTTGTTATAGGATCGAAGAAAAGGAAAACAACTACATCCAAAGACTTTGAGAAACTTATAGTCCGGAATGATTTTGTGTAATGTTTGATATGGTGAAATATTACCTAAGATTGGAGTAGGAAGCCGATTGATAAGATGGATGGCAGTAGCAAAAGCATCCCACCAGTAGGAAGTTGGTAAGGAGGCTGATGCTAGAAGAGTAAGGCCGAGCTCCGTGATGTGCCTATGCTTACGCTCCGCTTTTCCATTTTGCTAGTGTGTATGTGGACACGGGTGTCAGAATTGGATACCTAAATTTTGAAGTAAGGATTGTAGAGATCAATATTCCCCACCCCAATCAGACTGAAGAGCTTTATTTTTGTGTTAAACTGCCGCTCAATGAAGGTGTTAAACTTAAGAAAGGTTTTGACTGTATCAGATTTGACGTGAATAGGATATACCCAAGTGAACCTGCTATAGTCATCTAGGAAGTGTATGTAGTATCTATATCCATCAGTGGAAGGAAGGCGACTAGGTCCCCAAAGATCCGAATGTACCAATTGAAAAGGGGCAGGCGTTTTTATTTCAGTAGATGGAAAATTCATGCAGTGGATTTTACCCATTGCACAACCATTACAAAAGGAAAGCTCACACGATTTGCTACTGATATTCAAAAGTTTAAAAGTAGTATCCAGAACACTTTTACAAGGATGACCTAATCTAGAGTTCCAAAGGTTGACTTCAGTGTTAGGAGGTATACCAGTGAGAAAGTCTTGATGATCTTGCTGAGTGGATGAACTGGAACCGATGGAAGAGAGTAGAGCTGATTTGGTTGATAAATCCAAATGATAGAGACCATCTTTAAGAGTGCCCTTCAAGAGTATCTTGTGAGTAATTTTTCCTTGACACAACAAGAAGAGGCATGAAATTCCAAGTAAACATTATTATCAAGTGTAAACTTAGAAATGTTTAACAAACTCTTAGTTATATTCGGTACAAACAGAATGTTGCTGAGAAATAATGGTGTAGGGGAAGTATGGCTAGATAAAGCAGTAGATCCAACATGAGTAATTTGGAGCTTAGAGCCATTACCTACTATGAGAGATTCATGCCCATGATATGGAGTAGATGTATGCAAGTTGCTGAAATCAGATGTAACGTGTACAGAGGCACCAGAGTAAAAATACCACTCAGAGTTTGGACTGGAACTTCTAGCTGAGGATATGGAGTGGGCAGTAGGATTGATCTAGGAAAGAGATGTGGATGTCTGCGAGGGATTGAGATGACTGGACGAAGTAGGAGAGAGGTGATCTGGTTATTCGAGCAGATAACATTGACTTGAGGTATGGATTGAGACCGAGGTTCAAATCCAGTGAAACTAACATCAAAACGACGAAAACATTTTAAAGCCACATGATTCATTTTTCCACATAATTGACAAACCGGTTTGTTACCATTGTTACCACCTGAAGATCTACCCCATCTGCCTCTGTAGCTAAAACCTCCACGATGTCCATATCTACCACGACCACGAAGTCCTTGAGGTTGATAATGTGATTGATAAACCACATTAGCTTGCTGTGAGTAACTACTCACACCATTTGAAGAAATTTGATTTTGAACACGCAGTTCATGCGTTTGGAGAGAAAATTGCACCTCATGGGGAGATAAATCTTCATATCTGGATTGAAGGAGAACACTTATGCTTTCATATTCTGGATCTAATCCTGTGAGAACGTGAGTGATCAAATCTGCATCCGGAATAGACTGTCCAATGCTGAATAATTGATCCGAAATATTCTTGAATTTCAGTATATAATCGTCCACTGACAAATCTCATTTCTTCATTGTTTGTAGCTGAAACTTGAGTTGCATTGCCCTGTCTTTGGATTGAGGGTGAAAGAGAATCTCAAATGTAGACCATACTTGAGGTGAAGACGAACACTGACTAATGTAGCCGATCATAGGTGGTGAGATCGAAGTCAGTAACTAGCTAAAAATAAACTGATAACGCTTGAGCCATAGTTGATAGGCTGGATTAGAGATAGGTATGTCATTTGAGGTTGATGAACTGAATTGTGTTGGAGAAGAGTCAGATCGAAGAACATCTTCAAAGCCAAGCGCACGAGTGGTAGCAAAGACTTGCGTTTTCCAGAAATTATAATTTGTGCGATCAAGCTTCACACTGATCGGATGAATAACTGGAAAAAGAGCTATGTATGTTGAAGAATCCATAGCTAAACCACGTGAGGCAGATCAGAATTTCTGTGATGATTTGATAGAAGGATCGAAAGAAAAGGGAAAGAGCTCTGATACCATGTAGAAATATTAACAAGAGTTTAAACTTTATTGATATGCCTTTTGCTCCTTAAATAGAGCTTTACAAAGTTATGAATTTTACATTTGCATGCAATCATGCATGCGCTATAATAACCGAAAGCTAAACAGAAAACTAACACTTGTAACTAATCTAACTAACCATAACAGATTTGTAACAAACTAACAGACTAATCTCTACGTTAACTAACAAACTAATTTTACGTTAACTAGTCTATATTCTAATACCTTCCGATAAAAGGTATCGTTTTCAAATATTCTAAGACAAAGATTTTCTAGAAAAGAAGTTATCAAAAAGTGATGGGTTTAAATTGATGAATCCGCTGTAAAAGTTATTGAATCCAAAAAAATAAAATTTTCGCTCCTCATGGAATTCAAATCCGGGTGAAAATTTTAGAAGTTGTGGTGGGGTCATTTTAAATCTTCAATTCAGGGATATACATGATAATATAACGATTTCTCAACAGCTATTCACCAACTTTCATCACAAATTCATTGGGGTTTATTCGAATCGACGTACAAAATCTATATTTTAAGTGAAATCTAGAATTTAAGCTCCCAGACAATTACTAATATAAAATAGAGGCATATCGGGTTTGGCCTTCACCGATTTTTGAGTGTGATTTATAAAAAAATGGCACATCTCCTTCATTATGTGCACAAGTTGTGTTCGGCTCGAATCCGACTTAGATCTAACCTATCTACATTATTTATAAATATTATAACTTCTATTGGAATAGTGACTTTTCGATAACATATGAAAAAAATACAAAGAGAAATAATGGTCACTTTTCTTAACTAGAATCATTAATTTAATTTATAATAACTGCCACTTTTATATATAATGATTCAGTATATTTTGCTTATATATTTTGGGCAACTTTTGGTGCATTTAATTTTTAATTGTTAATTAATCATGTTTATAGTGATAATTATTGATTTGGTGGTTTATCATAAGGATTGCTATTAATTTGGAAGAATCGGAAGATTTTGAAGATTGAGTTGAAGCTGTGGCCCAAAAAATCGAACAGTATGGTCATATTGCATACTGAATTGCTGAAGACAAAATTTTCCACGTGAGAAACTTTTATAGACTTATGTGCACGTTATTTTAGATTGAGATTTTCCACGTGAGAAACTTTTATAGACTTATGTGCACGTTATTTTAGATTGAGAGATAAACTTATTCTAATAATCATAAATGATATTTATTTAAATTTTAAAAGTTGATTTACTACTATAGACATGGACCTTTAGCTTCTAGGAGTCAAATAATATTATATATTATTTAAATTATTATTATTTTTAATTTTATTTTAAAATTTTATTTTATAACTTTATTATGCAGAGGATGTTTAGTTAAAGCTTATAAACTCTTCAAAACATCGAATAAGTTATTTAGAAATTTATAAGTTCATGCAAAGCGTTTGGTAAAATAAACTTCTAAACAATTTATAAGGTGTGAAAATAAGCTCCAACATCTTATAAACTCCCATAAAAATAAATAACTCAACTCCAACTTATTTTTTATAAGCTTATAACTAATAGTGAATTTATCAAAATAACTTTAATATGGTTCTTTAATTTTTACATATATACTATCGACTTCACATCTCGTCAATTTTCTTTTTCTAACTATGATTTTATCTCTCTAACTCGCATTTCTTTCTCTAGCTTATAATCTCAATTATCCAAATACTTTGACAACTTATAAGCTCTTCAAACATTATGTCTTATAAGCTTTTCAAACATCTTATAATTTCTTGAAATTTATAAGTTCTTTAAAATAAGTTTAAACAAACACCATCTTAATACTTTTCTTATATATTAGAATAGAATATGATTTTTATTTTCCTTCTTTTATATAAGTCGTAATGGGTCTATAAAATGACTCATCCTATCAGCTGCCAAACATCATACGTAACTTCATATTTCTTTATAAGGATTTTAATTTCTTCTTATTTTGTTCTTCATCTCGTTTTTTCATGAATTTTAGTTTTGACTCAATTATAAGTTCTAATTAATTTCTTTTATTTCAGCGAAGATTAAGGAAGCTACGCATTCCGTGAGATCTAATTAGTTTTATCCTTTAATTTTATGCAAGAATCTACTATTCTCTGTATTTATTGGAATTAATTATTTTGTCTTTACCAAGTGGTTGTAAATATTTAGTGGTTTGAACTTATTTAATAGTCAGTTGAGTTAGTCATATGTAATTATGGTTTAAATTTGATTAATGGTAAAATGATTCATCAAAGTCAAGAGAACAACGGTCTTAATTCGAGAACAATGTTTCAGAATTTATTGATTTTGAATTTGGTTTCTTTAATTCTTAATGTTGTCTGCTCATTAAATATCACTACAAAAATACAGCCGAACAACGACGGATTAGCGACGGTCAAAATACGGGTCGTGATTCTGTGACGGATTAGCGACAGAATACAAATGAATTTAATTTTTTTATTAACAACGGATTGGCGACAAATCAACTATGACATGCGGCGGAAGTATCTCACGCGAACTTTTAACGACGTAATAATCGTCGTTGGTCCGTCGTTAAATTAACGGAATTTTTTTTTTTATTTTGCACTTAATTTAACAACGGATTATGTCCGTCGTTAAGTTATCGTCGCTGATCCGTCATTAAATTAACGGATTTTTATTTTTTTATTTTGCACTTAATTTAACGACGGATTTTTTCCTTCGTTAATAATATTTTTAACATGTTTTATTCGAAATAATTATAACGACGGAATATATTCCATCGTTAAATTTAGTTTTTTATTTTTATTTTTTTTGCTGAAAATTTTAACGACTGAAATATACGTCGTTAGTCGTCGTTAAATTTAACGACGGACCGTATCCGTCGTTAGATTAACGGATTATTTACTTTTTTTTATTTTGTACGTAATTTAACGACGGAGTTTGTTCGTCGTTAAAATTAGTTTTTTATTTTTTTTCGTGGAGAATTTCAACGACTGAAGTCGGCGTCGTTTGTCCGTCGTTAGTCCGTCGCTAATCCGCCGTTAGTCCGTCGTTATCAATTTTTAAATATACCGACGGAGACGTCCGTCGCTAATCCGTCGTTAAGAAAAATATAACAGACGGGTTTCTTCCCCAAATTTCATAACTATGCGCCTAATCCACTTGATTCCTCCTGCCGCCGCCACCTCCATCGCCGCCGCCATCGCCGCTTTGTCGTCTCCGCCCGCCGCCATGCGCGCCCGCTTTGTCGCCATGCCTCCCGCCCCCCCCCGCCGCCGCCTCTATCGCTGCCGCGCCCTTGCGTCGATCCTCACCACACCACCATTATTCAATTTCGACAATTATCGAGTTAGGGTTTATTTAGTTTTCAAATTTTGTTGATTTTTTGTTAAATATTGTTGTGATTGTTGTGATGCTAGGATATATTATTGTGATGTTAGGATATATTGTTATGATTATTGTGATATATTATCATAATATAGTGATATGTTGTTGTGATATATTGTTAATAATTTATCGTAAAAATATAGTGATATGTTGTTGATCGATTGAGATTAGGTGATTGAAAATAGGTGTAGATTATTGTTGATGGATGCTTGAGATTATAACTATATAATTTATTAACATGAAGATAAAATTAACTTTTGGATTAAGTGTATGTATACATATTATTTTATAATTATTAATATTATGCATCACACAGATACAATTCTAATATTTATAATATTTAAATAATATCATATAAAAATAAAATAAAGTTAACTAACTATAAAAAAAACTTTTGAAGTTATTTAAAACAAACCTTTATTTAGGACTTTTTTGGGTATCTTTTTTTTTTTTTGTAAATGGGCCTGTAAATTTATTAGAATTGGGTAAATTTTTAGATTTATAAATTAATTAACTAATTAATTAATTTTAACTTCAAACTTTGGGTTCGATTAATTTAGATTTAATTAAATTATTTTAGAGGAATAATAATATTATGTTTTTTATGTAATTGCAAATCAAAGGAAAGTGGATTAAAAGGGTAATTTTGGCATTATGCTACATTTCAATCAAAATCTTTCAATGTATCATATACCATAATCAATCAATTCAAACACATGACTAAATAATCCAAATTATCACATTCTACTACATCCTATTAGGGGTGAGCATTCGGATTTCGGTTCGAATTTTTGCATAATCCGAACCGATCCAAAAATTCAAATTTTAATAGGAAAACAATCCGATCCGAACCGAATATCCGAAATCCGAAAATTCGAAAATTTTATAAAAATATCCGAACCGAACCGAAAAATCCGAAATTATGAAAAATCCAAAAATCATAAACCAATTTTTATTAATTCTTATATATATTTATATTAGATTTAAGAATATTTAAATAAAATATTATTATTTATATATAAATTATATATAATTCGGATTTTCGGTTTTTCGGATCCGATCGATCGATCCGAAAATCCGAAATTTTGAAAATGTCAATCAATCGAACCGAAAATCCAAAAATTCGAATCGAATTTTACATTTCGATTTGGTTCGGATTGGATATTCGGATTTTGGGTATTTTGCTCACCCCTACATCCTATCAATCTTATTTATCACATCCGTCAAACCAAACACCCCCTTAGTGGTTTGCTGAAACTTGATGGTTGATTCCATACTTGTGAATTTGCAGAAATAAGGAAAAACTCTTGATGATTGATGCTTTATGTTTGCAAACAAATGGACTTGAAACTTTGATATTTGCAGTTTTATCTCTGAATGAGGTGAATGCGTGTTTCTCCCAGAAACTGAATTTGCAATCTTTGGGAACAAGAAAGTATACATAAATCTCTCTTTTTCTTCTTGTTTAAAAGATTGCTTTAAACAGATTCTTCCCCCTTCAAATCATTCGAAACTAAGTTGCTGACCTAATATATATTCAATTATATATGAATTTGAATATATGAATATGAATATATGAATATATGAATTTGAATATAATTAATGTGAGTAGGTTGATTTATAGGATTATTGATATGTTGAATTATTGAATGTATGATATAATGTGAATATGTTTAATTAATTATTTATAATTAGGAGCTTGAAGAATGAATGACAATCGTGAGTGGATGTATAAGAGGTTTAGTTCGGTTGGTGGATTAAATATTGAATTTCGAGATGGACTTGAAAATTTTATTGAATTCGTTAGTGCTCAATTTTATTAAACAGTTTTTATATGAATATGAATATATTAATTTGAATATAATTAATGTGAGTAGGTTGATTTATAGGATGATGATGACGATGATGACGATGAATAGGGTTTGAATTTATTATATGCAAGCTGAACAAGTTTTATTTTATAGTATGCACAAAAACGTTATGATATGTATTACTTGTGAAATTTTAATGCAACATTTTTTACGTTTGTTTGCAGATGTCTCAGGGTGGACGAGTACTCGTCATCGGTCGAGGCATCTAGGTTCATATCTGCCGTCGCCATCACTGCAGGGCTTGAAGAATCTATGGAGGCACCGTCTCACAACCGGGTAGCTCGGCGATGGTCAAGGTGCCGTCGAGGAGGGATGAAGAAGATAGCCATCGTGAATAGATATGTTATCTATTGTATGTCTCAGTTAAAATAAATCATAATATTCTGATGTCTTTATTTCTTGTAAACTGCAGCATTTTGTGTCCGAGCAATGATGTAGCACGCTTGATTACGGAGTCATTCCGTAAATTCATGAAGCACAACGGCTTTACTTGGAAAATGATGCCTCAAGAGTACAAACAGATTTATTTCGATGAATTCAATGTTTGTGTTGTTTTTATGGTGTCATTTATGTTTTTACCTTTGACACCAGTGAGGTTATAATCATATATTTTTTGCAGAATTTTTTTTATTGGGATGATATGCCGGACGAGGCGTGGTCTACACCTCTTGTGTGCAAAGACCATAAGCGCTATAAAGATCTTATTCACAAGATCAAGCGGCTGAAGGACTCGCCCAACCCACCTCCATTTATCCCTGATCAAGATTGGGATAATTGGAAGAATTATTGGGCTCGGACAGAAGTCCAAGAGAAGGCGGCAAAGGCCCGCAGCAACAGAATGTCTGAGCCAGATGGCGAGGGTATTGGGATAGTCAAGCATCGGGGTGGCTCACGCTGTGCATTAGAGTATGCGAGAGAGATTGTAAGTACTTTGAAGTTTTAGATATAGTAAATTGATTTAAGAATCGTGATACTTGTTAATTATTTAATTTGTTTGACTTATTTATAGGCAAAGAGAGTGGAGTAGACATATCGGAGGTCGATGGGAAGTATTCCAAAAGTATCATGCCACGACGACGAGAGCTATCTGAGACGGGAAGGCTCAAGTATCCCGGTAAGTATATTCGATTAGCAACAACGAGCATTTAATTAAATAATAATTGTACGAAATTATATTACAGAGGCAGGTTGAGGAACAAGTGACATAGTTGAGCTAATCTGGGGGTAGTGATGAGGCGGCACCAGCAGTTGATATGACTCAAATTCTAAAAAATGTCATTGGGAGCTCCTCAAAGAAAAAGAATAGGATATTTGGAGCTGGTTCTTTATCATGGACATACATGCAGAGCGAAGCGTCGTCTCATTCGGTAGAGAGTGCCCAACCTGCTGATTCCATAGCTTATCATCAAAAGCTATTGGAGATGGAGGCGAATCTGGTGAGCGTGAGCAATACGAGGCGGTTGCTAGGCGGCGGCAGAAAGACGAGGCATGCGAGGCCGAATCTGGCAAGGCGAGGAGGGAGATGACGTTCAGCGAGTTTCGAGGCTCGATTCTTGCGCTCAGCAGGAGGCCTTGGAGCGCTTCATGGCCAGCTCCCGTTTTTCCCCACCCTCGTGATATTTTGGTTTGTATGATGAAGAGACAAATACATTTTATTTGCAAAACTTATCGTATGATTTAGAATTATTTTTTTTGTTTGATATTGTACCATTTGGAATTGGTTTGTTTGGATTATGTTTATGATTTAGAATGATAATGTTTATCATTTGAAATTGGTTGGTTTGTTTGATATTGTACCGTTTGGAATTGTTTTGTTTGGATTGTGTTTGTTTGTAATTGGTATGTTTGAAAAACAGGTTTGTTGTTTGTTGTAAACGGCCGTCCAAAATACAAAAATAAGATGACCAATATCTGCACATTTTGCTACGGATTGGAGACGGAATGATGACGTGAAATAACAGCAAAAACAGAACCTAACGACAGACATAATCCGTCGTTAAATAGCGACGGAATGAAACAGATTAGCGACGGATTAACGACGGATTGGAGACGGAATGGTGACGTGAAATAACAGAAAAATAGAACATAATGACGGACATCATCCGTCGTTAAATAGCGACGGAATGGAAATGGATTAGCGATGGATTGACGACGGATTGGTGACGTAAAATAACAGAAAAAATAAAATATAACGAGGAAAAGGCATTCCGTCGTTAACTAGCGACGGACATATCCGTCGCTAATCGACAATAAATATTCCGTCGATTAGCGATGAACCTTCATTCGCTATTCGCGTAAATAGTTAACCAATTACGATCAAGGTACTTATTAGATCGAATGTACTTATTCGATCTAATAGAATGATTTTGCCGTATCGGACTAATACCAATCCAAGCCATTTCATGAATAAAATGTGACCAATTAACCAACCAACAAAACTACTTGTTACAAATAACATCTTGTTGTTGCATGAAACATAGAAATGTTGACTAATCGGCTAACATTGAACTTGGTAAAATGAAATGGTTGAATAATTGAAATATGAGATTATTCGGGAATAAACATTGCTGAAATTACGCATTGAATTTCGGTAGTAGATCCATAATCAAAAAGTGTTTGTGATTGTTCGGAAGAAATGAAACAAAAGATATGGTAGAGCTAGGAAACGACAGACTAAAATCCGTCGTTAGGGGTTTCGTAACCAGCGATTCAACGACGACATAAGTCCGTCGCTGATTCGTCGCTAAACGATTTTAACGACGGATCCTCCATGATCTGCGACGGAATTTTTCGTCTCTATTCGCCTGTATTTTTGTAGTGTATATAGAGTGTCTATTACGGTTATCAATCAGTTAGAGAAGTAATAAGTGAAATATTTTTCTAATTACCGAGAAGTTAAGGAGAAATGAAATCGTATCAGAAGCGTCTTCAACGGTCATAATTGACTTGTTTGCATTAATTAAAGTCATATTTTCTTCGAGGATCTTAATAGTTGAGTTAAATTAGAATTAATTGAAAATCGGAATACCTTTATTATATTTTTTTACAATCAAACTTCTGAATACTTTGCTTACTTTTACTTCTAAATTTTTAGTAATTTTTTCAAACTTTTTTGCAAGTATAAAGTTGGAAAATTTCTTGCCAATCCTTGGGGCGATCTTACTTGCCGCAATCTAAGTATTGTGGGTTAACCGGCTGTCGAATTTAATATTGGTGAAAAATGACTCACCACATAGCAACCATCACCTATATATTAGATAATTGGTAAAAATATTTATTAAATTTTTTAGAACAACTATCACTTTTATCAAGAATAACTGTTACTTTTATTCATAAGAACCGTTACTTTTAATCATAAGAACAATTACTTTTATTCATAAGCAATATGACTTTTATTTAAAATAATGTCATTTTTATTACGAAGAACTATCATTTTTACCATAAAAAGTGTCACTTTTTATTTAGAAAAACTTCCACTTATATATATTGATGGGAAAAATTAATTTATCCGTGCACCTGAGGATCTATCTTGAATGTTTAATTTATCATACATTGATTATATTCCTAACATGCCCCTATATAATTAATTGCAATACACAGGGGTTTTCTCGTGTTTACTTGCAAATTTCTGGGACAGTAGATCAATGGCAGACTTCAGCTTTGATCTTCTGAACTGTTTTTCGGATGTCTGTTCTCCAATACTGAATGAGAGCAATCTATGGAGAACACTGCAATTTTCGCCCCCTATATCCTCCTTATGATTTTTGAAAATCATATGGCTTATGATTATCTGATTTTCTCCTACCTTGTGTTTATAGTGCTATCCGTAGAATCCTAAAGTGATAGGATCATGGCACATCTAATAAATACAGTAATTATCTTATTCCTTGAAGATAATTCTATCTAGAATAATTATCTCTTGATATCTAATAATATCAGATAATATCTATCTAGATATAGAAGATGTATTAAATAAATAATACATAAATCAGAATATAATCCGAGTAGGATACTATAAGGCTGGACGAAAATCACTGCAGCTCCAGGCCTTGATGGGCCAACCTAGGGATCAAATACAAGGAACAAAGATGAGCCTAAAATAAATTAATTATCTTATGTTTAGTACAGAACATAAATTAATTCATAAATATTTATTCATTCTACTAGAGAATAAATGTTGACTTACCTCTTTATTAGCGAAGTTGAGTCGAGTTTATACTTAGATTTAAAAATTCCCGTATTTAAGATATTCGCACGTCCGTTAATTATTTATAACACTATGACTGCTTAAGATAATTAATCTATTTAATTCCTTAAGTAGTATCACTAAACTTTGTGGTTATACTTGAGCTAATTTAACCTGCATGGTTTAGTAAAATAAACATTTTGAGCTCCTTAAGGCTACGTCATCATCCTGAACGGATACAACGACTCGATATAGGTAACTAGCATGACATACAAGCGCTGTCACAACCCAAGATACGGAGAATCTTGGGTTATCTCATGTAACCCTCAGTTAAAATAAGTCAAAGTGATGGTAAGTAATTCATACTCACCTAAAACCTTATCGAGGTTGAGATCAACGTAAAATCATCAAGATCTAGGTTCTTCACAACGGTCAGATAGAAGAACTCATCTCATTGTAATCTATCAATAGACGTACCAGCATAGACAAGCAACCAAGTCAAGTTACTTCTTATCTATACTGCAACCTATACCGACAACTCGCCCTTAAGTTGTCTTAGTTGTGATCATTTTTATATCTCAACTAGCTTAACCAATCATACAGATTTCTGCGATCTTCTACATACTGTATGATCTAACTTTGGTATGAGATAATGTGATAACATATGCTATAAAGTAAATAATTCAATATGAGATTGGAATAGTGGTAACATGAAACATTGTATGCAAGCTCAACCATTCTGCTTTCAGTATACAAATATAACAATCTCCCACTTATACTAAAGCAAACTTTTAGTATACAATGTGTCTCCTTACTAGCTATTACAAACAACACCATCACTTTGCTTCTCCCACTTATACAAAAGTTTCCTTTCTAAGTGGGGGCCATATTGCGCAATCTAAGTCCCCGAACGTGCTTGTCATAGACTATTTGCGGCAGGCACTTCGTGAATAGATCAGCTAGGTTGTCCGCAGTAGCAATTTTCTCTATAAACACGTCTCATCATCGTATGATTTCTCATATGATGTGGTACTTTCTCTCTATGTGTTTCGTTGTCTTGTGGGTCCGTGGTTCCTTCGAGTTTGCTACAACATCAGATTTATCGTAGAACACTGTGATGTTCTTGGGAAAATGAGGTACCACATCTAGATCCAAGAGGTAGTTCTTGAGCCATACCGTATCTTAGCAGCTTTTGATAAGGTTACATATTCGGCTTCCATGGTGAAGTCTGCAATGCACCGTTTCTTTGTACTCTGCTAAGATACAACTCCACCTCCCAAGGTGAACACATAGCCTGAGGTAGACTTCTTCTCATCATGGTCAGCTTGAAAATTCGAGTCTGAATAACCCAAAGACATTAGACTGTCTGACTGGTAAACTAGCCTATAATCTCAAGTCATTTTCATGTACTTGAGTATATGCTTTACCACAGTCCAACGAGCTTGTTCAGGGTTAGACTGATATCTTACAACTATGTCTACCTTATAACATATATCGGGTCTCGTGCATAGCATCGCATACATGAGACTTCCTATAACGGGAGCGTAGAGAATTGTCCCATTTCCTTTATCTATTTGCAGTCTTCGGTGATTGCTCCTTAGAGAAATGAAGGCTATATCTGAAGGCTAGCAATCCCTTCTTAGTGGTTTGCATGCTAAAACGAGTAATCACATTATCAATGTAAGACGTTTGAGATAAGCTCAATATTTTCTTCTTGCGATCTTGGTAAATCTTGATCCCAAGAATGTACATTGCATCTCCTAAGTCTTTCATTTGAAACTGTTCAGATAACCAACTCTTTACGTCTGATAACAACTTCACATAGTTGCCAAGTAGAGGAATGGCATCTACGTAAAATGCAAGAAGTACCACGTTATCGTTGACATCTAAACGGTACACATAACTCTCTCTAGGTAACTGGATAAAACCATAGGTCTTTACCACATCGTCAAAGCGTAAGTTTCATGTCCGGGAAGCTTGCTTGAGTCCATAAATAAACTTCTTAAGCTTCCACACTAAATGCTTCTGACCTTTCTTCACATAATCTCCAGGTTGGTGCATATAGATGTCTCGGCCTTACTCAAGGTAACTATTTAAGAAAGTCGTTTTTACATCTTTTTGCCAAACCTCAAGGTTCAAGTGAGCTGATGTGACCAGAAGAATTCTGATGGACTTGAACATTGCTACAGACGAAAAGGTATCGTCGTAATCGATCCCCTCAATATGAGTGTACCCTTTTGCCACAAGCCTGATTTTAAAAGCGAAACCTCTCAATTAGAATCTCTCTTTATCTTGTATACCAACTTACTACCTATAGATTCCTAGCCATCTGGTAGAGGTGTTTTCTCGTATACATCCATAGCGGTTATGAGCTCAATCTGTAAGTCCATGACGTTGTGCCATTCTCGCATCTACGTCTTGTATTACCTCGTTGTATGTCTATGGGTCGATTATAGCCTATTCTACTACTAGGACTAAATTCGAAGATTCATCCACGAACATATATCGATCGGGTTAACGTACGATCCTCTCATTATGCGAGACGCTACTGGCACAATGACAACGGTGGGTGTAGTAACTTGTGGTGCATGTTCTTACACAACTTGCTGGGTAAGAATCACTTGTATAGCCGATCTTCCTAGTGAAACTCGACCCATTTCAATCTCTTGAAGTATCTGGTATCAATCCCTCCCACTAGAAACGACATCTTGTACCTTTGGCGGAATCGGTGGTAGAGTTCGATCATCTTCAATTTCTTGAAGAATGATTTCAAATTTGGTTTTGTGATTTTTCATGTAGTCCTCCTCCAAGAATCGGGCGTTGGTGCTAATGACGACCTTCTGATCCTTAAGACTATAGAAATAACCACCTTTTATTCTTCTAGGACATCCTACAAACAACCTTGCATCAGATCTAGTCTCTAATTTGCCAGTCTGCTTGTTCAGCACATGTGCTGGAATGCATCATATTTTTATATGACTTAAACTAGGCTTACGCCAAAATCATAACTCGAAAGGGTCTTATCGACTTACTTGGACGGTATTAGATTGAGCAAATATGCCATTGTTTCTTGCATAACTCATCATTGATCTAACCATCTCTAAGAGCTAGAGTCCTATTTTTTAGCTCTGACACACCGTTTTACTGTAGTGTGCCGGTGTAGTTAGCTGAGACGTAATCCCACATTGTACCAGATAGTCTGTGAACTCGTTGTTGAGGTATTTAGCACCGGGATCAGACCGCAATGACTTGATACTTTAACCAAGCTTCGTCTCCACTTCTACCTTAAATTCTTTGAATTTCTCAAAGCATTCAGACTTACGGTGAAGCAAGTAAACATATCCGTACCTTGAGTAATCGTCAATGAAAATGACAAAATACTCGTACCCTTCACGAGCTTGTGTAGACTCCGGTCCACACATATCAGAGTGAACAATTTCTAACACCTCTTTGGCTCTATACCCTTCGCTTTGAAGGGTCTAGTCGATATCTTACCCTCTATATATGATTTGCAGACTGTGAACGGAGTAACCTGTAAATTCGCCCAACGTCCATTCTTAGCCAGTCTTTGGATCATATTTAGATTGATGTGACCTAATCTAAGATATCAAAGATATGTATAGTCCTCTTATTATGGTTGAATATAGTAGATGCAACATAATTATATGTATTATGCTTAGTAGAAATAGAATAAAAAAAGTTGTACAATGTGCCACCACAGATAAACTCGTCATTTCTCATGATAGAACACCACTAAAAATAACAGAATTTCCATTAACAAAAAGTTTAGAAATGAAAATAAGATTCCGTTGAAACTCCGTCACATAAAGAACATCTCTCAGAACTAAAAATGTCATATCAAAGCATAAAGAAACATCTGTAACTGCAATGGCCTCGACTTTCGCCGCATTATCCATGGTGATCGTTATCTCACCATCACTCAGTTGCGTTGTCCGTAGGAACCCCTGCAAGGTGTAACAGACATGATCAATTGCATTTGTATCTACTACCCATGAATGAGTAGAACAAGTCGCTAAACATGTTTCCTTTACAAGAGCTAATGACGTACCTTGAGCCTTGAGCATAGGGAAATTATCCTTTCAATGCCCAATCTTACCGCACTTGAAGCACTTGCCCTTTTCTTTTGCCTTTTTCAAACAACTAGTAGAGTCCTTTGTATTACTCTCACTACTTTCTTTAGTCTTAGCATCTCCGAATTTCACTTTTCCTTTTCATCTTTTGATGAAGCAATGATATTCCTTGAGGAACGTACTAAAGACTGTGCATCTTTGCTCATCTTTCCTTCCACCGTTACCAGATCCTTTTACAAGGAATATAGAGCATGACTCTTATAATATAGGATCACGTTATCATGGAAGTAATTAAAAGAATTGGATAAAGTGTTGAGGATAATATCGATCTTGACCTCGTTATCAATATATTCTCCAAGCAATTCGAGCTCTAAAAAAAGATTGATCATTTGCTCTACATGGTCATGCACTGAATCATCTTCCATCATTGAACTTAACATTATCAACTTTTTCAAGTTATAACTAGCAATTATTGTAGGGAAAACTGATTTTAACCATCTCCCGAGGATCTATCTTGAATGTTTAATTCACCATACATTGATTATATACCTAGCATGCACCTATATAATTAATTGCAACACGTTGGTGTTTTCTCGTGTTTACCTGCGAATTTGCCCAGCAAGGATTGGATCAAAACTCGTGCTTTGATCTTCTGGACTGTATCCCTGATAACTCTTATAAAAGAGTTATTATATGACCTTCGATGATAAAATCCTTGAGTGAACCGGGTTACATTTGTTTATTTCGATGTTATGTTGTATGTTTTGTTATGTTTGCGTGTGTATGTGTGAAGGATTGAGTCGGGTGAAATCAAAGGGTTTTAATTGCTTTTAGGCGTTATTTAAATAATTATGGCATGTAGCGGGAAGAGCGGCAGAAAAGACAAGGCCGATGCCCACGAGTCAAAGTCAAGCTCCAGGTTGAACGCACAAGCAAGGCCGAACTCGTGAGCAAGCTTAACTTCGATGAGCGAGGAAGGATTGAGCAGTAATCTTGAAGAAATACGGGAGGTAGTCGAGCTACAAAGGCGAAGTCAACGCTCGGGAAAAGTGAAAACCGAGGAAGTTGGTTCGAGCTCAAGATTTCGAACTCAAGTTGGTCCGATCTCAAGACTTAGAGCTCGAGCTCAAGACTCAAGACCAGAACTCGGGAAGAAAGAATAAAGCCGAGCTCGCAACCACCGAGCTCAAAGATTGAAAAGTTCACAAATATGAAGGCGACCTCGTCATCGTGCTCGTGGCGAGGTCGGACTCGTGGCGGTCGGGCCCGTCGCGAGGTCGATTCGTGGCGGTCGGACTCTTGACCGAGCTCGAGGCCGATGACCATAGAATGAGATCGGATTCGTGCACGAGGACGGACCGTTCAAAGGTTGAGATCGGAAGAAAGGAAAGAAAAGCGGGCAAGTATGAGCGAAGCGAAGAAGAGTCTGGGACCACGACCACGTGGCGGTGGCCACGACAAACATAAAGGGCGCGCGTTTGCGAGCCAGCGGAAAAGAAAGGATCGGTGGATGAAGGGTTTGCGGTGCCTATTACGCACACCTAAAAAAGTGTCGAGTTTGTTATTTAAAGAGGCGACAATCGTAACATCATCATTCATCATTCGATTATACGGGAGAGGAAATCGGAGGCAACGCTGGAGAAGAAGCTATCGGAAGAGGCGATGATCGAGGAGAACACGTGATTCGGCGACGATTGTTAACTTTGAATCTCAATTCCTTTTACTTTGCTATGGCATTTGTGTTTCGAATTACATTGCCTGACTCGCTATGAGCTAAATTTATATGACTTGATCTTTTGATGAAACCCATGCTCGTGTGACGAGCCCCGGTTTCTGCTTATTTTGTTAAGTTATTATCGTTTTCTTGGTGCTTATTTATCTTGCGTGTGATTGATCACCATGGGTGAGATCTTAGCTCTATGATTTACAGGAAGCTCTCATAGAGTGGAAAACAAGAAAGTGACGCAAGAACATGATTTAAATATTATGTGTGTGAATAGCATAGGAATATGTGTTTGCATTGCGTGACATAAATGAATGGAACGGTAGAGATACTCTTAAGGCGCTTCGGTATAGGAATATATTGACGAGCTTAGAGGGTATAATCTTAGATTTGGAAAAATGCTAAGAGTTGGAAGATTTCATGTCATAATAACGAGGCAAGATAATGTTGAAGCATGGCGAGTACGGGGCATGGGTGGAATCAAGTGATCAAGTCTATTTTTCCCTCCTGATATCTGTTAATCATTTATTGTCTGAAATTCCACCTCGTCTCGGTGTAAAAGTTCTCTTTAATTTGTCTCTCTCATAATCACAAACAAATTATATTCGACGTGATTTAAAAAGTGCGTTCCCTGTGGATTCGATCTCGGAATATTTTCGTATATTACTTGTTGATTACGTGCACTTGCGTAGAATAGTATATCTTATTAAACAACAAGTTTTTGGCACCGTTGTCGGGGAGCGCTAATTATAAATTACGTTGATATTTCAATTTTTGTGTTTATTTAGTATTAGTGGTTAACTATGTTATTTTCTTCTGCGTGAATCAGGATTACGGGCGTGGTATATCATAAAACAAGGCGCTAGTACTATACCCGCTAGATCCAGAGATTGAACGCACCTTCCGTCGAGGAAGACGACGTCAGAACGTCCGTAGAGCACAAGCCAAAATGGCCGCACAAGGAGGTAATGGGAATAATGGAGGAAATGCCATAGTCATCGCTGATGACCGGGAAAGGGGTATACGTGACTACGCTAACCCCAGATTTAATGAGCTGAATCCGGGAATAACCAGACCCGAGGTGCAAGCGAACCGATTCGAGTGAAGCGGTTATGTTCGGATGCTCCAAGCAGTGGGGCGATTCGGTGGGCAAGCCACAGAGGATCCACATCTCCACCTTCGGTAGTTCACGGAAGTCGACTCATTTAAGTTACCAGGTGTTCCAGCCGAAGCGCTGAGACTTCGGCTATTCCCTTTCTCGCTACGAGATCGTGCAAAAGCATGGCTGAATGGCCTTCCATCAGACTCTATCACTGACAGAGCGAGCTCGGCAAAAATTCTTGATGAAGTATTTCCGCCACACAAAACGCGAGGTTCGAAATGACATCATGTCTTTCCGGTGAGAATGATGAAGAATCGATGTCGAAGCTTGGGGCGTTACAAGGAAATGCTACGAAATGCCCTCACCACGACATTCCGCATCGCATTCGATTGGAGACATTCTATAATAGGTTAAGCGCGTCCACACGCTTGGTGCTAGATGCCTCCGCAAATGGAGCTATTCTCTCCAAATCCTACAATGAGGCATATGAGATACTGGAATGGATCGCTAATAACAATTGTCAATGGTCCGATTCACGAGCTCCAATGGGAAAGAAATCATTGCGGTGTTTTGGAAGTTGATGTTCTAACGGCTCTAGCTCGCTCAGTGGCGTCCATGAGCAATATGTTGAAAGGTTTGCAAATAGCCAATCCAGCTGCTCAAGCGACAAGTGTCCCAGTGATCGCACCCACAATGCAAGTAAAAGAAGTGTCGTGTGTTTATTGTGGGGAAGGACATACTTTTGATAGTTGTCCATCAAACCCAGCCTCGGTTTGTTATATGGGAAATCAGAACGGCCAAAGGAATAATCCTTACTCACAAACATACAATCACGGGTGGAGACAACACCCTAATTTTCGTGGGAGGCGAGGATCGGGAACAGTGGTGGTGAAAATTTTGAGAAAACACATATCCACAAAATTTCCAACAGAAGCAACAACAAGCCGCCCCACGTACCCCAAATCTATGGAAACCTTGATAAAGGGTATATGGCGAAGACAGACGCTTGATGTCAAGGACAATCCACTTAGCTAAGGAATTTGGAGGTTCGGATCGGACAATTAGCCAACGAAATGAGGAATCGGCCACCGGTAATCGCTAAGTGACACGGAGAATCCTCGGAAGGATAAAGAACATGTCAAGGCTGTCACTCTGCGAAGTGGAAAGAAGATCAAGAAACCGAGTTCTTGAACCAAGAAGAGAAGGCGGAGTCCTCAAACACTAAAAGCAAGTTGGCGAAGTGGAAGCTTGAAACAACCTCGTGATGCCGAGGTGCTCGCAAAGTGAATCCACTGCCAAGTCGATGGGCGAGATGGTTTATCGACCGCCACCACCTTTTCCGAAAGGTTGAAAAAGCAAAGAAGACACTCGGTTTGGAGATTTCTAGATGTCTTGAAACAACTGCACATTAATATTCCATTGGTGGAAGCACTAGAACAAATGCCAATTATGTGAAGTTCTTGAAGGATATCTAACAAAGAAGAGGCGCTGGGAGTTCAAAGCAAGTGCATCGATCGAGAGCGATAATACCATGTTAAAAGCAAGATTCCACCTAAGTTGAAAGATCCGGAGTTTCACAATTCCATGTTCAATTGGAGGTCGCGACGTTGGTCGTGCTCTATGTGATCTAGGGCGAGTATAAACTTAATGCCGCTCTCAATATTCGAGGAAGCTCGGGATAGGGCTCGGCCACGACGGTGACCACGCAATTGGCGAGATCGGTCTATGGCTCATCACGAAGGAAAAATTGAAGATGTGCTAGTAAAAGTGGATACATTCATTTTTCTGCGGACTTCATCGATTCTGGATTACGACACAGATCACGCGGCCATAAGATATCTCGTCGCCAAAAAGATGCCAAGCCACGGTTAATCCGGTGGATCTTGCTTCTACGTGAATTCGATCGGAAATTAGAGATAGGAAGGGTACTTACCGAGAATCAGTGGCCGACCATTTATCTCGATTGCCAACTGCTGAAGGCGAAGACACCCGTGTCCAGATTCAGGATGCATTTCCGGATGAGCAACTAATGAGCATGCACCACGGTAGTACACCTTGGTATGCAGACTTCGTAAATTTCTTGGTCAGTGGAGTGCTACCTCCTGACTTCTCTTTTCAACAAAGGAAAAGGTTCTTTTCCGAGGTGAACCATTACTTTTGGGATGAACCATTCTTGTATAAACACTGTGCTGACGGACTGATGAGACGTTGTGTCCCACATGAGGAAATGGAATCGATTCTAGAGGGATGTCATGCTACCCCATATGGTGGTCACTTCGCAGGCCAGAGAACGGCAGCTAAAGTTCTACAATCAGGTTATTTCTGGCCAACCTTGTTTAAGGATGCTCATGCCTTTGTACGAAAATGTGACCGATGTCAGAGAGTTGGGAACATTTCTTCTCGAAATGAGATGCCAACTAATTTTATCCTAGAAATAGAACTCTTTGATGTTTGGGGCCTAGACTTTATGGGTCCTTTTCCACCCTCATTTGGCAACCTCTACATATTGGTGGCGGTTGATTATGTCTCTAAATGGGTGGAGGCCGTAGCTAGTTCGACTAATGATGCAAAGGTTGTAATCAAGTTCTTGCAAAAGAACATCTTTACAAGGTTTGGCACTCCTCGTGCTATCATTAGTGTGAAGGAACTCATTTTGTCAACAAGGCGGTGAGTGTTGTCTAGCAGTACAATGTTCGCCACAAGATTACCTGACATACCACCCCAAACCAATGGATGTTGAACTCTCCAATAGAGAGAAAAAGGCATATTGGAGAAGGTGGTAAACCAGTCGGAAGGATTGGTCCATACGATTGGATGATGCGATATGGGCCTAGAGCGACTTTCAAAACACCGTTAGGATGTCCCTGTCGGTTGGTCTACGGAAAGCTTGTCACACCTTCCAATGGAACTCGAGCATCGAGCCTATTGGGCGATAAAGAAACCGAATTTTGAGCATAAAGGTGCTGGGAAGCTCGCTTGTTGCAACTAAGTGAGATGGATGAATTTCGTTGGTTTGCTTATGAAAATGCAAAATTGTACGAGGAGAGGACAAAGAGATGGCATGACAACAACATCTTGCCGTGAGTTCTTGCCGGTCGCAAGTGCTCTTGTTCAATTCAAGGTTGAAGCTATTCCACGGAAAGTCGAAATCACGATGGTCGGGTCCTTCACAATTCTCGGTGGCACCCACGGTGCTATCACATTCTGAAGGGACACCGGTCGAGAATTCATGGTAAATGGACGTGTCAAGCACTATTGTTAGGGTGTCTATTCGATGCAATTGGGTACTACTCAGAAAAAATCGAGTGCAGACCCGATTTTGCATAAAAAGTGCTACCCGACCCGACCGATTTTGTAAATGGTGCCGAAATACCGACTTAGTTTTTTTTTTTTATATATTTGTGTTCATTTGTTCTCGCTCTACAAATATCTTGCCATGCATGCGAGAGATTACGCACCTTGTGAAGGGAAAACTATGTTTAGCCACATGCCAGAGATCTATCTTGGATATTTAATTCACCATACATTGATTATTTACCTAGCATGCACCTATATAATTAATAGCAACACGTAGGGTTTTCTCGTGTTTACCTTTGAATCTATCGAGGTGGATCGGGATGAGCGGATCGAGACTTGTGCTTTGACCTTGGGTCAGTATCCGGTTACCCAATCTCCAGCGTCGAGTGAGGGCGATCTATGGAGAATACTACAATCACCCTCAAACCCTAGCTTATTTTCGAGAATCCCACGGTGATGGTGGGCGAAAATAATGCTCCATTGTGAGGATTAACCTTGATTCTATCTCTTACCTTATATTTATAATGCACAACCTTAATCCCATAAGGAAAGGATCTATGCATATACCATAAATATAATTATATCATTGTAGGATAAAGAGAATAAAATCTTTCCTTTGAGAAGCGAGTAGGGGCCGATTTCTTCCGGTAACAGCGAACTGGATGGGCTAGCCCAGGATCAAATCGAGGAATAAAGATGGGCCTCAAATAAATTAATTATCTTATGTTCACCCGAACATAAATTAATTTATAAACATTTATTCATGCCACTAGAGAATAAATGATGACTTACCCTTTATTACCGAAGTTGAGTCGGGCTTGCACTTAGACATTACTGAATCCCGTATTTAAGATATCGAGCGTCCATTAATTATTTAGAGCATTACATTTGCTTAAAATAATTAATATCTTTAATTCCTTAAGTAGTACCACTCAACCTTATTATTGTACTTGAGCTAACTCAACTCGCAAGGTTTAGTACAATAAACCTTTGAGCTCCTTAAGGGACGTCATCATCCTAAGCGAATACGGTGACTCGTCACGATAACTAGCATGATATCAAGCATTGCCACCACCCAAGATGCGGAGAATATTGGGTTAGAACATATAACCCTCACCCATGACAAGTCAGTGATGGTGAGAACTCATACTCACCTAATACCTTATCGAGGTTTAGATCATCGAAGTCACCGAGATCTTGGTTCTTCACGACGGTCGATAGAAGAACACATCTCACTGTGAACCTTCAATACGTCGAGACGATACCAACATAGACAAGCAACCAAGTCAAGTCACTTCTTATCTATACATGCAGCCTATACCGACAACTCGTCCTCAAGTCGTCTCGGTGTGAAACTTTTATATCTCATTAAAGCGACCAATCATACTGGACTTACGTGATCTTCTACACTTGTATGATCTAACTTATATATGAGATAAGGGACACGGATATATGCAATCAAGTATTCAATTCGGATAGGAGATTGTAATAGTGGTAACAGGAAACATTGTATACAAGCTCAACCAAAGCGCTTTCGTTATATAAATCGACAATCTCCCACTTATACTAAAGCAAACTTTTAGTATACAATGTATGCTCACTAGCTATTACAAACAAAACCATCACTTTGCTTCTCCCACTTATACAAAGTTTCCTTTCTAATTGGGTGCCATCAAGCGCAATCAAAGTCCCTAACGTGTCCGTCAGTAGACTTTTTGTGGTGAGCTCTTCGTGAATGGATCCGCTGGGTTATCCGTCGATCAATCTTCTCAATCAAGACGTCACTCGTCTAACGATTTCTCGTATGACATGGTACTTTCTCTCTATGTGTTTGAGTCGCCTTGTGGGTCCGTGGTTCCTTCGAGTTTTCCATCGCACTGAGTTATCACGATAAACTATGATACTCTTGGGCAAACCAGTACCACACCTAGATCCATGAGGTAGTTCTTGAACCATCTGACCTCCTTAGAAGCCTCAAGGCGGCTACATATTCGGCTTCCATGGTAGAGTCCGCAATGCATCATTTGCTTTGCACTCCACCGAGGATACGGCCCACCTCCCAAGGTAAACACATAGCTGAGGTAGACTTTTTCTCATCACGGTCGGCTTGGAAATCCAGTCGGTATAACCCAAAGGCATTAGACTATCTCGCATGGTAAACTAGCCTATAATCTCGAGTCCTTTTCGGGTAATTAAGTATATACTTTACATGATCCAATGAGCTTGTCGAGGTTAGGCGATATCTAGCTACTATGCCTACCGCATAGCGGATATCGGGCCTCGTGCATAGCATTGCGTACATGAGACTTAAATGCGGCGAGCGTAGGAACTTGTCTCATTTTCCCTATCTCTTTTGCGTCATGGGAGGCTGCTGCCTAGATAAAGGAACGCCATGTGCGAAAGGTAGCAATCCTTTCTTGGCGGTCTGCATACTAAACGAGTAATCACAGATCAATGTAAGGCGCCCGAGATATGCTCAACATTTTCTTCTTGCGATCTCGGTAAACCTTGATCCCAAGAATGTACGCTGCATCTCCTAAGTCTTTCATTTGGCGATCGGATAACCAACTCTTTACGTCGATAACAACTTCACGTTGTTGCCAACTAGAAGAATGTCATCTACATAAAGTGCAAGAAATACCACATCACCGTTGACATCCAAGCGATACACACAACTTTCGCTGAGCAACTGGGTAAATCCATAGGACTTTACCACCTCGTCAAAACGTAAGTTCCATGATCGGGAAGCTTGCTTGAGTCCATAAATGGACTTTAAGCTTCCACACTAGATCTCTTCACCCTTCACCACATAACCTTCGGGTTCTTTGCATATAGATGTCTCTACCTTCCTCAAGGTAACCGTTTAGAAAAGCGGTTTTTACATCCATTGCCAAACCTCTAGGTTCAAGTGGGCTGCTATGGCGGAAGAATTACGATGGACTTGAGCATTACTACGGTGAAAAGGTCTCGTCGAAATCGATGCCCTCAATCTTAGTGTACCCTTTCGCCACAAGCACGGCTTTAAAAGCGAAACCTCTCCATCGGAATCTCTTCCTCTTGTATATCCACTTACTACCTATGGCTTCCTTGCCATCCGGTAGATGTGTCTTTCATATACATCCATAGCCGTTATGGACTCCATTTCTAAGTCCATAGTGGTGTGCCATGATCTTGCATCAATATCTTGTATCGCCTCCTTGTATGTCCATGGGTCGATTATTGCTGTTCGTTTCACGGGACTAAATCCGAAGATTCTCCCACGAACATAAATCGCTCGGGTTGACGAACAACCTCCCACTACTGACGAGGTTCTACAGCACAATGGCGGCGGTGGGTGCGAAACTTGTGGTTCTCATCTTGCACAACTTGCCGGGTAGGTACCACTTGTGCGGTCGGTATCTCGGTGGAACTCGACCCACTTCAATTTCTTAAAGTATCGGTGTCGATCCTCCCACTAGACTCGATATCTCGTACCTTTGGCCTAATCGGTGGTGGAATACGATCATCTTCTAATTCTTGAAGAATGATTTCAACTTTGGACTTATGATTTTCATATAATCCTCTTCTAAGAATCGGGCATTAGTGCTAATAATGACCTTCCGATCCTTAGGACTATAGAATAAACCACCTTCGTTCCTCTAGGATAGCCGATAAACGACGCTTGCATCGATCTAGCCTCCAACTTGTCGACCTTCTTGTTCAAAGACATGTCTTTGGATCGCCCCATATCCTTATGTCGCTTAAACTAGGCTTGCGCCCAAACCACAACTCGAAGGGGTCTTTTCGGTGACTTGGATGGTACTAGATTTAGCAAGTATGCGTGGTTTCTAAGGCATACCCCGAGCGAAATAGGCAATGTTGCATAACTCATCATTAATCTAACCATTTCCAAAAGAGTCCTATTTCTTCGCCTCGACACACCATTTCTTTGTGGTGTGCCGGTGAAGTCGTGGGAGGTAATCACACACTTCACTAGATAATCCATAAACTCGTTCTTGAGGTATTCGCCACCGCGATCGGACCATGATGACTTGATACTCTTACCTAGCTTCGCTCCACTTCCGTCTTAAACTCTTTGAATTTCTCAAAGCATTCGGACTTGCGGTGGCGGTATACGTATCCGTACCTTAAGTAATCGTCAATGAAAGTGACAAAATACTGTACCCTCCACGAGCTTGTGTGGACATCGGTCCACACAGTCGAATGGACTAACTCTAACATTTCTTTGGCTCTATACCCGCCGCTTTGAAGGGTGCAGTCGACATCTTACCTTCTATACAGGATTCGCAGACTGGGAATGGAGTAACTATGAGATTACCCAACGCTCCATTCTTAGCCAGTCTCTGGATCATATTTAGATTGATGTGACCTAATCTAAGATGCCAGAGAAAAGTGGTGTCATCTTGCGAAGAAAACTTTCTCTTTCTAGGGTTTGATGAAGATGCAACATAGTTATAGGTATTATGTTTTGCAGAAATAGTATAAAGCGAATTATGTAATGTGCCAACACAGATAACTTCGTCATTTCTTATGATAGAAACACCACTATCAAAAACAACTGAATATCCATGAATAAACAATTTCGAAACAGAAACAAGGTTTCGCCGAAAATCCGGCACATATAAAACGTCTTTTAAAACTAAAACTATTTTCTCAAAACATAAAGTAACATCTCCGACTGCAACGGCCTCGACTTTCACCGCGTTACCTATGGAGATTATTATCTCGCCATCATTCAGCTCCCTTGTCCGCAGGAACCCCTGCAAGGTGTAACAAACATGATCAGTCGCACCCGTGTCTACTACCCAAGAATGGGTACAACAAGTCGCTAAACATGTTTCCGTTACTAAAGCAAACGGCGTACCTTGAGCCTTGAGCATAGGGCACTTGGCTTTCCAATGCCCAGTCTTACCGCACTTGAAGCACTTGCCCTTCTCCTTTGGCTTCTTCAAGCCTCCGGTGGCAGACATGTTCTTGTTCCCATTACTCCCACTATTTCTCTTGCCTCTATCACCTTTGGTGCCCCTTTTTCTTTTTCCATTTTGCAACGAAAAATTTGGGCCCTTAGATGTGCTAGCAAGAGCATGTGCTCCTTTACCCATAGCTCCTTCCGCGGCCAAGAGATCATTAAGCAACTGAGTAATTGTATACTCGGTCTTGCTCATGATCGCATTCACGCGAAAGTTCTCAAAAGACTTGGGCGGTGTATTGAGGATGATATCGACCTTGACCGCCGTCAATACCTCCTCCCAACTGATCAAGACTATCCATGAGATGAGTCATGTGGGAGACATGTTCATGGACCGAACTTCCTTCTTCCATCTTACACGCCAAGATTTCTCTCATTGTGTGGAAGCGGACTGTCCGATCCGACTGCCCAAACTTACTCTCAAGACTTGACCAAATATCAGTCGCGTCTACCATCGACTGATGCTGCAGCTGCAAGCCTTTGGACATTGTAGTCATCATATAGCATTTTGCCATATTGTTTGACTTATTCCAAAGTCTGCTTGACTCTCGCTGCTCATTAGTCGATGCGTCAGTAAGGGCATCGAGTTTAGGAGTAGTGAGAACAAACATGTGTTCTTAAGCGATAAGAACAAATTCCATGTTTCGTTTCCACTCGATAAATTTTGACCGGATAAGGGATTTTGTGCGAGCATATTGATAATCGGTGTAAGAGACATATCTGAAAAGATAATGTAAACACATAAGCATACGATCGCACATAATTCGTAACAATAATATTGTAACCTTTTGATAAAACAATATTAATTGAAACCTCCAATCGCCAAGGAATCCCACATGCAAGCGACGCTGCGTGTGGCGTTTACATGAACCCCTCGACCAGACTAAAATATACCTTTTAGTCGTTTAATTTCAATCCATGTCAACTTATCCTTATGAAAAATGAAATTAACGATTGGACCTTACTAGACCACATCACTATCACAAGAAGGGACTTCGTGGGAAGTTGTACTTGAGGTGATGTCTAAGCAATGACCACATTTTTAACAGCAGAAAATGAATTCTTAGAATTAGCATACTCACTAATATTTTCGAAAATCACTCTCTCTTTTTCTCTAGAGGTGGACGAAAATGTGATGATCAAAAAGGAGGATTAACCTTGAATCTATCTCTTACCTTATATTATAATGCATTACCATAATCCCATTAGGAAAGGATCCATGCATATCCATAAATATAATAATATCCTTGTGGGATAAAAAGAATCAATTCCTTTCCTTATATACATAGGGGCGCCGATTTTCCTCCGGTAACAACGGGCTGGATGGGCAAACCCATGGATCAAATCTGAGGAATAAAGATGGGCCTCAAATAAATTAATTATCTTATGTTCGGACGAACATAAATTAATTTATAAACATTTATTCATGCCACTAGAGAATAAATCTTGACTTACCCATTTATTACGAAGTTGAGTCGGGCTTGCACTTGAACATTACGAATCCCGTATTTAAGATATCGAACGTCCATTAATTATTTAGAGCATTACATTGCTTAAAATAATTAATATCTTTAATTCCTTAAGTAGTACCACTCAACCTTATTATTGTGCTTGAGCTAACTCAACTGCGGGGTTTAGTACAATAAACCTTTGAGCTCCTTAAGGGGCGTCATCATCCTAAGCGGATACGGTGACTCGTCTGATAACTAGCATGACATACAAGCACGCCACCACCCAAGATGCGGAGAATATTGGGTTAGAACATATAACCCTCACCCATGACAAGTCAAAGTGATGGTCGACAACTCATACTCATCTAATACCTTATCGAGGTTTAGATCATCGTAAGTCACCGAGATCTTGGTTCTTCACGACGGTCGATGAAGAACACGTCTCACTTGTGAACCTTGATACGTCGAGGCGTACCGGCATAGACAAGCAACCAAGTCAGTCACTTCTTATCTATACCATGACTATATCGACAACTCGTCCTCAAGTCGTCTCATCGTGAAACTTTTATATCTCATTTGCTTGACCAATCATACGGACTTCGTGATCTTCTACACACTTGTATGATCTAACTTATATATGAGATAAGGGGACACGATATATGCAATCAAGTATTCAATTCGGATAGGAGATTGTAATAGTGGTAGGAAACATTGTATACAAGCTCAACCAAAGCGCTTTAAGATACAAATCCAACACACTGCAATACTCTACACTACTATGCACACCGCATACACACACATACATGTATATATATATGCCCGTTCGGTTTGTAAACCGAAAGTTTTTAATGTCTAAAACTACATTGTTGTCTAAGGGATTCTTGCACGGTGGAGAAGGTAATGTGTGTGTGTGTGTGTGAGAAAGAGAGAGAGAGAAGATGAGTTGCATGCTTAATTAATTTGATTTGATAGATGTGTAACAGAATTTATGTTGCAGGGTTAAACAAGACGCCATGGAGGCCGGCAGCGTGCACAGTTCTTCCATTGGTGCGTGCCTTCTTCTCTTCTCGATAATATATATACAATCAATTCTATCATAACTCTATCTAAGTATCTTTATTCAATCTTGTTTAATTTTTCACTGCAATTAATTTGGTTTTTTGTTTTTTTGGCATATAGTGATCACGGGAAGAGACATATCTTTGAAAATGTGTGCTAATTTGACCAAAAGGAACGAGGTTTTATACGCCATTGAATGAGGTGTCTCTTGGCATGCATGCCAACATTTATGACGTAAACCCAACATTTAAAAAATCGGGTATCGGGTATACCCGATTACCCGTCGGGTATACCCGATACCCGATCTCTCCTAAATAGCATACCCGACCCCGACCCCTACACCGATTTTCGTGTAATCGGGTACCCGATACCCGAGAATTTTGGGTGGGTATCGGCACCGAATACCCGATACCCAAATAGTCACCCCTAACTATTGTGGTGGCGAGGTCGTTCGTGAGAAGACCTCAACACCCACGAAGGGCCTGACGGGAGGTATCTTGGGCTGCCATGGCGGCGGTATTTGAGCGCCCCTCTATTCTGCTTGTAAATATTTGTTTTATTTCGTTTTTTCTTGGTGTTTTCAGTATGATAATAAATTGCTTTAGCCTTGCTAAAAGTATGAGGGATTATTTTGGGATTTTGATTGGTGTGCGTGCGTACCTCTGGGGGAAAGTTCTGAGCATGGTGCTAATTCTTGCCCCAGTAATGGAGTTGCAGAGGATTAAGAGAAAGTGAAATAGAAGTTGCCAATTTGGTAAAAACAAAAAGAGCGGGAAAAATTTGGTTGACTTTCGGGATTTGAAAGACCGCGCCTTTTCCCTTTCCACCTTTTAGTCTTTTTAATCTTTTATTTCCCCAATTTTGCTGCATCTTTGCTCTCGCCTTTCACGTTTATTTTCTCCTGTGCTCTGATTGTGCAACTTTGTAGTCTCCATCTCTTCCATCTACAGAATCAGTTATCATGAGGAGATTCAGCAGCAGGATCAGGGGGCAGGTGCGGCCATCATCTATTCCAAGCAATAATGCTGCCACACCCCTCATAATTTCAAACGAAGAGGTATCCCAGGAACCTTCACCAGCTCCTCCACAGGCTGTTACACCTCCTTCCTCCAAGAGAAAGAATAATCCCGATTGTGATGGGAAGGCCAAGATAGTGGAGGCCGAGGAGTCTGAAGATGTTCAAAGCAAGAAGGCGCGAGTGGACAAACCCTCGTCACAAAAGGCAAGAATTTCAATCGATGCTATCCCTAAATTTCGAGCTCACGGTGGGTTCGAAAGATTTAAGTGCTTAAAGCCTAGGCAGCTCTGGATGGAAAAGGGGTTCCAGAAGTCAAAGGAAACCCCAGTGTTTGTGGTGGAATTAATTTCTTTGAATGGTTGGGCTACATTCGCGGCGATACCACCTCCCCCCATTACACCCCTTGTTAAGGAGTTCTATGCAAATATCACGCCTTTGCCAAATAAGGAAGGGTTGTCTTCTGTGGTTAGAGGTAAATTAGTGGTTTTCTCTCCGGAAACCATTAATGCTTTTTATGAGTTAGACAATGAGGTGGATGACGCTTTCTCCACCATGAAGAGGGCCCTTCCAGTGAAGACCTCGAGGAGGCGCTACGATTGACAGCTGTCGAAGGCACAAGAATGGAAGATCTCCACACGGGGTGTCGCTCCATTAAAGCTGCATCATTAAAATTGGAGGCTCATATAAAGCTCCATTTCATCAAAAGCCGGATTTTGCCAACAACCCATGATACCACGGTGTCGGAAGAGCGTATGTTGATGCTTCTCTCGCATCTTCTTTGGAAGGTCCGTCAGCGAGGCGCCTAAATCGCGCCAAGTAGAGGGTGCCTAAAAAGGAAGAAAGGCCGACCGTTTCTTTCCTTCTTTGATCACTCAGTTATGCACGAAGGTCGGGTGCACATCGGGGATGATGAGGATCGCCTCGTTGAAAAAGCTTTTATAGACATCAAGACTCTGACTCATCGTCACAGTGCTTCTACAGACCCAATCTCGCAAGCAGCGCAAGCAGATCCACCTCCGCCCATACCGACCTCAACCGAGCCTACTGTTCTAGACATGCAGAAGTGCCTCTGCGTGGGAGTCCAAGCCCTCATGCTTCGATCCGCTGCACTAGAAGACGCTCTTAAGCATTTTTGGGCGTACTGTCGTAAACGAGATCGGATATTGGAGGATAGCCTCAGGTCACTATCTACGGTAAATCTGCCAGCCTTCCCGGAATTCCCACATCGGGTATTCCAAGCTTGGCCTCTACCTTCGGATTTTGATTACATCTGAGCCGAGAGAGAGAAGAAGCAAGGCCGACCGAGCTCGGTTCTCAAAGAATGTTGGCCCAAGTCAGACTCAGCCAACTGAATCTGACCCTGCTGCCCCAAGCGAGGCTTGGGTACCAAGTGCCCCATCTGACGAAGTGCGCACCTCGCCCGAGGCTGAGTTGGCTGTGTCTCATGAAACCGAAGCTGTTTTGCCTGCTACCACCCCATCTACACGAGCTTCTCCTACTCCTTCGGGTTCTCCCAAAGTGTAGGCTAGGGGCGTTTTCTCTAACTCAATCCTTATTTTGTTTTGTGTTTTGTTGTGTGTCTGCTGGTTGGTGTTTTGTTGGGTTTGTTCTGTTTTGTTAAATAAAAGCATGTGATTACATTCTCGATGATTTTTAAGGATGATATTTGATTGCGAGGATAGCTTTATGATATTAACTGCTTTTGTTTATCTTGTGATCTTTAGTGCATGCTTATTGCTCGTCTGGTCTTTACCCTTATTTTGTGGGATGTACCTCTATTAATTTTGGTATTAGCATATTAGCCCTATAGGGATTGACCATTGCATCGGTGAATCTTAATTGGCTTACGATTTTGTATGAGTGCCTGTCTCTCATATTTGGTTGGTACTCCCCCTTGAGACAATATACATGAGTGTGTCAACATGGATAGGACGTAGGCCCTTTTTGGATCGATTGTGCCTTTCTAGCCTTCCTTAATATGATATTTTTCCTAGGGTCCCCCTTTGAGCTTACAAGCTTTTTCTTTCTTACACCCACCAAATATTCTCCTGTATACCCACATATATTATTCCTTACCCTTCACTCTGGGCATACCTAATTGTGGTTCAGTTTCTCTCATTTCTATAATGGTGCCCGTAGTAATCTCTATGTCTCAAGATAACAGTGTCTCACCCCTCGGTTTTGTATAAGTTTCAACATTGGGGACAATGTTATGTTCTAAGTTTGGGGGTGGGCGAGGTAAAGTAACCTCGGAAGTTGAGGGTGAAGTGGTTATAAAATATGGTCATTACGAGCTTATTGCTTGAAAAAAAAAAGAGATGATAAACGAAAAAGGTAAAGATGCGGGGTCTCTATAAAAAGAGAAGAAAAATGTCAGGATAGTTGGAACCAAGAATGAGTTAGGTGCCCAGGTGCTTTGAGCTACTTTATCCCAAACAATCCTACCGTAACCCAAGCCTAACATTATAAGCTATTAAAAGACCTACTGATCTAGTATTGATTACACTCATGTTAGTGGAGAGGGGGTTGACCGAACTGAAATGTGGAGACATCTGTGCACTTGATAATCAAAGCATGGTCATATTAAGAAGAACTAAGTTATGGGAAGATTCATGTAGTGGCTAATGTGCTATATACCTGTTGATATCTGAAGGGCGACATCCTTGCAAAACGAGGTGATTGACCGGATTTGCAACGAGAAGAACTGAATGATCCTTTTTCTTTCAAAGAACCATGACTGAAAGCGACGTCCCTAGCTGATTAAGTCGTCATCTTGGTTATCGTCGGAGCATTTTGAACATCGCTTCTTGTTTTGTGGGTGTGTTTTTCTGTGTGTAAGAGCATCACTCGAGGACGAGTAATGAGCTAAGTTTGGGGGTGTGATAACTCTTATAAAAGAGTTATTATATGACCTTTCTGATGATAAAATCCTTGAGTAAACCGGGTTCTATTTGTTTATTTCGATGTTATGTTGTATGTTTTGTTATGTTGGCGTGTGTATGTGTGAAGGATTGAGTCAGGTGAAATCAAAGGGTTTTTAATTGCTTTTAGGCATTATTTAAATAATTATGGCATGTAGCAGGAAGAGCGGCAGAAAAGACAAGGCCGATGTCCGCTGAGTCAAAGTCAAGCTCCAGGTTGAACGCACAAGCAAGGCCGAACTCGTGAGCGAGCTTGACTTCGATGAACGAGGAAGGATTGAACGAGTAATGTCAAGAAATCGGGAGGTAGTCGAGCTACAAAGACGAAGTCAACTTCGTAAAAGTGAAAACCGGAAGATGGTCCGAGCTCAAGACTTCCGAACTCAAGTTGGTCCGATCTCAAGACTTCCGAACTCAAGTTGGTCCGATCTCAAGACTTCCGAGCTCAAGACTACCGAACTCCGGGAAGAAAGAATAAAGCCGAGCTCGCAACCAGCCGAGCTCAAAGATTGAAAAGTTCACAAATATGAAGACGACTCGACATCGTGCACGTAAGGCGGTCGGACTCGTCAGCGGTCGGGCCCGTGGCGAGGTCGGACTCGTGGAGGTCGGATTAAATGGCGGTCGAACTCTTGACCGAGCTCGAGACTGATGACCGCAGAATGAGATCGGATTCAGGCACGAGGACAGGCCCGTTCAAAGGTTGAGATCGGAAGAAAGGAAAGAAAAAGTATTTAAGTATGAACGAAACGAAGAAAAGTCCGCAGACCACGCCACGTGGCGGTGGCCACGACAAAGATAAAGGACGCGCGTTTTGCCAGAGCCAACGGAAAAAGAAAAGGATCAGTGGACGAAGGGTTTGCAGGTGCCTATTCTGCACACCTAAAAAAGTGTCAGAGTTTGTTATTTAAAAGAGAGGGCGACAATCAGAACATCATCATTCATCATTCAGGATCTGGAGGAGAAATCAGAGGGCAACGCCTTGGAGAAGAAGCTATCGGAAGAGGCGACGATCCAAGGAGGAGCACGTGATTCGGCGACGAGTGTTAACTTTGAATCTCAATTCCTTTTACTTTGCTATGGCATTTGTGTTTTCGAATTACATTTGCCTACATTCGCTATGAGCTAAATTTATATGACTTGATATTTTGATGAAACCCATGCTCGTGTGATGAGCCCGTTTTCGCTTATCTTGTTAAGTTATTATCGTTTCTTGGTGTTTATTTATCTTATGTGTGATTGATCACCATGGGTGAGATCTTAGCTCTATGATTTCGGGAAGCTCTCATAGAGTGGAAAACAAGAAAGTGGCCGCAAGAACATGATTTAAATATTATGTGTGTGAATAGCATAGGAATATGTGTTTGCCTTGCGTGACATAAATGAATGGAACGGTAGAGATACTCTTAAAGCGCTTCGGTATAGGAATATATTGACGAGCTTAGAGGGTATAATCTTAGATTTGGAAAAATGCTAAGAGTTGGAAGATTTCATGTCATAATAACGAGGCAAGATAATGTTGAAGCATGGCGAGTACGGGGCATGGGTGGAATCAAGTGATCAAGTCTATTTTCCCTCCTGATATCTGTTAATCATTTATTGTCTGAAATTCCACCTCGTCTCGGTGTCAAAGTTCTCTTTAATTTGTCTCTCTCATAATCACAAACAAATTGTATTCGACGTGATTTAAAAAGTGCGTTCCCTGTGGATTCGATCTCGGAATATTTCCGTATATTACTTGTTGATTACGTGCACTTGCGTAGAATAGTATATCTTTTTTTTTTTTTTTTTTTTTGGTAATTTAATGCAGAAATTTTAAAGGCTGCGTCACGGTGGACTCGAACCCGAGACCTTTGGCCTCGGGCATTAACCACTCTACCACTAGGCCAACACACACACACAGAATAGTATATCTTATTAAACAACAATGCCGATTGCCTAAACTCCAATGCCTAGTGAGGAAAATCTATGGAGAATGCTACAGAAATTCGCCTTCTTCCTTACCCTAGAGTTTTCGAAAATCTCACTATTTTGAATAGTAATTTTCGAGAATTTCACTCTTGGATTATGGTTTGAATTTCTCTCACCTTATATTTATAATGCAACCCTAAATCCTATCCAGATATAATTTCTGCATATCCAATAAATATAATAATATCACTTAAGATAGAGAGGATCAAAACAGAGTCCCAGTGGGACTCTATAAGGAGGGGGACGATTTTCACTAAGCTCCAGGCCTGGATGGGACAGCCCAGGGATCAAATACAAGGAATAAAGATGGGCCTCAAATAAAATAATTATCTTATGTTCAGCCTATAATATAAATTAATTCATAAACATTTATTCATGCCACTAGAGAATAAATGCTGACTTACCCCTTTATTTCCGAAGTTGAGTCGGGCTTGTACTTAGACTTCAAGAATCCCCGTATTTAAGATATCGTACGTCCATTAATTATTTATAGCGTTCTGACTGTTTAAAATAGTTAATATCTTTAATTCCTTAAGTAGTATCACTCAACCTTATTATTGTACTTGAGAAAACTCAACCTGCAGAGTTTAGTACAATAAAACTTTTGAGCTCCTTAAGGGGACGTTATCATCCTAAACGGATACGGTGACTCGACACAGGTAACTAGCATGACATACAAGCACTGCCACCACCCAAGATGCAAAGAATCTTGGGTTATCTCATGTAACCCTCACCCATAACAAGTCAAAGTGATGGTCAGCAACTCATACTCACCTAATACCTTATCGAGGTTTAGATCAGCGTAAAGTCACCGAGATCTAGGTTCTTCACGACGGTCAGATAGAAGAACTCATCTCACTATGATCCATCAATACGCCGGAGACGTGCCAGCATAGACAAGCAACCAAGTCAAGTCACTTCTTATCTATACCATGACTTATACCGACAACTCGGTCCTCAAGTTGTCTCGGTGTGATACTTTTATATCTCATTCGGTTCACCAATCATACGGACTTACGTGATCTACAACACAATCGTATGATCTAACTTATATATGAGATAAGGGGACATACATATGCAATCAAATAAACAATTCAGATATGAGATTGTAATAGTGGTAACAGGAAACATTGTATACAATCTCAACCAAAACTGCTTCCCGTATACAAATCCAACAATTATGTCCAACTCCCCAAACAATTTCATGAGATTTAGCCAGATTCTGACTGCATCCTCCATTTCTTGATACTAGAGTTGTAAGGACTCACATGGTAACCAAAAGAAGGTACTTTGATATTATATTGATTTGTCCCATTTTTCATGCTCCTTGCGCTCCTCATCAGTAGATGAATCGTCTAGAGGTGTTGGATGGGGTGTAGTGAGTACAAATAAATTTTCTTTGGCAGTAAGAACGATCTCTATGTTTCGTTTCCACTCTATATAATTCGAACTGAATAAGGGGTTTTGTGCGAGCATATTGATAATCGGAGGAAGAGACTTATCTGAAAAGTGATGTAATCACATAAGCATTCGATCTCACATAATTCGTGCAACAATATTGTAACCTTTTGATAAAACAATATTGATTGAAACATTCAATAGCCCAAGGAATTCCACATGCAAGCCACGCATGTGGACGTTAACACATGAACCCCTCGACCAAACTAAAATAAACATTTTAGTCATTTAATTTCAATCCATGTCAACTTATCCTTATGACAAATAAAATTAATAATTGGACCTTAACTAGACCACATCACTATCGAAAGAAGGGACTTCACAGAAAATTGTACTTGAGGTGATACCTAAGCATTGACCATAATTTTGGTAGCAGAAATCGAATTCTTAGAATTGGTATACTCAGGCGGACCATCCGCTTTCAATTCAATTTAGTTTCTCATCTCATTTTACATCTATCTCTAGAGAACTTATCAAAATCACACATGCAAGCCATATGTGTGGACGTTTACGCATGAAACTCCCACTTCTCAATAAATTAAAATATTTTATTTAAAAATATTATCTAACAAACTTATGATAAACAGTGCAAGAAAGCACGCGTGTGGACGTTTACTCACAGTGCGTATCACTTTATTTAGAGATCAAAATATGGAGGTCTTGACGTATTTAATTTAAGAATTAAAATATCGGGTTTCTTGCTTAGTCTTTGTATTTTAAAAGGTTTGTCCATGCAGATCACGTAATCCTAACATGCTATTTCGTAGAACTCAACATGTAAAACATGCTCGTAGATTCTAAAACAAGCTTTAAAATGTGATAATCCTAGCATATTTGCTAAACGCAGTTAATCACGAAAACATATATCCATGTTTTTCTAAGTAATTAAACATACATCGTATGCTACTGCGACATGCTATGAACGATAATAAATAAAATAAAATTCATTCATCGTGGTCCATTCGTGGATCCTATACGTCCCTGCCAAATTTATTAAATAAATTTGCACAGTACATATCTTTAATTTTTCTTTGAAACGGGTCTCATGTGCTCGGGCACGGACCACCCTCGTCAAAACTGAATTTGGGCTAAAAATTGAAACTAGGTTAGAACATCGATTTAAGCCAGGTCAGGTAGAAAAAACTACATTCGGGTCGAGTCGAAAGGGTCGGGTCAGCACAGGTGGGCTGGGCCGTGCGCTAGAGCACAGCCCAACGTGCGCCCAGCTACCTCCCATCACCCTGCTGCTCGCGTGTGTGCATATGTGCTCGGTGTGCGTGCCGGTCGGCGCACGAGGTCGTACGGTACGCATGTCCATCGTATCCCATCGTCCCATACCCCTACTCCTTCACGTGCCTCTGTGCGCCTGGTATTGGGCTTGTCCGTGCATCTCACACGATAGGCGCCTACGCTGGGCGCTGCTAGCTCGGCCACACTCATACGCGCATGCTCCGTGCATTAGGTCTAATGCGACGACACCCGCACAAATTTGTTGTTGTAGTTATCCGCCCGCACGTTGGGCGCTGTGCGTGCAGTGTTGCTGTGCGCTCGCGCGCCTAGTGCTTTCTGCGAGCCCCATAGCTTGTTGCACAGGTGTGTTTTCATCGCGCCGCGCGCCGGGCTCCATCAACATGACCCGCCGCCCACCACCTCCCGTCGCCCTGCTGCTCCCGTGTGTGCATACGCGCTCAGTGTGCACACGGTTCGCACGTTGAGGCCGCACGGTGCACACGTCCGTCACGTCCCATCGTCCCACACCCCTGCTCGCTCTCGTGCCTCCGTGTGCGCCTGGCATCGATCATGTCCGTGCGTCTCGCATGACAGACGTCCATGTTGGGCGCTACTTGGTGCTCGCTCGACCACGCACATACATGCGCGCCCGCACCGGGTTCAGGCGCGGCACTCGCCATGTGCCGCCGCTGCCGTCATTGTCCGTCCGCACGTCTGGGCCCTATGCTGTAATACCACGAATTTCTGGGTTTAAAAATTTCGAAAATAAAGAAGGAACAGTACGATAGAAACGAGTATGAAAGTGAACGTCGGTAATTGTCGATTTTGAATAAATCGAAATTTCTCTTGAAAATTTGAACGAAATAAATTTTAAATATGTTTTTAAGTATATTTGGGATATTATTTACATTTAGGAAGAAAAAGAAATATTTGTTTTCTTATTTAAATAGTGATTTTCGAAAATTTAAAATAAAAGGGATTAATTTGTGATTTATTATGTGATCACTTGATTTTATGTGATGAGTTGTCATGATTATCTTATATTATATGATAAGATAATTATCTTTAACACCCAAGCATGAGGTGTAAGTGATAAGGTTGATAATGACATTAGAGATAAGATGTTTGTTAAGATATTTTATTAAAAGATAAGATAAGATCATGATGGACTAAGAGATAATGTTTATCTCTTAGAAATGTGTAGAAATGTTATAAGTATCATAGGAAATAATATCTTGGTTCTAGAAGCATATAAATTTCGAAATTATAGGTATGATTTTATGTGATTTTTTCGAAAATCACAATATATGTGATAAATGTATTAAATAATTTATTTAATTATATATTTGATAAATATCATTATTCTAGATCAATCTTATCTCCTAGAAGTTATAAAAATTTCGAAATCATTAAAATAGGATGAGAATGGAATTTTATAAAAATTAGTTTCTAAGAAACCCTAGTTTCGAAAAAAAAATTGGGAAATTGCTTAGAAAAATTCAAAAAATTTATTTTATGATATAATATCATTATATTAATATAATTACTCATGAAAATAATATTTTATGAAAAGAATCATAGTTTGATAATTTATTAAGTAATTTCAATTATTTGCCGATAACTTTACATTAGTACATAGAAATGACCTTAATTAATTTTCCTATGATTTATTTCAACATCTAAGATTATTATTATATCATATAACTATTAATTGGAGAAAAATAAAATATTTGGCATATTATTATCATTATGGCCGAAAATAATAAGAATATAAGGTATGAGTTGTAATTCTTATCTTTACACCTAGATATGAGATAAGATATGATAAAATATGATAAGATTCTCCCATACAACTTGCATTGTTCAAAAATTAAGGAGATAAGATGAGTTGTAATTTTTGACTTTACCTTAAGATATTTTACAAAGTAATCATTATAATCATCCCATAACTCCTATAAATAGGAGGTTACCCCTCCCATAACATCATAACCAAAAATAGAGGGGAAATAGGAGAGAAAATAGAGAAAAAAAAATAGAGAGTGTTCTTCAAAGCGTTCTTCGATCATAAAAAAGAATAACATGCCGACGTCGATCAAATCCGATAAAAATGTTAGAATTTATGTTATAAGCTTGTGTTGTTCATGTAATTTTTGAAAATTATGTGACTCGGGTTAATATGTTTAGATATTGTATATATATGATGTTATTAAGCATGTAGTATAATTATGTCACAAAATCAAGCATGATATCAAATTCTATATATGGACCGAAAACTTGAAGGTATGATATGTTGATTATTATGATTTTTAATTGGTGATTTAAGCATGGAATCATAATCTAGGGTATTAACTATGCTTGTATGATTTTATGTAGAATTTTTAGAACACTTTAGTACCTAAGTCTATGAATTTCGAAAATTAAAGAACATGATATTAGGTTATAATATAACCCATGTTTGAGTGTTATCATAACATATTGAATGTAATATCCCGAATTTTTGGGCTTAAAAATTTCGAAAATAAAGAAGTAGTTTACGAAGAAAATAAGAATGAAAGTGAACGATGGTAATTGACAATTTGGAATAGATCGAAATTTTCTTCAAAAATTTCGAATAAAATAATTTTTAAAACAATACATAAATATGTTTTAAGTGTATAGGGGATATTATTACATTTAGAAAATAAAGGAAATATTTTCTCCTAATTGTTTTAGCATTTTCGAAAATTTTGTACTTATGTGATTAAATTATGAACTTAGCATGAGATCACTTTATATTATGTGAACAAATGTTATTTTATTTTACATATAGAATATTATTTAGCCAAGTATTACACTAAGAAGGAAAAATAAATATTTTCCTTATAAAAAGGTGATTTTCGAAATTGATTAAGAGCATAGGAATAAACTGTGAATTAATTTGTGATCACATGATTTTATGATATGAGTTGTCATGTTTATCTTGTATTACATGATAAGATAATTATCTTGGAACACCCTAGCATTTTCGAAAATGACTAGGATATGATAAGTGCTTAATAATAACATTTTTAGATAAATATGCTATGATATTTTTATAAAAGATAAGGATATGACTAGGTTATGACTAAGCTTGGATAATGTTTATCTCATAAAAATGTGTAGCAAAGTGATAAGTATCATAAAGGATAAAATTTTGTTCTAGAAATTGTGTAGATTTTCGAAAATCTATTATTTTATGTGATAATTATAGAAAATAATTTAATTAATTATTCAAGCTTTAGTATTTCTTACCATCTAAAAGTTATACAAATTTCGAAATTTATGAAATAAGGTAAGAATGGAATTTTATAAAAATTAAATCCTAGAAACCCTAAATTTCAAATATTAGGGGAAAATGCTTAGAATTGTTTTAAAAATTTATTTTATGATATAATATCATTATATTTATGTAATTCATCATGAAAATAATATTGGTTATGAAAAGAATGAAAGTTTAATAATTTATCCTTAATTTTGAATTGTATGCCGATAACTTTACTATAGTACATAGAAATGATCTTAATTAAATTTCCTATGATTTATTTTATTATCTAAGATTATTATTGTGTCATATAGCTATTTATTGGAAGAAAATAAAATATTTAGCATATTAATATATATATGGCCGAAAATTTGGATATTTAAGATGAGAAATGGATTAAAATATCATGCTATAATTAATGTAGAGATAAGATTATGATCTTATCATGTTATTAGGTGTAAAGTAGAATTAGTATTCAAATTGAACAAGTAATCTTTTAATTTTGTCTCTACATAGCCGAAAACTTGGAAAATAAATGTGAACAAATGTGAAATCAATTAATAACCTATAGTTGAAAACTTTGACTTTTTAAAAGCGATATTATTATATGATAATATTAAAATATATGATATAGAAAAATAAAAATTTATCCTAAGGAACTAGGTGTGGTAAAACACACACATGCTACATAAAGTGATAATTTATTTATTCTATGATAGATATAAAATACATTAATTAAATAATGAAATAACATAATAAACTATAGGATAAAATAAAATAATTGTTCCATGAGCCTTGGAGGTGGACGAAAATATCATGAAGATAAGGTATGAGTTGTAATTTTAATTTTACACCTAGATATGTTATGATTTCAAAAGATAAGATAAGATATGATAATTAATAAATAAGATAAGATAAAATTTGTCTTATATACAACTGTTAGGTTCAAAATTAAGAAGATAAAGGAGTTGAAATTTTTGACTTTAGAATAAGATATTTTATAAAGTAATGATTAAATACACTTTATAAACTCTATAAATAGGAGACCACCCCCATTACACCATACCATGACCGAAAATAAGAAGAAATAGGAGAGAAAATAGAGAGAAAAAAATAGAGAGTGTTCTTTATAGTGTTCTTCGATCGTAGATAGAAAAACGTCGCCGACGTCAATCGAATTCGATCACAAGGTTAGAAATCGTACCACTTCTTATTATACATGTTAAAATGTTATAAATTCATATATAATATGTTAGGATGCTTATTTTCGAAAATTATGTTGAATATGTGCTATATGTTTCAAAGTATGTGTTAGATTGTTTATATGATGTTTATAAGCATGAATTATCAATTTAATACAAAGTTAAGCATGTATTAAATACATGATGATATGACCGAAAATGAGGAGAAATCATATATTGATGTACATGAAATTTTAATTGTTGTTTTGAGCATGAAATAATGATAGTTATTAATAAACAAGATTGTATGATTTTATGTGGAATTTTTGGAAAAACCTAAGTATATATCCTATTAATTTCGAAAATTATAGGATGATCTTATGATAAGATATAATTCATGTTTGAATGTTATTATAGCATATTGATGATGTAAATTAATAATATAGTGTTATATGAATTTATTGGAATTTCTAAAAATTATTTGTACCTAAGTCTATTTTCGAAAAATATGTACTTAGGACATATGGAGGAATAATTCATGATTTATGGAAATTTTGTCATATTATTGATTTATGATGATAATAATATGCTATGTGAATTAATTAGAATTTTTGGAAAAGTTTGGATAATTAATTGTAATTTTCGAAAATTATGCTAAGAAAGAAATCATGATGTGAAATTTTTCTATGTTATGTGATACATGGATTCTATGTTAGTAATATGTGGAAATTTGGTCTATATATATAAATTAGTAAGCATGAATGGTTGCTATGTGAAAAATCAAGAATTACAAGGGTATAGTTGGAAATCGATAGGAAAAGGAACATATACGTGTAAAATGATAGTTATATAAGAAATACATAAAATAACGTTGAGAATAAGTTGAGAAAGGTATGGACGTACAGAGTGTATTGATAAGATAGTATAGTAATTATGTTGATGATAGAGTTGATGTTAGTACGTTCGTTGATACGGATTGATGATTCTTGCGAAACATAACGATATGCTAAAATATCGTTTCTTACGATTGATAAGGTTTAACTCGAAGGAGAACGGAATCGGGAAATAGATACTAGTGACTTAAGAACCTTAAGTCCTCGAGGTGGCACTCTTTTCAAAAGATTTTTACAAGCTTTCTCGAAAGTATTCTTGTTATTGCTTCGCTTTCTTATGAAAATGTTGAGATACGATATTTTCTCACGAAAATGTTTTGAGTTTTGTATATGTCCATTCGGGTTGCACAGGACAATGAAAGTTACAATTCGGATCCCAGTGGAGGTGTAAGTAGAAATTCTACTAGGGTTGTGTACACGTGTTGGGCCTCGAACCGCGGGCGGTCATGCTCGAACTGGCGGTTAGTTGCGTCCGGCAGGGAGGCCTCCTCCGCCGCTTATCCATAGCCGACTTGGAATATACGTTGTTGTTGTTGTGATGATAAAATGACCGGTCATCAACTTTGAGAAATGAGAAAATGTTTTAGTAAGAACAAGGCCATTTCACTAAAACCCTATGTTCTTCGTGGTGAGGCGGTACAATATTTCGTAAAGTAAAATGTTTTCGACATGTGTCCATTGGGTACACCTGCATCGACCGCATGTTTGTTTTAAATGCGCGTGTTGAGCGGTGATGGAACCGAGCAGAGTTGAGCGGAATCCTTTTGAAAAATAGTATGGAGCATTTTGTTCACCTTGAGAATGCATCTTCACATGCATGTCTCACACGTTATTCATTGCCAAACTCTTGAGTTCCCTTATATTTTGGATATTGTGTTAAGATCTTAATTGCTTTGATAAAAGCCTAATAATAGTTGTTTTGCCAAGACTTTTGAACAAACTTTTATATAAGTCGACTCCTTTATCCTTCGAGTTATTTCATTATGAGGATCTATATTTCCTCACCGGTAAAATAAATTGAAAACCTTATTCTTTTACGAAGATTTAACCCTAAACCCCAAGTAGCAGTCCGGTAAGATGGTAGCCGAATCGGGCTGTTACATTGAAAGTGTAGAATCATAATATAGTGTTGTATTAATTTATTGGAATTGTTAAAATTTATTCGACCTAAGTCCAAATTTTCAAAAGTGACTTAGGAAGATTAAATTCAATAGCTCACAATAAATAAAAATTATGTTATAGTAAGGATGCTTATAGATGAGTATGTGTTATGTGATTTTATTGAAATTTTGGAAATTGTTTCTTAGTTTAATTAGGGTTTTCAAAACTATTGGTTATAAGTATTAATATTATAAAATTATTTTATGAGATATAATTGTATAATATGATCAAAATGATGTTTTAAACATATTATGATTTTATGGGAATTTTAGAACAAGAATTGCACATAAAATAATAGAATTACATAAAGGAATTAAAAGTCAAAATGTTGACTTTAGTCAAAATTGTCGACCAAAAACGCCGACCAAGGTCAAGCGCACAAAATTCGATAATACGTGATCTATGTGACGTAGTACGTTTGGTAACAATGTAACTTACGTTACGTAAGTACATTAAAACGTACATCATATACTAAAGAGATGGAATATCTCTTATATGATGAGCGATGTCATAATCGACATCATTTTGATTAGGAAACGTCAATATAAGTCCGACGTTAGCCTTTATTTGATGCATAGGACGTTATAGACGATGTTCGTCTCATCGAAAAGTATAGCGATGTACTAAACCTCGTTTCTCACATTGAAAAAGGGTCCTGCTCAGAGGAGAAAGAAGACGATAATTAAGTACTAGTGACGTAAGAACTATAAGTTCTCGAGGTGGGCTTTCTTACCAAAACTAATTACGAGCTTTTTGGAAAATGTTTTACTGTTATTACTTTACTGCTTTCTGCAAAATTTTAAATACGATATTGTCTGCCAAAAATGTTTTATGTTTTGTATATATCCATTCGGGTTGCCTGGGCAATGTGAAGTTATTACAATTCGGGTCCCACCTTGGTGAGATGCTAGTTAGATTGTGTACACATAAGCATTCGAGTCGCTGGTCGCCACTTGCTTAGACATCCGAGTCAGCTGGTCGCTCATTTGTTGTGCGTCCGGGTGAAGGAGCTCCTCCCAAGCACGTTATCCATAGCCGACTTGGAATATACGTGAAAGAAAATGACTGCGCAGTCGACTTTGTGAAAATGAGAAAATGTTTTAGTAAGCGCAAGGCCTTTTCAAATAAAACCCCTTGTGTCTTACTGTGATGAGGGCAGTACAATATTTCGTAAAGTAAAATGTTTTCGGCAATGTGTCCACTGAGTGTAATCTTTGTACTCAGCCCTGCATGTTTGTTTTTAAATGTGCAGGTTGAGCAGGTGATGGAACAGAGCGGGAGTTGAGCGGAATCTTTTGTTAAGTAGTATGAAGTATTTTTGGTTCGCCTTGAGAATGCATCTTCACATGCATGTCTCACACGTTTTATTCCACTGCCAAACTCTTGAGACTCTGTTATCTTTTGTTACTATGTTAAGCTTCGTAAAAGCTACTGTTTTGTTGAAACCTTGAATCTATCTATTATATATAAGCTATTTTGATCCGTCATGATTTCCGTTTCTGTTGGAACATCTATATTCTCTTCGTAGGTGAAAAGAGTTGAAACCCTTATTCTTTCATATCCACTTAAACCGAACCCCAAGTCACGGTCCGGTAAGGATAAGCCAAACCGGGCTGTGACAGAGTGGTATCAGAGCAGTTCGTTTGCTTTGAACCAAAATATTCTTTCTATTCCAAAGTCTGGCCTGAATCACTAGACTCTTCATAAAGAAGTTACCGCTCAACGCTCTGTTCATCACGCTCAACCAGCAAGGAAAAGTGTTTTCTAAAGTAAGGTATGTTTTTTAAAAGAGTTTTGAAAGATTTTATGTTACGATCATGAAGAAAATTAAAGTGATAAATATTTTTGGACATGCCGTTGAAAAGAAAAGTGAATAGCTTTGAATTATTAATGATAAGACAAACAAGTGATTTGTTTGTAATGAACTTAAAGCTCATACCCGGTTGGTATGTGAAAATTGATGATTGGCATGTATAGAGTTATATGTCTGTAAGTATGAATAAAATGTTGTTTTTGAAAAACATATTGAATATGTGAAGTTTGTTTTCAAACGAGCGTAGATATGTTTTAAAATTTCATGATCATTTATACAAAGTACTTAGATTAAACGAGAACATAAGATACTATCTATGTCATAGTGTTTGATGAAACATCAGAGTTAGAGAACTTAGAATGCTTTTAAGTCTCACTTGACGAATATAAACGAGAATGATACGAGGATGGAATGAAAGTTTCGGCAAACGTATGTCACTTGCGTAATTAGTGACATGAGCATAGTTCTTCATTTGAAATTCTACACGACAGAATTTTAAATCTACTATTGCTTACTCAAAAATACTTAGAGTGATATACAAAATTGGAATATGAAATATTAGGTAAGGAATAAGATAAGTATCCATAAAGTTTGTATTGTGAAGTGTGCACATATTTTGTGACTAAAGGTGTTTAGTTCCTTAAGAAATCCTTGTTTAGAGTTCCTTCCCCTATTGCTTTTAAGGCTAAGAATTGGAAAATAATTGTTCAGTTTAAGATAATAAGGATGCCTCCTAGAAGAGATCTGAGATTTAGAAGAAATGGAGGAAATCCACAACCGGAACGGCAAGAAACACCACCACCACCTCCTCGTAGAATAGAGGAGCTTTTCCTCAAACGAAACCCGCCAACATTCGATGGAACGGGGAGTCCCAGCGAAGCTGAACTTTGGGTTAGAGCAATAGAACGGATCTTCAATTTTCTACATTGCACGGATCAAGAACGACTTTCCTGTATTACTTTCCAATTGACAGGTTCAGCAGACTTCTGGTGGGAAACTAGGAGGAAAATAATGACTGTTGAACAAATGGAGGAATTCACTTGGGAAGATTTTAAGGCAATGTTATATGATAAGTACATCCCAAAGAGTTATAGGAAGAAGAGAAAATTAATTCTTCATTTCACCCAAGGAAGTAAGTCGGTGATGTAATATGATAGAATATTTTGTGATATGTCGAGGTTTGCTCCAAACCTAGTAGACATCGACGAGAGAATGGCGCACAAGTTTCGATCGGATTGAAGCCCGAGATTAGAATCTCTCTGCCACCATGGAGTAATGACTTATGCCGAGGCACTAGGAAGAGCTTTAGACATAGAGGAAGCAATACCGGAAAGCAAACCAGTTGTAGCCCAAGAAGACAAGGGAAAAAGGAAATGAGAGGAGGATCGAAACAAAGAAAGGGGTAACTACTATAGTCAAGCTAAAAGGAAATCGTGGCAAGGAAATCAAAGGCCACAATGCGTCCAAGGACAAGGACAAGGTCGTCAAATAACTTATGGGCAAAATGGAAACACCCAACAGCAACTAACTTACCCTCGATGCCCACGATGCCATAGGCAGCATATTGGCACTTGTCAAATTAAATATATCACTTGTTATAGGTGTGGACAACAAGGGCATTTTGCGAGAGATTGCCCGCAAAAAGGACAAGGAATAATAGATAAGCCTAACCAGCCACAACCTGTCCAACCAGTAAGAGCAATGCAGGCAACTCAACAACCAAGATGTTTTGCTCTCAATCAAAACCAACCTGAAGATAACCAGAACAACCCGACAGGTATAATTACGCTTTTGAAGTAATTGCGATTAGTTTATCAATATAGTAATAGTGAGACTACACAAATATTTTAGAACTTAGCTCGAAACGAGATAAAAAGCTATAGAAATCTCTTTGCCAACGAAAGAAGTTATGACGTTAGTACACGATTGCTTAACCTTAGGTTTTGACCTAGAACTTACCATCTATGAGGAACGATAGATTTAGAATGAACGATTAATTAGAGAACCTAGAATTATGAAGTAATATGAAATATAGATCACAAAAGGTATTAGATATAAGAGATGAGTCGATATGATTAAATAAGAAAAGGTTATACAACGAGCAAATGGGTGCGAGGCATCAACATTGGAAAAGTGAAAATGCAGCATGAAGAACGCTACGTGAATACGCAAATTTCGAGGACGAAATTTCTTTAAGGGGGGTAGAATGTAATACCCCGAATTTCTGGGTTTAAAAATTTCGAAAATAAAGAAGGAACAGTACGATAGAAACGAGTATGAAAGTGAACGTCGGTAATTGTCGATTTTGAATAAATAAAAATTTCTCTTGAAAATTTGAAAGAAATAAATTTTAAATATGTTTTTAAGTATATTTGGGATATTATTTACATTTAGGAAGAAAAAGAAATATTTTTTTTCTTATTTAAATAGTGATTTTCAAAATTTAAAATAAAAGGATTAATTTGTGATTTATTATGTGATCACTTGATTTTATGTGATGAGTTGTCATGTTTATCTTATATTATATGATAAGATAATTATCTTTAACACCCAAGCATGAGGTGTAAGTGATAAGGTTGATAATGACATTAGAGATAAGATAAGCTTGTTAAGATATTTTATTAAAAGATAAGATAAGATCATGATGGACTAAGAGATAATGTTTATCTCTTAGAAATGTGTAGAAATATTATAAGTATCATAGGAAACAATATCTTGGTTCTAGAAGCATATAAATTTCGAAATTATAGGTATGATTTTATGTGATTTTTTCGAAAATCACAATATATGTGATAAATGTATTAAATAATTTATTTAATTATATATTTGATAAATATCATGATTCTAGATCAAGCTTATCTCCTAGAAGTTATAAAAATTTCGAAATCATTAAAATAGGATGAGAATGGAATTTTATAAAAATTAGTTTCTAAGAAACCCTAGTTTCGAAAAAAAATTGGGAAATTGCTTAGAAAAATTCAAAAAATTTATTTTATGATATAATATCATTATATTAATATAATTACTCATGAAAATAATATTTTTATGAAAAGAATCATAGTTTGATAATTTATTCGTAATTTCGAATTATTTGCCGATAACTTTACATTAGTACATAGAAATGACCTTAATTAATTTTCCTATGATTTATTTCATCATCTAAGATTATTATTATATCATATAACTATTAATTGGAGAAAAATAAAATATTTGGCATATTATTATCATTATGGCCGAAAATAATAAGAAGATAAGGTATGAGTTGTAATTCTTATCTTTACACCTAGATATGAGATAAGATATGATAAGATTCTCCCATACAACTTGCATGGTTCAAAAATTAAGGAGATAAGATGAGTTGTAATTTTTGACTTTACCTTAAGATATTTTACAAAGTAATCATTATAATCATCCCATAACTCCTATAAATAGGAGGTTACCCCTCCCATAACATCATAACCAAAAATAGATAGGAAATAGGAGAGAAAATAGAGAAAAAAAATAGAGAGTGTTCTTCAAAGCGTTCTTCGATCATAAAAAGAATAACATCGCCGACGTCGATCAAATCCGATAAAAAGGTTAGAATTTATGTTATAAGCTTATGTTGTTCATGTAATTTTCGAAAATTATGTGACTCAGGTTAATATGTTTAGATATTGTATATATATGATGTTATTAAGCATGTAGTATAATTATATCACAAAATCAAGCATGATATCAAATTCTATATATGGACCGAAAACTTGAAGGTATGATATGTTGATTATTATGATTTTTAATTGGTGATTTAAGCATGGAATCATAATCTAGGGTATTAACTATGCATGTATGATTTTATGTAGAATTTTTAGAACACTTTAATACCTAAGTCTATGAATTTCGAAAATTAAAGAACATGATATTATGTTATAATATAACCCATGTTTGAGTGTTATCATAACATATTGAAAGTGTAGAATCATAATATAGTGTTGTATGAATTTATTGGAATTGTTAAAAATTTATTGGACCTAAGTCCAAATTTTCAAAAGTGACTTAGGAAGATTAAATTCAATAGCTCACAATAAATAAAAATTATGTTATAGTAAGGATGCTTATAGATGAGTATGTGTTATGTGATTTTATTGGAATTTTTGGAAATTATTTGCTTAGTTTAATTAGGGTTTTCAAAAACTATAGGTTATAAATATTAATATTATAAAATTATTTTATGAGATATAATTGCATAATATGATCAAAAATGATGTTTTAAACATATTATGATTTTATGGAATTTTAGAACAAGAATTGCACATAAAATAATAGAATTACATAAAAGGAATTAAAAAGTCAAAATGTTGACTTTAGTCAAAATTGTTGACTAAATGTTGACCAAGTCAAAATTATTGACCAAAAACGTTGACCAAGGTCAAAGCGCACGAAATTCGATAATACGTGATCTATGTGACGTAGTACGTTTGGTAACAATGTAACTTACGTTACGTAAGTACATTAAAACGTACATCATATACTAAAGAGATGGAATATCTCTTATATGATGAGCGATGTCATAATCGACATCATTTTGATTAGGAAACGTCAATATAAGTCCGACGTTAGCCTTATTTGATGCATAGGACGTTATAGACGATGTTCGTCTCTATCGAAAAGTATAGCGATATACTAAACCTCGTTTCTCACATTGAAAAAGGGTCCTGCTCAGAGGAGAAAGAAGACGATAATTAAGTACTAGTGACGTAAGAACTATAAGTTCTCGAGGTGGGCTTTCTTACCAAAAACTAATTACGAGCTTTTTGGAAAATGTTTTACTGTTATTACTTTACTACTTTCTGCAAAATTTTAAATACGAAATTGTCTACCAAAAATGTTTTATGTTTTGTATATATCCATTCGGGTTGCCTGGGCAACAGGAAATTATTACGAATTCGGGTCCCTTGGTGAGATGCTAGTTAGATTGTGTACACAAGAAGCATTTGAGTCATTGGGTCGCCACTTGCTTAGACATCCGAGTCATTGGTCGCTTCATTTGTTGTGCGTCCGGGTGAAGTGAGGCCTCCTCCCGCACGTTATCCATAGCCGACTGGAATATACGTGAAAGAAAATGATCTAGCAATCGACTTTGTGAAAATGAGAAAATGTTTTAGTAAGCGCAAGGCCTTTTCAAATAAAACCCTGTGTCTTAATCGTGATGAGGCGATCAATATTTCGTAAAGTAAAATGTTTTCGCAATGTGTCCACCGAGTGCAATCTTTGTACTCACCGCATGTTTGTTTTAAATGTGCAGGTTGAGCGGTGATGGAGCAGAGCGGAGTTGAGCGGAATCTTTGTCAAGTAGTATGAAGTATTTTGGTTGGCCTTGAGAATGCATTCACATGCATGTCTCACACGCTTTATTCCACCGCCAAACTCTTGAGACATCTGTTATCTTTTGTTACTATGTTAAGCTTTGTAAAAGCTCTTGTTTTGTTGAAACCTTGAATCCATCTATTATATATAAGCTATTTTGCTCGGTCATGATTTCCGTTTCTGTTGGAACATCTATATTCTCTTCGTAGGTGAAAAGAGTTGAAACCCTTATTCTTTCATATCCACTTAAACAGAACCCCAAGTCACGGTCCGGTAAGGATAAGCCAAACCGGGCTGTGACATATGCAGTGTGCTCTCGCGCGTCTAATGCTTGGTGCCAGCCTCACAGTCGCTGCTCGCGTGCCGGTGCCTCCCGTCGCGCTGCGCGATGGGACTCCATAGTTTTATCTCGTTCTTCCTGTTCTTTTACAAATATATTTTACAGAAAAAATAAATTCTAATCTAACCACTTATTTTCTCGTGGTGAAAACCGATTCCAACGAAAAACAAATAATTGAGCCACGATGAACGATAGATCCATAATTAATTATAAGCTTGTAATAATCAAACGTGAATTTATCCAACAGAGCCAAGATACTAATCCCAGGCTCTGATACCAATTTATGGGAAAACTTAATTTACTCTTGCTTCTGATGATCCATCTTGGATGTTTAATTCATCATACATTTGTTATATTTCTAGCATGCTCCTATATATTTAATTGCAACACACATGAGTTTTCTCATGTTTATCTGTGAATTTTTAGGACAATAGATCAATGGCAGACTCTTGATCTTCAGAATTGTTTCCCGAATATCTGTTCTCCAATCGAGTGAGAGCGAATATTCTATGGAGAACACTGCAATTTTCGTCCCCTATATCCTCCTTGTAATTTTTGAAAATCACTATATATGGCTTAGGATTATCTGATTTTCTCCTACCTTGTGTTTATAGTGCTCTCCATAGAATCCTAAAGAGATAGGATCCTGCCACATCTAATAAATACAATAATTATCTTCTTCCTTGAAGATAATTCTTATCTAGAATAATTATCTCTTGATATATAATCATATAAGATAATATCTATCTAGATATAGAGATGTATTAAATAACTAATACATAAATCAGAATAGAATCCTAATAGGATACTATAGGGCTGGACGAAAATCATTGCAGCTCCAGGCCTTGATGGACCAACCTAGGGATAAAATACAAGGAATAAAGATGTGCCTAAAATAAATTAATTATCTTATGTTCAGTCCAGAACATAAATTAATTCATAACATTTATCCATTCCACTAGAGAATAAATACTGATTTACCCCTTTATTACCGAAGTTGAGTCGGACTTGTACTTAGATTTACGAATCCTCGTATTTAAGATATCACATGTCTCCATTAATTATTTATAGTAATTTGATTGTTTAAAATAATTAATCTCTTTAATTCCTTAAGTAGTACCACTCAACCTTATTATTGCACTTGAGCTAACTTAACCTGTAGGGTTTAGTACAATAAAATTTTTGAGCTCCTTAAGGGGACGTCATCATCCTAAACGGATACGGTGACTCGATACAGGTAACTAGCATGATATACAAGCACTGCCACCATCTAAGATGCGAAGAATCTTGGGTTATCTCATGTAATCCTCATCCATAACAAGTCAAAGTAATGGTTAGTGACTCATGTTCACCTAAACCTTATCGAGGTTTAGATGAATGCAAAGTCAATGAGATTTAGGTTCATCACGACGGTCAGATCGAAAAACTCACCTCACTGTGATCCATTAATACGTCAAGACGTACCAGTATAGATAAGCAACCAAGTCAAGTTAATTATTATCTATACTACAGCCTATACGAAACTCGTCCTCAAGTTGTCTAAGCTGTGATTCTTTTTATATCTCAACTAGTTTAACTAATCATACAGACTTCTGTGATCTTTTACACACCGTATGATCTAACTTTTGTATGAGATAGTGAGACAACATATGCAATCAAGTAAACAATTTAGATAGGAGATTGAATAGTGGTAACATGAAATATTATATAAAAGCTCAACCATTCTATTTTCAGTATACAAATTCAACATATATGGTGAGTTACGGGTAAGACATTGGGTCGAACTTGATCTAGACAGGATCCGATTGCATGGTGAGAGAGAGCTCAATTTTTTTTTTTGTCAATATAAAAATACAAATATAAAGTAGAGTGGTATCATCACAATGTTTGTGTGCATTAATCGTGAGCACAATTAACATTTAGTTCATATTAGTATTTCATTTTCTTCATGTGTTCATATATATATATATATAAACATATATATATATATATAATTCATAAATTATGATCAAATTTATCATTTTACAAGTTATATAAAAATCAAAGTATAACTAATTTATTTTTCTTTTTTCACTTTAAAAAGAGGAGATTAATTAATATATAATATTTGATTTTTATATAATTTATAAATTTGATGATTCTGATCCTAATTTATAAAAAGAAATGAAAAAGAGTAAAACAACATTGACTACATAAATATAGATGCTCGCAATTGGCGTTTGCAAATTAGGGATGTCAACGGGCGGTATTTATCCGGACCGATCCGGAACCGTTCAAATCCCATTAAATTTTAAAACAACGGTTTCGATTTCGATTCCAATTCCAGAACCGCTTGGACCCAGACTGGTCAAGGCCCGACCCATTTTGTCCGGTTCCAGTCCGACCCGATCAGATTTTATTTTATTTTTTAACAAAAAATTAAATTTGAGCATTACATATCCACTTTTTCTGTAAGAGTATTTTACATTTAAGTGTAATTAAGAAATATTAATTAATTTATTAAAACTATCATTTACCAAAAACGTGTAAATTAAAACCGATAATTTTTTCACAAAATCTAATAATCTTGTTCAGTCAATATTTCCACAAATTCATTCAAGAAAATACATAATCGATCCTGGTCCTGTTGAGTTTCATCAATATTTCCACAAATTTATATTAGATACTACAACATGAACCGAAAGATATACCAAATAACTATTAATTGGATATTTAAAATCCAATTAAAGCTAATTTTTCATAGAGTAAGTGGGATGGGCAGAGGACACGAATGGATGGGACACACAAATTAAAGTTATGTTTGACAAAGAAGGCCATGATACTCAACTTATAGCCCCTCACAGTGGAATGTGCACATGTGGCTCCGAATTGTGAGATCATGTCGACAAGTGCTCCATAACCGACATGCTGCTACACGGAAAAGAAGCGTAAACATGTATGGAAAAGTGAGTAGATATAAGCTTAACACGAGTAACAGGAGATTATGATCTTGTTTATCTTCATACATAGATTCAACCAACCTGGAGTAAATATAGAGTTCTTCGTTTAGCCTTTTTGCTTTAGGGATGGGCGGGAGGGGGGTTGATTTGTACTACACAATCGTATAGATCAATGCAAAAGCTAAAACTATTAACGTTTTTGTGACGCAACACGACGAACGATGAACACTTGAGGAGGGCGACGACGAACGACGAGCCGCCGGAGGAGACGTAGTCGCTGAATTTGTGAGGAAGAAAGTAGAGGTTTGAGAGAAGAATTGGGATTTAGGGGTAATTGAGAATAAGGCCCGATGGGTAATCGGTTAGAAATGGGTAATACCCGATCCGGATCCATAATTTGATGGTCCAGATCCGGTCCGGGTTTAGTATTTACGGCCGGTTTCAGAACCAGAACCAATACTAAATTACTGGTTATGGTCCGGGTAAAGACCGTCGTTGACATCCCTATTGCAAATAGGGTGCAGTATATTTATGATGATTGGACATCATGTATGAAAATCGAATTATAGTGAAAGTTTGCATTGCAATACATTTAAGAATGGTAATACCCGTGATATATATGAATGTGGATGACAGTTTGATTTGAGGCACTGCAAAATACTCCATCCGTCCCAATATTCATGGCACGTTTTTCTTTTTGAGTTGTCCCATTAAGTTGGTCCGTTTTCAAAAAAGAAAACACTTTTTACAATAAAAAGTGCTTCGAATTTCGTGTCATCTCTACTTTACACACAAAATACAACTCTCATTAATCTACGTGCCAAAAAGAAAGGAGCCATAAATAACGGGACATAGGGAGTAGTAATTATCATTATTGCAATTATTAATCAGATTAATTTTTAATATAAAATTTTAAATAACATAATATCTAGAAACACGGTTTATTTTAATGAAGCACTATGTTAGTAATTTGCAAAAGGAAATGATAACATATTGTTACATAATTGTGATAATTTATTGTCGGTATAAATTAGTTAAGGAAATATGATTTTCTATTTTTCGATAATCTATCTTGAATGTTTAATTTACCATACATTGATTATATTTTTAGCATACTTCTATATAATAAAATGCAACACATCGTTTTCTTGTTTATCAGCGAACTTCTGGTATAGTAGATCAATGATAGACTCCAATTTTAATCTTTTTGGATTGATGGATTGTATCCTCGTTATCCGATCTTCAATGCTGAGTGAAAACAATTTATGAAGAACACCAAAAATTCGGTGATTTTCGAAAATCACAGGTAGTAGTGAGATACTACTGATTTTCTCCTCTCTACTATTTCAAATGCTCTCCAAATCCTAATCAAACCAGTATTCCAGCATATCCAATAGCACAAAAACTCCTGTACATCAGTTCATACGGTGCGGACGGATAAAAATATCATTAGTTCTTAACAAAAGTATAATTTACAATGAAGAAAAGTATCATTTATTTTTACACTGTAATTCAATAGTATCATTTATATTGAAGAAAAATATCATTAATGTCGAAAAAAATATCATTGTCCGTACATGTGGACGTCTGTATCGGAGACCACCTCATTAAATAAATATAATAATTATCTCTTGATATCCTTTAATATATCAGGTAATTATTTAGAGACTAAGAGATGTATTAATTAATAATACAATTAATAAAACCCTGAATTCTTTATAGGGGACAAAAATTGCATGATATTGGGTCTTGGTGGACCAATCAAGTTATTAAATATAATAAATAAAGATAGACGTAAAATGAATTAATTATCTTATGTTGAACCCATAACTCATAACATAAATTAATTCATAAACATAAATTCATTCAACTGGAGAATAAATATTGACTTACCTATTTATTACTAAAACTGACTCGGGCTTGTACTTAGATTAACCAATCCTCGTATGTAAGATATCGAACTTTCATTAATTATTTATAGTACTCTGTCAACTTAAAAAATTAATATCTTAAATAAACTCCTTAAGTAGTACCACTCAACTTTATTATCGTACCTGAGTTAACTCAACTTGCAGGGTTTAGTAGGATAAACATTTTGAGCTCTTTAAGGGGACGTTATCATCCTAAATGGATACGATAATTGATACATATAACTAGCATAACAGACAAACATTGTCACTACCTAAGATGAAGAGAATATTGAGTTCTCACATGCCCTCCTTACCCATAATAAGTCAAAGTGATGGTCAGCAACTCATACTCATTTGAAATCTTATCGAGCTTATATTAACGTTTAGTCATCCAGATCTAGGTTCTTCATGACGATTAGATAGAAGAACATATCTTACTGTGATCCATCAATACATTAAGAAGTAACAACATTTACAAGCAACCAAGTCAAGCTGTTTCTTATCTATACTGTAGCTTATACCAAAAACGCATCCTCAAGTTATCTTAGTTGTGATACATGTTTATATCTCAATAAGTTTAACCAATCATACAAACTTCTATGATCTTCTATACATTGTATTATCTAAATTTTGTATGAGATAAAAAAAAAATATATGTCATCATAACAATACAAATATGAGATCATAATAATGTTAACATAAAATATTATATATAAACTCAATCATAAACTGCTTTCAGTATACAAACAATTAGATTATTTAGTAATCTATTTTTCTTATAGAAAACTATTTCACAAATCCAAGACATGGTTATAATTTGTTAAGAAAAAATATGCAAAATTTGATTTTTATGTGCATAAAATTTGTTTATGAACAATACTTTGAAGACATTTACATATAATTTGTTTTTTCTAATATGATATAATATATCGCAGTTGATTCATGTTGCATTTATTGGGTTGTCAAAATATATGTGATATAATGTAAATAGTACATACAATTGCTTACGTATATAATATAATATGGATATAACATATTAATGAACTGCATAAAAATATAATCATATATTAATAGTTATATCCTATTTTAATATCTATTTTAATATCTAGTTAAAAAATATGCTAACTTTCAATTTTTGTATAGTAAAATGTTGTGGTCCTTGACAAGAAGATTTGATCATTTTATTATGGTCACTTCCGTTTAATTAGATACATAAATACCTACACGAAATTTTATTTACAAATAGTGTACGAATATATATACGAAAACAAGTAACATGTTTTACATATATAATCAATTAAAGTAATAGTATAAAAATTAATTATTTAAAAAAATGTAATCTATATATACGAATTTATCAGATAATCGTAAAAGAAGGGCAATGTTTTTTATATAATTTTCTACATTAAATTACTTTGACACGAGTACTATGCAAACAGTTCTTTTAATTGCAAACTGTTACGGGTAGAAAAAGGTGAAAAAACATTGATAGCAAGAATTCTTATAAGAGTAACCTTTTTGTGAGATTTCACTTTGAGGGTGTTTGGCCGTCTTATAAGCTCCACAAATCAGTTTATAAGCTGTTTTTCAAACTTAATTATAAGTTGTTTTGAGAGCTTATAAGCTCAACCAAACACCTCTTAATCTTTCAACGTAAATATATTGTTATTTTAATCTCTAACATTTCAAAAAAAAAAAAATCAGTGTCTTGTCAATCAATTTTCGGCATATAAATACTTACGTGACAATCGAAATTTCATGCTGGACTTCACGTCAATATAAAAATTAAATAAAATATGAAAAAAACTCATCCAAAACGATATCATTCCATTTCTTTTCCACGCCAATATAAAGAAAGAAATAGAACGATATCGTTTTGGATGAACTTTTCATGTTTTTATTTCATTTTTATAATAACTTGGAGTCCAGCGTAAAATTTTGACATTTACGTAAACGTTTGTACGCTAAAAATTGATCGATGAGATATTAAATGATTTTTTTTAAATATTAGAAACCAAAATAATAATATATTTATATTCAAACATTAAATAAAAAAATACGAAATATTGGAACATAAATTTATATTTACTCGATATTAAATTTATGAAATATCCAATTTAGCCTATAAATTCAAGATTTTCTCCCTACTCTCTCTCTAACACACACACAATTCTCACAAGCATAAAGATCTGGGGTCCTTTTCTCCCTCATAACACTACCTTCAAATTCTCCGCTCAGTGTTGTTGCCATTTGCAGGTATGTTACCGCCATATTCTTCGTCTTCTTAATTCCCCACTACACTGTAATCTCCCTCCCTGCCCCTCTAATCAAGCTTCAATCTTTTTTTATCCACGTATTACATTCTGATCCACCGATCTCGATCCATTTGAGGTGAATTGGTTTTTTAGTGATTTGATCGACCAAAAAGAGTCTTGATTTTGTGTTCATCTTGCGTTTTTATATTGTTTTATATTTCTATCTAAGTCAAGATACTTAGATTTTGCGGTTTTCGTTTGGTTCTGCTTCTCTGAATCAATTGGGATTGCCTGTGTTTTGTCTTTTTCAAGTTAAATTCACTGCTAGTTTGAAGATTTCAAAACCAATTATGTAATTTTATATTTAATTTTTTGGGGCGTGATTAGTTGCTATTGAAGGTTGAATTTTGATTGCCTGATCTGTTTTGTGGGTGTGTCTGAGCGAATCGATTTTAGTTTTTTTGAGCAAAACAATTGCATCTTTTGGAGTTGCGGTGGTGTGCTTGAGTGAGGTTGTGGTTTAACGTTGCTCGCTCTCCGATTTAAAGGCTAAAAATTGAACCTTTAATGGCTAAATTTTTAAATCCACATGTAACTGTGAAAACTTGATGTTTTCTGATCTAAATTTCATATGCTTATAAGCTATGCCAAAGTTCCTCCTTGGGTCTTTATGGTTGATGTACTGGATTTATTCAGTAAATTTTAGTTAAGCTTCTTATGTTCTGCTTCAGGAAACTAGATCTGCTTGGTACCTTTCTACGTAGCCCTTTTTTAACACATCATGGGTATGGAGGTCGTAGACTCGAAATTAGCCTTGGATGCTATGAGTGAAATCGATGTTTCGGCTGAAGTTGGGAAAGTTGACATAAAATTTGGCACTCATGGTGCTGAAGAGCCGGCTAAAGGGGTCGAAATTAATAAACTTCCGGAGTCCAATTTCCCCAAGGATGTGGTCGATGAGTGGCCGAGCCGACACAGATTCACTCCTTTTACGCTGTTAGATACCGAGCATTTGAAGACCAGAATCTGAAGGCCAAACTTGATATGGCTGATAAAGATCTGCAGAAAAAGAACCAGGCGCGCTCACAGATTTTTGAAAAACTGAAGACCAAAAGGGTAAGCCATAGCAATTTGTGTTTTGCGTGCAAATGATGCTGTGTATGATGACTAGCCGGTAAGGTAATAGCTGCTGTCGACCTGCAATCTAATGCTGTGATTTGGTAAGGATAAGCCTAGATTAGTTAAGACTGAGCATATGTTAACCAAAAAAAATTGTTGTTTCAAGCATAATGAGATATGGAACATGATTTGAGTAGGGTGTTGTGTATTTAGATAAATTAAGTTACAATGTGAAGTCGTAGACTGCTGAAGTATCATGCTTAAAATTGGCAATCTTTTAACCTTTTTCTTTTAAAACTTAAGGGCTAGCTAGAGTATAATATCATTGTTTCTACATTTATCATGCTTAAAATTGGCAATGTAATTCTCCGGACCAGCTTTGCCGTGGACCCCAGGAGAAGCACACGGTATCACCATATTTTTAGAAGAGATGCTTATTACACATTTCCTGGTTAACTCATATAGAATATCGACTTGAGAGGTTTGAATAATAATATGGATCATATTGTGATTGAATGTGTTTTGCAGGCTGAAAGAGCGGAGGTCAGAACTCAAATACATTCTTTAAGTGTTGAGAACAAACAGTTTAGGTCGGTATTGGACGAAAAGAGGAAAGAAATGGAACCTCTCCAGCAGGCTCTGGGCAAGTTGAGAGGCTCTTCTGGTAATAGAGATAATAGGGGTGCTGGTGTATGTTCATCCGAGGCAGAACTCAACGATGTTGTAAGTTTTCATAGAAATATATTTAGTTTAGAATTTTTGTTTGTTTACATATGACATTAGAATCTAATCTCTTCTTTGTCACTGAACTTACTTAGATCAAAAGCTTGCAATACCGTATTCAGCACGAAAGCATTCCTCTTAGTGAAGAGAAACAGATTCTCAGGGAAATTAAACTACTCGAGGGAACGAGGGAAAAGGTTATCGCAAATGCTGCTGAGAGGGCAAGGATTCAGGATTCGTTGGGGCAAAGGGAAGATATCCAGGACCAGGTCAAAGTAAGAAGCGCATTCTGAACTTTTTCATTTTTTTTATTGATTATTGTTTTTAGTACTCTACAGACTGGCATTCCTTGCATTAACTGGTTTCGTTTTTTCTTACAACTATGAAATTTTTAGTCGATAGGAGTGGATCTTGATGGAGTTTGGAAGGAGAAGCAGGTGGTTTTTGCCAAAATCAAACAGCTAGATGAAGAAAAATTGGCTCTAAAGAAAGAGATAAATGCCTTGGAAGAAGAACTTACTGCAGTTACCGAGAAGAGGGATAAGATTTTTCAGAACATTACTGAAATGAGGAAAAAACGAGACGAAGGGGTATGTTCCTCTATGTATTATTATGACAATGTTGAACTTTAATTCATTGTACTTGTTTTTTATTATCATTTATCTAGTACTGATTATGGCATACTTGTGAACTGTTCAGTTAGCTAGTTGATTTGAATATAGAGATTTATGTTCCATGAAGTGATAAGTGTCATTACTTATTAGAAGCAAACCTGTTATGGGTATTAAATTATATGTGGTAGCATGATATCAATAATAATCAATCAATTAATTGAGTAATTCTCCATAAACAGGCAGTGGTTGTCTCAAATTCTTATAGTTTCACAAGGCTTATAGATTTATATTTTACTTGTTCATAGTAGAAAGCCACTCTTCTGTTCCGGACTTAATTAGTCAGCTGGATATTTTTCGTTTTTAAGATTAATAAGAATGAAATATCTACAGAGAAAAACTGAAAAGTTCAAAATGAATGGCTGGAATTGATTCAATTTTCTATTAGGCCATTATGCATTTTCTTCTTGTCAGTAGATTAAACATTCATTTTCTAACTTATTCTTCTTCTATTTTCTATAGTTACATGTCTTTCTCACTCCCTGAATCTTGTTTTGTTTGCTTTTCCGTGTTTATATAATTGGTGTTTCTTTTGGTTTTCTTTTAGATATCTGTTTAAACACAGAAGTTTCAGTCTTAGAAGTATTATCCTAGCTGTTTTATGTCAATTCGTGCCCAAATTTACATTTGAATTTGATGATGGAGTTGCTGCTTCGACTTGCAGAACTCCCCCTTCTACAATAATCGTAACCTCTTGGCAAAAGCTAAAGTACTTGCCGCGAAAAAGGATATCGATGCTGTGAAGGAGCTTTCAATTTCAGAGGTTTGATAGTTTCTCGAGGCTTAATTACAAGTTCACTTATGTTGCATTTGGATATGAAGGATTTGGTAGATGGATTTTTAAACTATAGCAGCAAATAATTTAGGAAGTTTTGATGAGTTCATTTTATGATGTACTCGAAATCCATCAGCTTCATTTCGAACTATTTTTGGAATGATTTTAGGAGGTTCAAGATTCACTTGATGTGGTGTTACTTGGGGTCCTTCCTTCAAATCCTTCTATCCAAGTCTCGTTTTCGAATTTTGATACAATATTCGATTTTTTGATTCTTTCCTTGCTAGGTTGAGAACTTCATGGCCCTCTGGAATGCTAACAAGGCTTTCAGGGCCGACTACGAAAGTAGAATCTTGCAATCACTCGACTCGAGGCAGTTGAGCAAGGATGGCCGCTTGAGGAACTTCGATGAGAAGCCACTAGTGGCAGTCAAGAAACCAGTTCCGTCCGAGGCCGAGGTTGTCAAAACAAAAGCCAAAGAAACACCCAAGGAGGAAGCCGTTCCCCGAGCAGAAAGTTGGGAAGGCTAAGAATGCTAAAAACCATAAAGAAGAAACCAAGAAGACTGACTCTGCCTCGGAGAAAACTGACAAGGAATACGAACAAGAGGCCCCTCCTGCGGAGAAACCGCAAAAGGAGACTCGTCAAGTAGTAATCGACGAGAAGAAGCTGAAGGAGCTCAAGAGAGAGGAAGAGATCTTCAAGCGTAATCAGGCAGAGGAGAGGAAGAAGAAGCTGGCAGAGAAGGCGGCCACCAAAGCCGCGATCAAAGCGCAGAAGGAAGCTGAGAAGAAGCTCAAAGAACTATCTTTTTTCTCTTTTCGTTTCATTCTCTTCAATTTGATTTCCCTTTATGAGCTCTGGACTTATAGTTTTTGGTGGTGAATTATGCAGGAGCGTGAGAAAAGGGCAAGGAAGAAGAACGGAGGTGGAGGTGCCACTGCTGAGGCCGAAGAAGCGAACGATGCTGTTGCGGAGGTTGCTGAGCTGGAGGTGGAGGAGAAGGTTGAAGCGCCGGTGGCGCAGAAGAGCAAGGAGCCGAAGGAACACGTGAGGCAGAGGGGGCGGGCTAGGGGTGCAGATTCGCTGCCAAAGGCTATACTGAAACGGAAGAAGGCGACAAACTACTGGATGTGGGCGGCGGCTGCGGCTGCGGCTGCTGCTATCTTGGTGATTTTGCTAGCGGTGGTTGGATATAGCTATCTGAGTTGAGGCGATGTATGTTAGAAGATGATGAGACAAAACTCCCCTTTTTGAATGCATGTTTTTTTCTTGTTAAGGCGCCTGTGTTTTGTAGAGTGATGGGACACTTATTGAGGTTGTAATGTTTGTACAACAGTTTGATCTAAACAGATAAATTACACAGTTGCTTTTATACATTTCTTTTAAAAAAGAAGAAGATTACTTCGTTTGCTCAGGCAAATTTTGAATTTTGCAGAGCTGTGATGCGTCTGTTACGTAGCGAAATAATTGCAGGAATTTATGCCGAAAAATAGGTATAAGAAAGAGGGTTGAGGAAGAAAGATCAGACCTAAGTCGTTGCCTCGCGCGTCGCATGCACCGGTATTTAAATAGGAGTCACACCACGGTGCATTTGGATGTACTGTGTCTCCGTTTGTGTAGATATGATGTGCTGTGTATACGTTCTAGTGTAGATATGGATTAATAAATCTTAAATGAGATTGATGAATTTTAATTGGGATGAATGATTATGCATTTGATATATACAAGTTTTTGTCTTTAAAAAATATTCAAAATTAACTACATGTTGGTCTCTCATGTAGTGATGAAGGGATGTCAATGGGTGAGTTTTATCCGGACCAGAACCAATAAATAAGTAATGGTTCTGATTCTGGATCCAACACATTATACAATGGATCCGGACCGGACCAGGACCATCAACTATGGGTCTTAAGCGGTCCGGATCTGAGCGGGTCTGGAACCAGAACCGGACGAATCGGACAAGAACCAGAACTAAAATCGAAATCGTTGCTTTATAATTTAATGTGTTATGAGTGATTTTGAATCGATATGGATAAAACTAGCTCATTTACAAGCCTATTTAAACTTAGGCTCGTCAATAGATGGATTTTACTCGGACCAGAACCAATAAATAAGTATTGGTTCTGGTTCTGGAACCAGAACCAGATCCGGACCGGACCGGCACGGACCATCAAACTATGGATCTAAACGGTCCGGATCTAAAACGGGTCTCGAACCGGAATCGGAACCAGAACTCACGCTTTAAAATTTAATAGGTTTTGAACGGTTCCGGATCGATCCGGGTAATACCCACCCATTGACATCCCTATAGTGATCTAGTGGAGGAGTAACAAATTCATGATTATGAGAACACAGATTCAAATCCTACCAATACATTCAGCTTAGGATATCAATTGAGCCCATTTATTCGATCTTATTCCATGATTTGAATAAATTCGACTTAATTTATTTTGGATTTTAAATTTCAATTATAACAATTCTTTTCTTAATATATTCTGGTTAATTCATCGATTTTGGACTGAATTAACCTCCAAACTTCTCAATCAATATCATGTATGTTGATAAATCTAGTTACGTGAGTGTGCGAGATTTATGTAAAGCAATAAAGGACACCAAGACTTTTACGTGGTTCGATCGTTAAAGAGATCTACGTCCCGGAGAGTGTTTCCTCAATACTTTCACTATAACACGGTGAGTGTAGTTCTGACTCTTAGTATTCGATAAGTTGTCAACCCTTCTAATGTCGGTTTCCTTCTATTTATACAACCGAGCCTCGCAGTGAAGGCGTGCTCAACCTCTCCATTGGTCGTGACGTGACTCTTCCTCGGCATGCCTCCATCGCCGGAGGGCGAGGACGTTTCGCCTTACGTGCGCCACGTGGAGGTGGCGCGACCTGCTTACGGGCGTGTCTCCATTGGCGGTGGCGCCTCACTGGCTCTGGGCCCGTCCTCCATCGCCGAGGGTGGCGGTTCGGGGCTAGGGTTTGGGAGCCGATTAGGGCTTGCCTTGGGCTCAACCGCGTGGGCCCGCTATCAACGTTAGGCCCAACGCGGTTTGGGCTGTTAGGGCCTAATCGGTTGGGCCATATCCCATCATAGCCACGAATAGCCGAGGGACGGTGAGGTCGGTGGAGTGAAGAAACGCCGCCGAGGGTGAGTGTGGCTCGGTGAGTTGTTTGTTGAAGGTGTTGTTTTTGACGTGAGGGTTTATTTCGCGATCCGTGCCGAATCGGGTTGGGGTCTGCTGTCCGTCGCTTGGAAAAAGATGTGGTACCGGGAAGTCGAAGTCCGACACGGATATCGCCCTCTGCGTAGGTTACGCCGAGGTCCGATCCGGAGTGGTGTTGCTCTGTGGTGGGTGCCGATGTCCGGCACGAGACCGCTTTCGGGATGTCGGGGTGCATACAGGCGGCACCGAACTGGGGCTGGTTTGCGAGATCCGATCCGGATGTGACTTTCCGTAAGAGGCGAAGCCCGTTGATAGGACGCCGAGGTCCGATCTGGATCCCCTTGTTATTTGTGGGAAGGACGGGGTGCGACCTGTGGCGCCGCCATCTGGAGGACGCCGGGGTCCGTATGATGATTACTAGGTTAGACTGGCGGTCTATCTTATCCTGGCGTACGTCATACGCGCCAGGCGGTAGTTGGGCACTCGAACCGCGTGCGCGCGTGGACTCCACATCCAATCACGTGTAGGTACGTGTCGAAGTTGAAACGACAATTTTTAGGCGCCTTTGTTTTATAAACAGCGCAAAAGCAACTGCTCACTTTCCTCTTCGACGCCTAAAAATTACGAGAGAAAATTTCGAGAAATTCTTGACTTGATCCCGATCTTCATTGAAGGAGCCGTATACTCGCGTGAAAAGTAAGTATGTTTTCTTCATCTTCTTCTCGCCCGAAAGTTCCATTTACGCCTCGGGTTACGCCGTGAGTTCCCGACGAAAAGATTATTTGTGCTATAATGGCTGGGTAGGTCCATAGGGGTGAGTTCTGTGGTTCCGTCGGTATCCTCGGTATGGGATGGGATGAGGGTGGGCGTGGCGGTCGGGCTTGACCTTTGGAGGAACTTTTGAAGTTGTAAGGAATCTGGGATCCGGGAGGATGCGTGGTGGTGCTGCCGCACCGGATGATAGGCGATGGCCCTCAGGAGGGTTTATTACCGTTTATATAGATAGTTTGAGGCGGGTCTTAGGTATCCTTTGGCCCGTTTATCTTAGCCTTCAAGAGTATTTCGGATCCCCATTTGCAGTTGACCCCTAATTCCATTAGGTGGTTGGTGGGGCTAGGGCTCTCTTGTTATGGCATTGCCGGTGAGTTCTCCTTCGAGTCACCGATGCGCTTTTTAGTGTCGAGACCATAGGAGGGTGTACTATCATCTCCAGCTGAAATTTAAGGTAGCAGCCCCTCCAAAGTGTCCCATTGGCGAATAGGTATTTCTTTCATGGGTGAGGGCGTAGAGGTATGAGTGGGGCATCGATGCGGTGGCGGACTGAAAATCAAGCCTTTGGGCTATATGGAGGAGGTCTTGGCGACCTTGGTGAGATTTTATCTATAAGTTACACCGAGGACGAAGAAGAAGGCCGGGTGAGTATTTCTGGTCGAAAGCGTCGGGATCGGGAGTGCGGACGGGGTGAGGCATCCCATCTTCTTAGTCCTTATATGTCCGATTTTCTTTGTGCTAATGTGTCTTTCTTCCGTGATGCGCCGAGGTTGGTAGGCAAGGCGGGCTCACGATCGCCGAGAGCGAGCCGTGAAGAAGAAGTCAAGCGGGTTGGACTTACTAGGGGCCGAAGAGGTCGGCGACATGGGCGGTGATAAGTGGGCCTCAAAGGGGTCGGCCGGCATCGGAGCCTCGGCTCAGGAGCGCATTGAGTACGGGTACCCCAAGTTCAGCCGCACCTCCCCGAGGTACATAGGTTCTTTCATATTTAGATTTGTTAAACTGCGATCCGTTATTAACTTGTCCGCTCTTTTTGGGTGGGAGCTCGGTGATGGGGGCCTGCAGCTGTGTTCTTTGAGAGCTGCAGGTCGCCGCCGAGAGCTCGCCCGGCACGAAAGGCGCTGTGAGCGGGAGCTTGCCGCTGGGGCGGAAGCCGAGACCGCCGTGGCCGCGAGGGCGGGCCGAGGCCGAGGCTTCGAGGCGGGAGGGAGGGCTGCCGAGGCCGCCACGAAGAGGCACTGGCACCGGAGGCCGCCCGGGAAGGTCAAGAGCTTAAGGAGAGTTGGCCGGGCGAAGAAGGAGCTCGCGGACGAGAGGTCTGGTGGCCGACCGTGGGACCACTGCCGAGGGCCTTTGCCGGCCAGCTCATCGAGTCGGAGAGCTTCTCGGCTTTATTGCCGATCTTGCCGCCGTCTTTGGCCGAAGGTGGTGTCGAGATCACACAGGAAAGCTGGCGGTCGCCATGCCCGACCGATAAGGTCAAGCATGGGTGGACCGAGGTCGACCTCGGAGAGCTGGACAAAGCTACGCCGGGTGATCTATGGGGTTGGCTCCTTCCCGGTCTTTGAGGCTCGGCATCCAGCTCTACCTCACGATCGCCGAGGTCGTTGCCCGGTGTAAGGAGGGCGAAGATCATGAGCTTGTGAGCTCCTTGCAGTGCGCGCGGGCAAGGAGGAGGAGGAGGAGGAGGCGAGGAGGAGGCGGGCGGGAGGAGGCGGTCTGGAGCTCCCTGCTGGAGGTGGCCACCGCAAGAGCATCGTGGAGGTCGGCGAGACCGGCCATAGGCTGAGGTCGATGGACTGATGTAATAGTGAACCACCGGGGTCGATAGGACCACAGGTCCTCATAATAATTTTCATCTTTTTGAGTAATAAACGCAACTTTTTAAAATTTGTGTTGTCTTGTTTATTCTACGACTCCACACCTCAATGGTTTGGACTTGATCGCCAATTGTTGACCAAGTTAAAAGAGGTCCGAGGCGCGGTGAGAAGGACGAAGAGGTGCTCGAGGAGGCGGTCTGCGGTGACCCAGTTTAGTCACTATGGATGTCGGCTCGGCCGTCTGCCGACCGAAGAGGAAGTTGACGAGGCTGATCGGGAGTGGCCCGCCTCACCGGCCGAGAGCGAGGCCCTAAAGTTGAGGATCGCACAGACGGAGTCCAGTCGGGGCGACTTATCTGCCGACGCTATCCAGGCGTTTGTTACGATGTGAGAGCAACTCGAGGCCGCTGGAGAGGGCGGCTCGGGTGTCGGAGGAGCATGCGAGTCTGAGAAGGCAATCCACCGAGCTGGTGGAACTACCATATCAAAGCTAACGACCAGTCCGAGCTTCTTGGGGAGGGTATGGTCTTTGAGGATGAGGAGGGCCCAACAGAAGAAGTTCAAAGATCGTGTCAACTCGCCGTGAAGTATATGGAGATGTACGAGATCGTCCATAAGCGACGATGCCCGCCCCGCAGGCGAGGCTACGCTGGCTCCGCTAGCCCGATCATAGAAGAACCCGCGGAGGCGGCTACTCCGATCATGCCAAGTGCTCGGTTGATGGGTCGGTGAGAGCGGATCATTCGAGGCGATCCTCCGGGAGCGGACGGCGACCGAGGACCTCGGTCGGGGAAGAGCGACGGCGGGGGGGGCGGTCGTACTCGGTCCGGTGTCCGTCGGGGGTCGGGTGTGACCTCGGGTGCATCCCCACTCCCGGAATGCCCGTATTGGCGCTGCGCCACGAAATGTCGGGTGGGTGAAGGTGACCACAGGTCGAAACTGTCAGGGCTGCCCAGAGTGCCGTGCGGCGCTTGCGGAGTAGGCCGTGGTGATTAAGGCCTTATCGACCGGGTTGAAGGCACCGAGTTCGTTCTGCATACACCGTCGGCTGGGATTTTGTACAAAATTGGTGCGGCTTGGCGGTCTGGCGGCGAGCCGGAAGCCCGAATGAGGTGTATAGTGTAGGACTTTGTATGTAGATATAAATGTATTTAGACTCGTTTCGAAGTGTATATTTTCCCCCTTGAGAGGTACAAACATAGCTTAGGACTTCGTTTTGGTCGTAAATGTATTTATATTGTATACAGAAGTGTATATTTTCCCAAATAAAGGGGTATAAACGAGCTCGGAAGCCCGGTTGACTTGTATATGGCTTTGTACTCGGTTTATAGTCGTCAATGCATTTAGACTTTGTACCGAGTGCATATCTTCCCAAATAAAGGGGTATGAGTTGGCGAGATCGGTGCGGATGTCGCGTGCGTGTAGGCGCCCAACTTAATGGGTAATCAGATGCTTTGCATGTACCGTCCAACTTAATGGGTGTCTGTATGCTTTGCATGTGAGGCGCCCAACTTAATGGGTAATTTGTATGCGTGCCCTACTTGGTGGGATTTTCATCTTAAGTGAGGCCCCTTGTGAAGGTTTAAATGTGGTGTATCAAACAGATATTCACATATGTATGAGGCAGTGAAATATTCATTAGAAAAGCAGATGTTTTATTGAACATGTATCGACATCGTACTTTGGCAAAACAATTAAGGGACTAACATGATGCCGACCTTAAATCAAGCTATGTAAAATACCTCCTTAAATGAGTAATGTGCGAGTCTGGGATAAGTGCACCGGATAGGTGAGCCGACTTGTAAGCCCGCTGCCGAGGTCCCGTGAACGCGGTATGGGCCTTCCCATGTCGGATCCGACTTGTTAAGACGCCACCTCTCGGCTTCATTATTTCGTGGGGCGAGGTCGCCTACTTGGAGCACGGAGGCTTTGACCCTTTGTTGTAGTGCCGTGCGACTTGGGCCTTGTGCAGCTCGTTTATGAGGCGAGCTCGCCTCCTCGAGGCGTCGAGGTTGGCCCCAGGTCTTCCTCGTTCGGCTGGTCGAAGTGAAGAGTGCGCGGGCTTGGCACGCCGATCTCGGCCGGTATGACGGCCTCGATGCCGTGAGACCCGGTGAAAGGGTTTCCGTGCGACGTCAGGGTGTGGTCTGTGGGACGAGAGGACTTGAGGAGGTTTTCATTGATCGCCTTTAGCTCGGTCGGTCCACCTCTTCTTGATCCTTATGCGATCGTGCGGTTCGTCCTCGGTCCGACCATTCGCTTGCGGGTGTGCGACCGAGGTGAAGCGTTGATCGATCTGAAGCTCTTCGCACCTCCTTGAAGTTTTTGTCGACGAATTGGGTGCCGTTGTCCGAGACCGGGATGTGCGGTATGCGAAGCGGCGGACTATATTTTTCCACACGGGGTGCGAATCCTTACGCGTGAGGCTCGAAAGTGGCTCGGCCTCGACCCATTTTGTGAAGTAGTCTATGGCTCGACTAAGTATCGAAGGCGACACGGTGCTCGGTCGAGCGGACCAACAATGTTGATCCCCACCGCATGAAAGGCCATGGACTCTGCGGTTGCTCAAATCGATCGAGGCGCCTTTTGACCGTGGAGTGAATCTCGCGCCGGGCGCTTTTGACGAGCTCGACCGAGATCTTGCGGTGGGCGGTAATATCCGACCTCGGCGTCTTCTTTGAGAGAGCTCGCGACCGATGTGGCTTCCACAAGACCCCGGTGAATTTCATTGAGCACGTGGTCGGAACTTACGGCGAGGCACCTCGGGAGGGTTGAAGGTAAGACTTCTGTGAGGCGCCCTCACGCATGAGATACTACAGGATTCGCCATCATGTTTTGGCTTGAGCCGATCTTGAGGTAGTCTGTTGTCTTCCAGATAGGCCTTGGGAGACGTCCACCGCTCTATCTCGGTGATGATGCCGACGCGTGGGACTCGCGATGCTTACGGAATGAACCTCTCCCTTGGTGGACTTGTTGACGACGCAACTAACTTGCCGAGGATGTTAGCTCGGCTGTTTTCCTCGGGATTGATTGGATCTTGAAGTACCGAGCGAGTCGGCGATCTCCTTCGCCTTCTCGGTATTGTTTCATTCGGTCCTCCTGGCCTCGTATTTGCCTAACACAGTTCACCACGACACAGGAATCAAGATTTGGATCTTGTCCACCCCCAGTTCCTTGGCGAGGCGGAGTCCGGAGATCAGGGCCTCGTACTCCACCTCGTTGTTGGTGGTCGGGAAGGTAAACCGGAGGGCGTAAGTGATTTCTTGCTTATCTGGGCCGAGGAGGAGGATGCCCGCCCGTTGCCTGTTTGCACGAGGCTCCGCCCACGTACATCCGCCAAACAACCATCCGGTGGTGCTAGGGACTTCCTCTGCCGTGGGGCGGGAGCTGGAGTTACCTCGTTGGCGAGCCCACCTCGGTGGTGGCCTCAACCAGAAGTCGGCGAGCTTGCCCTTTTATGGCGGCTGGGTGAGTCACGAGATGTCGTGCTCGTCGAGCTCAAAGTGCCACTTAGCTATCGTCCGGATGACTCAGTCTTACAAGACTTGTCTCAAGAGGTAAGTCGCTTAGCACACAGACGGAGTGAGCTTGGAAGTAGGGTCGGAGGCATCGCTTGGCGTTCACGGGGCAGTCTACTTTTTGAGGCGGTGTACCTTGTCTCCGGTCCTTTGAGAGCTCTGGCGATAAAATAGATGGGAGTTGTCGTCCCTCCTCATCTCGCATCAAGATCTGTTGATGACCTCGTCAGAGGTGGCGGATATAGAGAGGATTCACCTTGCTTCGGGCGGGACAGGTCGGCAGGTCGGCAAGTACTCCTTCACCGTTCGAAGGCGGCCTGGTGTTCTTCTGCCAGCGAAGTCCCGAGCTCTCTCGGGATCTTGAAGAAGGGGCGCTACTCGGCTCGAGGCAATCTGGCGAGGCGGTAGGCACCCGGTGAGTTTATGGATCTCACGGATGGTCCTTCGCACCTGCATGTCGAAGCACCGCCTTCGCCTTGGTGGGATTGGCCTTGAGCCTCCGAGAAACCCAGCATCCCAAGAACTTGCGGTCTTCACCATAAATGTACATTTACGGGGTTGAGTTTGAGGTTGGCCGACACGAGGAGTTGGAGGATAGTCTTGAGGTCATCGGCGCAGACTCTCCGTTTCGACTTTGACTACGATGTCGTCGGCGTGAACCTCGATGATCTTCCGATGTGGTCTTTGATTGTTGCATCCACCATCCTCGGTAAGTAGCCCGGCGTTCTTGAGGCGAAGGCATCTTCGGTACCAAAGACGCCAAGTCGGTGATGAATGCAGTCTTGGGCGTCCTCCGGGCTCATCGAGATTTGGTGGTACCTTTGTATAGATCTAGGAAGCTGAACATCTCATGGCCCACCAATGCCTCCACCTTCTTGTCGATGTCGGGAGGGGTAGCAATCTTTAGGCAATGCTTGTTGAGGTCGGTATAATCGGCCATGCGCCACCCTCCCTCAGCTTCGGACCACGGTGGATTAGCCATCCGGTCGGGTGTTGACCTCGAACAAGATCTTGGCCTTGAAGTTGAGTCACCTCGTCCCTTATGACCGGCCGCGCTCGCCGCCGAATATCCTTTTCTTCCACGGATGGCTTGGTAGCCGGGTCGATGTTGGCGGTGAGTTATGAGCTCGAGCGACACTCGGTCATATCGGCGGGGACCATGCAAACACGTCCTATATTCCTCGAAGTTGTATGACACGCCGGATGTCGGTTGGGCCACAGGTGCCGACTGGATGACCTTCGAGGATCGTCGTCGTATAGTTGGAGGCCTCGGTCGGTCGTCCCCGGCATCGGTCTCAGGGCTCGGTAATTGCTATGCACAGGCGAGGCCGCATCTTGGGTTGAGAGTCGTAGGCATTCTTTTCTTGCCGTTTGGTCCCTGGATGCTAAGCACTCCCACCGGGGTGGGAATCTTGACGGTGGTGGTAGGCCGAACAGGCGGCCTTGGTGACGTCTGCCGATCTCTCCCGGGATGATGTTATGCGGAGGGAGCTCGGACCGGGAAGAATCGGATGGCCTTGGTGACCAGACCCAGAGCTCGCCCTACCGTGACCGGAAGGGTAATGACCCCTCGGCCGGATCGCCTCTTGAGTGAAGCTCATGGCCGGGAGGCGCGGGAAGTACTGAATACCTCCGACCTCAAGCTTATCGCATAGCTACGGAAGATGATCTTGACGGAGGCCCGATGTCGATATAGACCGGTGGGCGTTTTGTTGCCCACCACGGCTGTATGGTGATGGCGTCACAGTGCGGCATGATCTTGGGCACGGGTCCTCCTCGGAAACGTTATGTTCTCACCGTCCGAGTCGCTTGTTCTTGACTCTTGAGGCCGGCCTTCGGCATCGTTCTTGAGGGGCGACCTCGTCGTCCCGAGGGATCCGTAACAACATGACCTGCTCCATAGCGTTGGGACCTTCCTCCCGTCTTCTTGGGTTGGGTCATCGTTGAGGTTGGCCATGATTGTTGCCGCCTCCATTCCTTCTGCGCTTCATTTCTTGGTCCGGCTCGGCCGAGGTATTTCTTGAGGCTCCACCTTTAACGAGCTCGTCGATCTGCGAGCCCAAGTTTCGCAATCCTCGGTATCATGACCATACCCTTGGTGATAGTCACAATACTCTTACGTGGACCTCTTCTTGGATCCTCCTTTCATAGGGGCGGGCTTTGGGAAGAGCTCGGGTGTAGCTCGAATATTTCCGCCCTTGATTTGGCAGGGGGCGCTCTGCCGCGAGGTTGGGCGAGGTCCGAGCACGGACTCGATGGCCCTCTTTTGATTACAGCCGAAGGCGCTTGACGATCGGCGCCTCGACTTGATCATCACGGCTTTTTCTCGGACTTACGTCGTGCATTTCCCTCTTCTTCCGATCCGACTCGTCTCCTTGACGAAGTTGTCCACCGAGTTCAAAGCTTACTCGCCGTCTTTGGTTTCTCACCGTAATTTCTTTGTTCAAATGCACCGGTGGATCTCGTTTTGAGCAGCGTTGATGATGTAGAGTCGTTCTTGTCGTCGATTTTGAGCGACTCTTTGATGAACCTCGAAATGAAGTTTGACATCGTCTCGTCCGCCCATGGCGGATTGTGAGCGGTCGGAGGAAGGTGCTTTGGGTGGCATCTTCGATAGAAGCACCATTTGAATCGATCCATAAGGTCACGGGCGATGTATCTTGTTACGGCGGGCGAGGTGAACCGGCGTCGTGCGTTGGAGATCGGCACCTCGGGAAGATTTTGCACATGTGAAAATCTTCCATTCCTTGATCGCCATGTTGGTAGTGTGGCGAAAGGAAGTGGGAGGGTCTCCTAGGCCATCGTGGCGGCTATATTGGGTGCCCGGCATACGGCTGCAAGGCGGGCGTGTCTAGAATCTCCACGGAGAAGGGAGATGATTCTCCGTGCAGTCGAACCCGGGAGATCGTTGCCATCTCTTTCGGAGGGTGGGGGATCGATAGCGGCGTCTATCCTCCGGGGGAGTTCGACGCCTTTCTTTCCTCCCTGTTTTGCTCGGCTCTACAGTCGGCATGACGAGGTGGAGAGCGGCTCCGCGAATGGCGAGGGGCGGTGGTGGCGGCTCGTCGCGGTGGCGGCTCGCGAATGAGGGCGGCGGCTCGGCCGCGGTGGCGGCTCCGCACGTCGGGCGTGATCGCGTTCTCGGATATCACGCCGAGGTGGTGGTCATTTGGCGGGGCGGCCTCGGGCGGCCGTGGTGTTCGATCCGGGGCCGCGAGGCCCGCTCCTTGGTCCTCTGGTTGAGGAAGCTTTGGAATTGGCAAGATTGGTGTTGAGGAACTCGGTCGCGGCTCGGCCGAGGACCTCGTGGGACGAATGAGTGTTTGTTCGTCCTCGTTGAGGTCGGCATCTTCCTACGTTAGGGAGGCGGTCACGAGGTGTATGGAGCGTTTTCCATGTTGCCCTCGGGTGTGTGCGCGCTGTGGCGTCTGCGATCTCCTTCCGCGACGCGTGGTGACCACCAGTCGTCCTCAAGACGGTTGTTGCCGGCGTGGACGGCGGTTGTGCGTGTTCTTGCCATTAAGTTGTAGAGGGAAGCGAAGCTTTCTTGTTCGGCGTTTCCGCAGACGGCGCCAATGATAAATCTAGTTACGTGAGTGTGCGAGATTTATGTAAAGCGATAAAGGACACCAAGGCTTTTACGTGGTTCGATCGTTAATGAGATCTCGTCCACGGAGAGTGTTTCTCAATACTTTCACTATAACACGGTGAGTGTAGTTACAAGCTCTTAGTATTCGATAAGTTGCCAACCCTTCTAATATCGGTTTCCTTCTATTTATACAACTCGAGCCTCGCAATCAAGGCGTGCTCAACCTCTCCATTGGTCGTGACGTGACTCTTCCTCCGGCATGCCTCCATTGGCCGGGCAGGACGCCGCCTTACGTGCGCCACGTGGAGGTGGCGCTCGACCTCAGTTCGGGGCGTGTCCTCCATTGGCCGGTGGCGCCTCGCTGGCTCTGGGGCTGTCCTCCATTGGCCGAGGTGGCGCCTCACTGGCTGGGCCTGTCCTCCATGGCCGAGGGTGGCGGTTCTGGGGCTAGGGTTTTGGGAGGCCGATTAGGCTTGCCTTGGGCTCAACCGCGTGGGCCGGCTACCAGCGTTAGGCCCAACGCGGTTTGGGCCTTAGTGGGCCTAATCGGTTGGGCCATATCCCATCATATGTACTTAAGGCAACAACTGCAAATACTAAAAAGAAAGAGAAAAAAACTAGCCAACGAAGTATGAACTCCTTTGCATTATAGATAAATGATTGTGGGAATGCATTCTTAATTTGAAGATTCTATAGCCTTCTTCTCCAACTATAATCATGGTTTTAATCAATCACCTTCTATAATGTCCGTTACTTCGATCCTCAAAAGTCAAAACCTTCACGAATCGATGTCAAAAAATTTGCTAACAATTTGCCATTAAATTTCTTGTATTAAGGATTCGATGCTCCAAACTTGATACCTAAAATAAGCTACATAAAATATGGCTACTTTATCATATCACCTCATGTTAAACTTGCGATCATACGAATTTGAGTAATGATGATATAGATATAGAATTTTGAATAGTATCCACATAAAATTTGTAACTAGTTTATAGTATTCAATGTAGTAAAAAACTGGAAACATTATTGTGGGAATGAATACCAAACAAGGCATTGACGATTTATTAAAATATATTTCCATTTTAATCTCTCCACGACCACGTTAAATGCTCTGGTAATCACAACTCTCTCTCCCTCTCACTTCACACACAAAAGAGCACATTGTCAGAAGACGGTCCAACGGTAAAGTGGATTTTTGAAGTCGAAATGTCCAAATTTAAATTTCAATAACATTTCTATGAATCTGAATATGTGACACTTGATTTTTCAAATGTGATTTACTCAATCTGTATGATTTGATTACTCGAATCTGAAAGCCAAATTCAATGTGGTTAATAAAGAGCTACAAAAGAAGAACAAAACACAGTGGCAGATTTTTAAAACACAGAAGACGAAAAGGGGTAGGACTAAGGTTTTGTGTGTAAGACAAACTAGGTCTACAGAGAACCTAAATGTATAGGCTGATTTGACTCCTAATCTTAGACAAACTCCGAAAGAGAGAATCTAAACCTATTAGAATTATAAAAGAAAACCCTAATCAGACTTTTACTCTACTAAGCCCATATACTAATGAGCTGATCCAGAAACAAATAAAACTAAATTCAACTATTAAATATTATTGGTCACTGCATTCACGGTACTCCATCCGAAACAGCTTTGTCTTTAAGGCTGAAATAAGGGAACTGACTCCGAATATCTGCATGGGTCGTCCTCGTCCATAGTCTGCTCCATCTCAGAATGGGTCAATGTAATGCCCTCGTCACCAATTAACACCTGCAAGGTTATAGGGAAGACAGCAATGTGTGGGGCTGAACTTCAACCCGCAGCGGAAGCATGTACCTGCTGCCTCGAACCTTCAAGAAACTTGGAATTTTAGGTTAATGGAGGATGTAAAGTTACTTTCACAAAACCAGGTACTGGGGAATTTAATGACAGAAGCATCAGTGTACGCGTATTTTGTGATAAGCACATAGAGTTTATCAAGTTCAGATGGGGGAGGAGGGGTAAAAGAAGTAGAAAGAAAATGAAAGATTTATATAGACATACAAACATCTTCTGTCTATTTAGATATGATCGAGAACATTCTTGAACCTATGGAGGACTAAAGGACCCACAAGAAATAGGTGGCGGCATTGATGTTTAAGAGGAAGCTACTTAAAAAACGTACCATATGAAACCAGCAATACCAAACACATCATATTTATATGTACACTTTCTACAGACTCTCTTATCAAACAAAGACGTCAAAATACCTCCCCACTCAAGACCTCACTCAAATCAGTAGGCAAATTGATCTAGTGATACAGTAATGCGTGTTTCCAATATTCCTCATTCGAGATTTGACTAAACGGTTCGGAGTTACTCGAATTCTGCTGAGTTGAGGAAGCTTGAGACATGTTGTGCATCGTTCACACCTGCAAGGAATTACCAGCATTAAACGACGGTGTTGTACGAGCGCTGAATGAGGGACATGACAAGTAGGTGGTTGTCGACTGTGGCCGCGTCCACTGAGTTGCTGATGGAGAAGGCGTTGAGGCATGCACTATTTTTGGGACAGCCGTACAACTGCTGGATAATCTGAAGTTACATGGTCTTGGATTCGTGCCCGGACATGCAGCATCAGCAAGCCTAGAAATAATCCGAGATAGTATGCATCTAAAAAAATTGGTATCTGAGATATGCGGTCCTCGAAGGTAGAAATATAATCTTCTGAGATACAGTATGCTTCATCGAGAGTAAAAACTCTATTAATTTTTATTGGTTGCCATAGCGAATCAAAATTTCGCGCTTCAAAATAGGCCTTTTTATGCACGAGAAATTATTGCTCAGCTCATGAAAGCCATGCACGCACATCAGAACCATCAAACGTTGGTAGATCCATCTTGGGCAGTATTGTAGCGGTTGGCGGAGAATAAGCTGTATCAGATGCAGACCGACTATGGTGTTCAAAAGAGCCGACAGATGGCTAAAAGATGTTCAGTTTGGCAAGAAGAGTGTATAGCTTGACGTACAATGATCGTTGCTCTTCTACGATGGTCTCCTCCTTCGCCTCCATCCCACGAAACGCATTGCTCAGCTCTTCAATCGATTTCTCCACACGACTCAAACGAGTGTATGTGCTGCGCGTGTCCACTATGATCGTGTATGTGCTGAAACCCTCATGTTGGACCAATTTGATGGAGTTTGTTGCTAAAGACATGAATTTAATAAATGATAAATAGATAAACTCTCCTCAAATGAGGTTCTCGGCTTAGCAGCTCAAAATTCTGTAAATGGTACTTGACAAACTAACTCTAGAGAGGCCTAAATATTATAGGCTGAAATTTTGCCGACTCCTAACGATGGGAAAGTTGAATTTACCCGTGCTACCGAGGATTTATCTTAGATGTTTAATCACCATATATTGATTATATCATGCTCCTATATAATTAATTGCAACACATAATGGTTTTTTTGTGTACACCGAAAAATTTCCGACAAATCTGATCAATCGCCGACTCCAACTTTGATCTTCTGGACTGTGTTTCGGATGCCTGATCTCCAATGCTGAGTGAGGGTAATCTATGGAGAACACCAATTTTTCCCCCTAGATTGTGATTTTCGAAAATCACAGTAATTATGAGGATGCTACTGATTTTCTCCTATCATGTATTTATAGTGCTCTCCCTAGAATTCTAATGTGAATGACTTTGACACATAATAGATACAATAATTATCTTCTTCCCTGAAGATAATTTCTTTCTAGAATACTTATCTCTTAACATCTTTTGATAACATAGACTATGAGACGTAGTAAATACTCTTCATAACACTACAAAAATACAGCCGATCAGCGACGGATTAGCGACGGATAAAATGCGGGTCGTGAATCAGCGACGGATTGGCGACGGAATTTTTTTTGCGACGATCGTGACGTATCATGGCGGGAATTCTCGCGAAGTTTTAACGACGAAATTTCCGCCTCTATTACGTCGTTAAATTTAACGACGGATAGTGTCCGTCGTTAAAATTAATTTTTTTGTTATTTTTAATTGAATTAACCAATTCGCCGCTAAACCGTCGTTAAAAATCGGATTATTTCTAATTTTTTTTAAATTTATTTTAACGACGGATACAATCCGTCGTTAATTTTAATTCTGATTTTATTTATTCCCAATAATAATAGCGACGGAATGTCCGTCGTAAAATAGTCTCTAATTTAATGACGGAATGAATTTCGTCGTTAATGTAAAATCTTTTTTACTTTTTTATATTCTGTACGTTAATTAACGACGGATACGTGTCCGTCGTTAAATTATTCCATCGTTCAATCCATTATTCCGTCGTTAACGCGTCGTTAAAGTATTTTAAATATAACGACGGAATATTCCGCCGCTAATCCACCGCTAAAAGTTTAATAATGACGGATTTCTTCCCTAATTTCATATCGATCCTCGAAACCTCCCCTCCCTCCCCAACCCAACCGCCGCTGTCCCGCTGTGCTCGACCCGTCAGGCTGCCGATCTCCTCGCCGCCGCCTGGCCGCCCCTAGCCCTCATGACACCCACCCCAACCAACCCCACCCCACCACACCCCACCCCACCCCCCTCGCCAGCCTGTCGCTGCCGCCCACACACACCCCACCCTGCCTCAGCCCCCCCACCCCAAACCCCCCCCCCCCCACCCCACCCCACCCCACCCCACCCCACCCCCTTCACCCAGGCTGGCCGCCTCCCCTCCCCCGCCCCACCCCAGCCCACCCACCCCACCCCACCCCACCCCACCAGCCAGCTGAGCCCTCGCTGCCCCTGCCACCCCGTCTGTCAGTCTCCCCCCGCCCCGCCCCGCCCGCCCCGCCCGCCGCCCCGCCTCCCCGTCCGTCAGTCAGTGTTGGTTTGTTTGGGTTTTTATTTATATTTCATTTTTATTTTTGTTTATATTTGTTGATTTTATTGAAAATATCAGATATGATGCATTGAATTGATTAGTGAAAAATTATATGATGTATTGAATTGATAGTGAAAATATTATATATGATGCATTGAATTGATAGTGAAAATTGAATTGAGTTTACCCAATTGATAGTGAAAATGATACATTGAATGTTAGTCTTGTGATTTGGGCTTGTGAAATTGATAAGCTTGGATGTGAATTGGGATGATAAATTCATCATTTCGTGAGATGTTTTGAGTTGTTAAGTGTATAATTAGGCATATGGTGATGATTTGGTGAAATTTGAATGAGTTTGGTTGAATTGGAAATCAAATGGCGATTAATTTTATAAAACTTACTCTGCCGAAATTTTGTTAGAATTGTTATATGAATAAGATGTTTTATAAGTGTCTTTTGTTCATTTCATGCTTAATTAGTTTAAGGTCAAGTATATGAATAAGATGTTTTCAGTTGTATGGTGATGATTTGGTGAAGTTTGGTTGAATTGGGAATGAAACGGCGATTAATTTTATAAAACTTACTCTGCCGAAATTTTATTAGAATAAGATGTTTTATAAGTAAGATTTGCACACTTCATTTTTAGGTTAAGGTTAAGTATATGAAACTTGAATTAGGGTTTATGTTGCCTCGTAGATAACTAACCAATAATTATAAGTAAGATTTGCTCACTCCACTCAATAAACTTATGAGTGTATAATTAGTTTATATTGTACAACTTATGTTGAACATGTTTAATTAATTATTTATAATTAGGAGCTTGAAGAATGAATGACAATCGTGAGTGGATGTATAAGAGGTTTAGTTCGGTTGGTGGATTAAATATCAATTTCTAGATGGACTTGAAAGTTTTATCAATTCGCTAGTGCTCGCTTTTATTCGCGGATGGAGAGAAAATCAGTGTCCGTGTAAGAAGTGTAAGAATATACCTTATCGTAAGAAAGATATTGTGCGATATCACTTATCAAAATTTGGATTTGTTCCAAATTATCACACATGGATATTTCAAGGAGAGACAACCACAAGTAGGGAAAATGTTGTGGATTCGATGTTAACCGTCAACCAAATACGATCATACGATGGTAGTGGATCTTCTTGGTCCACGCTCAACTTTGACGAGATCAAGAGGAGCCAAATTCGATGCAAAATTTTTACGATATGTTGAATGTCGCCGATAAACCTTTGTGGCGGGTTGCTCGGATCACACACGCTTGTCATTTGTGGCTCGACTTCGAGTTGGAAAGCAGAGAACAACATTATCGAGAAGCGGTTTTGATCAAATATCAGAACTGATGAAAGAGTCGCATCCAAATGGAAATTGCGTGCCTGATGACTTCTACAACACGAAGAGATTGTTGCGTGGCATGGGGTTGCCCGTACACAAAATTGATTGTTGTCCATTTAATTGCATGATTTATTGGCGCGAAGATTCTGAATAGACGAGCTGCAAATTCTCTAACCATCCTCGTTTCAAGAGCAATATTCGAGCTGGTGGAAGTCGACGGAAAGCACAAGTAGCATATAAAAAGATGTATTATTTTCCTCTAACTCCTCGACTACAGAGATTGTATGCATCCAATGCTACAGCGGAAAATATGCGTTGGCATGCATCGTCGGTCGATGATGGGGTCATGCGTCATCCGGCAGACTCAATTGCATGGAAACATTTGAACACGAAGTTTCCCTTATTTGCATCAGAAATTCGTAACGTGCGATTGGGACTCTCAACTGACGGTTTTCAGCCATTCGGTCAATCAGGAAAGCAATATTCATCATGGCCCGTTATACTGACCCCTTATAATCTTCCCCCGTGGCTGTGTATGAAGGAGCAATACATGTTTCTTACGATCTTAGTGCCCGGACCGCGTAATCCGGCGAGAAGATTGATGTGTTCCGCAACCATTGATAGCGAGTTAATAGATTTGTGGGATGACGGCGTTTTACTTATGATGTATCGTTGAAGCGAAATTTTCAAATGCACGCTGCATTACTTTGGACAATTAGTGACTTCCCCGCATACGCTTATGTTGTCGGATGAATACAATTGGAAGATTAGCTTGTCCGACCGCATGGAGTATACCGATGCTTTTACTTTAGCTAAAAATGGTAGCGGTCATGGTTTGATAACCATCGTAAATTTCTAGCTCCTAATCACCCATTTCGAAGGGATCAAGAGGTTTCGTAAAGAACACGGTGATTACTAACGATCCACCGTAAGCGCGATCGGAGATGAGCTCATCACTAATTATGGGTATGGGAATAGTCTCCGTAATGTAGATTGGCGTGATGAAATAAATAGCGAATATCCAAGCGGTTTGAACCGGATGGAAGAAAAAAGTATTTTCGGGATCTACCTTCATCGAGTTCTCTTTTGATTCGCATAATTTGGATGTCATGCACATAGAAAAGAATGTGTTCGATAATGTCTTCAACACGGTCATGAATGTCCAAGGAAGACAAAAGATACAAGCAAATCTAGAGAAGAACTTAATTTATATCGCTATGCACTGAGTCGACGATGAATGAATCAACAGAAAATATCCAAAGCTTCTTATACACTTGACAATCGTGAGAAAAAGTCTTATGTGAGTGGGTAAGAGGTTTAAGATTTCGAGATGGGCACGTTTCAACATGGGTAGATGTGTAGACATGACAAAAGCGAAGATGTTTGGGATGAAGAGTCACGATCGTCACATTTTCATGCAAATAATTCTATCGATCAGATTTCGCGAACTTCTCCCACCAAATGTTTGGAAAGTCAGTAATGTAATTATCTTTATTCTTCAAAGATTTAACTTCTCAAACATAGGGCTTGATGATCCGTGTGCTCCAAGAAAATATTCCAAATGATTTTATGCAAGCTTGAGCGCATTTTTCCCTAGTTTCTTCGACTCCATGGAACATCTTCCGGTTCATCTAGTCGATGAAGCCCGTATTGCAGGCCTGCTCAATACCGATGGATGTATCCATTTGAAAGGTACCGCAGACAGTACATTATTACACATATATATATATATATATATTGAAGAACAACGTTCTAAATTTTGTAGATACTTACGTAAGTCAAGAACAACGTATTTAAATAAAGCCGTGGTTGAGGGTTCTATCGCAATGCTTACTTAGTAGAAGAAGCATCGATATTTTGCTCGTATTATTTTGATGATCACGAAGAACGAAGTTCGTAGATTTGCATCATGGTCAAGCGGAGATTAGCACTAAGACTATCCAGATATGCTTCAAATCTTCAAGCAAGATGGCGCACCTTTTGGAAATATGTCAACGAGATATTTGGATAGTAGAGAATATGATGCTGCTCGTTTATACGTGTTGCTCAACTGTGTTGAAGTTGCAGACATTTACATGGCGTAAGTGTCGTGTTTTTCTTAGAATTCATTGTTAATTATTATTATTATTATTATTGTTATTATTAACTAGGATCGTAAATATATGTTGATGTAGTTTATTCACCAAGATGTGAAAAGATCAAATCCACTTATCTCTAGCTCGGATATTCAAAGGTCGATTGAAAGAGGCTTCCGCTTTGGTTTGAGGCATATGTGAGTGTTCGATGATTATTAGTAGAAAATATTTAATATGTACGCTTAGTCATCATTCTAATCGCTTTTTTACAATTAATAGGTCAAAGATCATACTAACAATATTGTGAATCCGCTCATATTGTCTCTTGCCAAAGGGCCTTCACCTCTAATTAAGACGCACCTGTGGTATTATATAAATGGTTACAAATTTCACACTTTAGAACATGGGTCACAAAGATCAACTATGAATAGTGGAGTGTGCATTAAAGGTGAAACTTATGGTACAAACACGCAAGAACTCGATTTTTATGGTCGATTATTGGAGGTTTGTGAGTTGGAATATCCCGGGCTACCAACGAAGACCACAACATTGTTTAGATGCGAGTGGTTTGATCCTTCACGATTGGGGTTATCAATTCATTCCGAGTACAAGTTGGTTTCGTAAATCATACGAGAAGATATAACAAGTTCGAACCGCTTATCCTCGCCAATCAAGCCATTCAAGTATACTATTGTGCATATCCAAGTTTAAAACAATCTATGAAAGAGTGGTGGGAAGTATGCAAAATTAAAGCTCGATCTAATGTGGAAGTCTCGGATGAGAGTTCTCAGATCGATAGTACCTCCCTTTTCAAGAGGATGCATTAGTTCGATTACTAATGTCGTTGTGGATGAGGACACGACACTAGTTCATCCCGACGGTACACTCATAGACATTGAAGAGACATCCGATAATGAGGATGATGAAGTTGAATTGTCGAGTCGTAAGACAATCATACATCGGATGATGATGATGACGACGACGATGAATAGGTTTCAATTTATAGATTTTTTGTATGCACACAAAACGTTATGATATGCATTATTTGTGAATTTATAGCATTTTAAGTATGCACACAAGAGTTCAAATGACGACGACGATAATTGTCACTAGTATGCACACAAAACGTTATGATATGTATTATTTGTGAATTTTAATACAAGATTTTTACCTTTGTTTGCAAATGTCATCACGCAGGAGCACTCAGATCATACACGCCGTCGCCTACACCTGCCAGCCTAGAAGAAGGCATGGAGGCATTGTCTCACAGCCCCGCCCCCTCGAGCAGTAGTGGAGTGCCATCTAGAGAGGGGATGAAGAAGATAGCCATTGTGAATGGGTATGACGTTATCTCTTGTATGTCTCAGTTTAAATAAATTTTAGCATTCTAATGTCTTTATTTTCTGTAAATTGTAGCATTTTGTGTCCGAGCAATGATATAGCCCGCGTGATTACGGAGTCATTCCGTAGATTCATGAATCACAACGGCTTCAATTGGAAATTGGTGCCTCAAGAGTTCAAGCAGATTTATTTCGATGAATTCAAGGTTTGTGTTGTTTATACGAAGTCATTTATGATTTGACCTTTGCATATTCTAATCATATATTTTTTGCAGAAATATTTTTATTGGGATGATACGATGGATGATGCCCCGGTCTATTCCTCTTGGTGCGCAAAAGGCCGTCGAAGGCTATAAAGATCTTGTTCACAAGATCAAGCGGCGAAGGACTCGCTTAACCCACCTCCATTTATCCCCGAGTGAGATTGGGATAATTGGAAGGCATATTGGGCCCTGACAGACGCCCAAGAGCGCGCAAAGGCCCGCAGAACAGGATGTTCGAGCCGATGGCGAGGGTACCGGGATAGTCAAGCATCGGGTGGCTCACGCCCGCATTCGAGTATGCGAGAGAGATTGTAAGTACTTTGAAGTTTTAGATATAGTAAATTTATTTAAGAATCGTGATACTTGTTAATTATTTAATTTGTTCGACTTATTTATAGGCAAGAGAGCGTGGAGTAGCCATAGAAGATGTCCATGGGATGTATTCCGTATATCATGCCACCGACGACGGAGCTATACTGACGGAAAGCTCTGAGTATCGCGGTAAGTATATTCGTTAGCGCAACAACGAACATTTAATTAAATAATAATTGTATGAAATTATATTACGATGCAGGTTGAGGAACATGTGACCCATTGAGCCAATCGGGGGAGTGATGAGACGCCGTAAATTGATAGGACTCAAATTCTCAAAATGTCCTTGGGAGCTCCTCAAAGAAAAGAATAGGATGTTTGGAGTCGGTTCTCTATCACGGACATACATGCAGAGCGGCGTCGTCTCACTCGGTGGAGAGTGCCCACTGTTGATTCCATAGCTTATCAACAACATCTATCGATCCGAGGCCGATGGAAATCGAGCGAGGCACACGAGGCCCGATTGAAGTCGCAAAGCGAGAACGTCGGCATACGAGGCCGAATGCAAGCATACGAGGCCGTAATGCAAGATGAGCCGAGAGCGAGATAGCGCAAGAACGGATTCAGCTCAGTGCGCGCCGCAGGAGAGGCCTAGAGCGCTTCATGGCCAGCCCCGCTTCCCCACCCGTGATACGAGCTCCGCTTTCCTCACCCGACATATTCGTGTTGTATTATGAATTTGTTAACTTATCGCATGATTTAGAATTGTTTCTTTATGGGATTGTTTGGATATTACAAGATTTTGGATCGAATTGCTTTGTTTGGATTAAATTTGTTTATTTTGATAGTTTGTATTGTATGGATTGAATTGGTTTGTTTTCATAGTTTGTATTGTATGGATGAATTGGATGGAATTGGTTGTTTGGATAGTTTGGATTGTATAGATTAAATTGGATGGAATTGGTTTGTTGGGTTGTTTGAAAACAGTTTGTGGTCCAAAATACAATTTCAAACCGTCGATTTTGCTTATCTAGCGATTTGACTTGCGACGGACCTACGACGGACTTTACGACGGACCTACGACGGATTAACAACGTGAAATAATCGAACCAATCAGAATTAGCGACGGACCGCGATAGACTTTGCGACGGACGGATCTACGACGGTCTTGTTACGTAAAACTAAAAAAAAATTATAACTTTAGAGACGGACTGTTTCCGTCTCTAATTAGCGACGGATCAGAGGCGGATTGGCGTCATAATAACGACGGATTTGCGACGGTATTATTTAGTTACGGCCTAAGTGCGTCGTTAATCCGTCGCTAATCGCGACGGATTAGCATCTCATTAACGACGGATTTAATATCGACGACCGCTCGGAGGTCGTGGATTAACGATCGAATTTTCCGTCACCGGTCCGTCGCTATAATTTAGCGACGGACGTAATTCCGCCGCTAGACCTTTGCCTACCGTGTTTCAGCGACCCCTCATTTCGTCGCAAACCGCCGCTAATCCATTTTAGCGACGGATAAGATGTGTTTTATGACGGAATTTTCCGTCATTGATCGATCGCATTTTGTAGTGTAAGAGATTACCTATCTAAGTTTGAAGTGTGGCTGCTTCAAATAAATAACACTTATGAATCAAGATATGGTCCAATACCAAAATGGACAATGTGAAAATGAAAGATATTGTACCTATTATTGTGCATGTGTTATTGTCTTGATTTATATAAAAATTGATCGGTTTAAGATAATCGTGTTCATCGCAGTGAGTAAATCCAATAACACTATCTTAAGAAAGGTTCAAAACCAACCACTACCTATCCTAATGCAATAATAGACCGCTGGGACTTTGAAAAGCTTGTATTTGCATTAATCGTCATTCATGGGCGGGATTGTTGGAAAAAGTTGTATATAAGCTTAGATTTAGAATATACATTTGGTGTAGATCAATTTAGTGTATTTATGTGTTCAAATCCGATGTGGGATGAATGAACAATTAATGCAAAAGTTAGTCTCTTAATGATTGAGAATTTAATGTATCCCACATTGAAAAAATATTGAAGTTCTGAGCGATATATAAATGAATTCACACCAATAAAGAATAATCAAGTGTGCTCTAACTATGTTATACCGTAGTGAGTGTTTAATTATCTATTTTATAGTTAATCCAATTACCTACGAGGATGGTGCAAAACACCATCCAAGTCCGAGAGTCCAAGCACGAACACATGCAAGTGCATGTCGCACTTGTCACATTAGACGCTTTAGAGACACACTTTGCACTTCGTACATGTGCATCGTCGCGAGAAGATTTGAGGAGCCAAAAGTTTTGCCAACATAGCACTTGAGATGGCTCGGGCGACATGTAGGACTTGGTCACGTGGCGAGCGATTGGACTTGGCTGACTCGTGCATGGCAGAACCATTGCGTCAGCTCGGGACAACTTTATAGGTCATGGACTGACGCATCGGTTCAGGTCTGTAGTTGGGCCTTCATACCATTTCGCGAACAGAAAGATACCAATTCAAAGATAACAATAATACTTCATACATCTTTAAAAAGCCTTTCTCAGTCTCAAGTATTTAGTAGTTCGCCGGAAATACGACTAGTAGTGAAACTATTCGTATTTAGTTAAGTCGTTGTATCTTGGAGACAATTGCTTTAGAATCGCATGCACTATATCGGAACAAATTTTCCTTGCGGAGAAAAAGTCTAACTCTTGACTCGGTTTTATCCTATATTGTTTCTTTATCACTGCATTTCTACGAACCTACCTTCATAAGGGCAAGGATTCAGGATCCATATCCTTTGCCCCTGCACTAATTGGTGTCATCATTTTTACCGCCATGCAATTTCAGTTGATAGGAGTAGATCTTGACGGAGTTGGGAAGGAGAAACAAGTGATGTTTGCCAAGACTAAGCAGCTTGATGAAGAGAAACTGATTGTAGGAACTTACGGAAACGAGGGACAAGATTGTAACACAAATTTTTATATTTAAATTTTATAAATACAAAATTATATACAAAATCAATTTAATTTGGATTTGATACATTTGTAGTGAATTCGATCTCTATTTTATCCTCTGATTCTTCTCTTCAATGTGATTTCTTGAACGATCTTGATGTTCTTCGACTTGTTTTGGGGGGACGTGTTGATCTCCTTGAACTTGAAGCTTGGATTTGATGATGTTGATGTGAAGGACCTTGGCCTTATTTTCAGAGCAACTATCGGATTTGGTTTGATGTGTTGAAGAACATTTGAAGATCTTCAAGTTTGAGCGTTACTGCGGAGGGTTTTCACCATATTTCCGAATTGAATGTCACCTTTGATTTGATTTGGAGGATGATCTTGGCGAAGAATGCGGCGATTTGCACGAAGAACACCTTGAATGTTGAAGAAAACTTGAAGCTTCTTGAAGACTTCGTCGAGGATTCTTCGAGTGTCTTGAGTTCTTCGAATCTTCACACCTCTTCACTTCTTCCTCACTTCACTTGTCATTTATGAGGACCTTCTCTCTTATTTATAGATTTAGGCTAGTGGGCTTATGGGCTTATGGGCCTTTTGGACCATCAAGCCATGAGCTTGGGCTTATGGGCCATCAAACCATGGGCTTTGAGCTTGGGCTTGAGCTTATGGGCCTTTTATGGCTCATTTGGCACATTTTAAGTGATTATTCATCTCCGAGACGTCGTTTCCACATGTCGTTCTCATATTTTCTGATAAAATTAAACATTAATCATATATCTATTAATTTTGGAATAAATTCCATTAATCAAATAGAAATATAATTAATTATTTAATTTATATTTTACACGTGGCGTGATATTATTTGCTAACAATTTTAATTGTCTGCAAAGATTATTTACAACATTCATGAAATGAGGAGACGACGGGTATGATCATACTTTCAATAATTATTACAATCTCTGTTACTTTGGTTTGTTTCGTTTATTTCTTTACCATTTATCTAATATTAATTGATTCTCAGGCGCATTGTTTCTATAGTTTGAGACTTTTCCTTCCGGAGTAGAATCGTGCAATCATCTTTTTGAGTTGTGGTAAGCTTAATTTGTGTAGCTTCTCATCGAGAGCGGGGTTGATACTTGCTGACTTTCACTAGAGACAAACTATACATGTTATTTAACTTTGGTTTAGCATATCTTCAATTTTGACTTGGAAAATTATTTTAATCATTTGTTGTTGTTATGTGTGAGTTTTTGTGGTATGACATGTCCATAACATTATAGGTGATATAAGTCTACATGATTTGAACTTACCCTGCACATCTCAAAATTGACAACATAAGATTTGGAAGAAGGAAAGGTTTTTCATTTCGATTTAATTATCTTTCTTTTCTTCTTTTTTTCAAATCTCAACAATTAAAAAAAGAATTATAAACGAAATAACTTCGAATAAAAGCTGAGCTTCGAAAATGAATTCGTTTGATACATTCGTGTATAAATTTGATGCGCGAGTAATTAGTCAATTGCACTCTTATTTGAGTTTTATTGTGCAGCTCAAAAAGAAAATTGAAATGAATTTTTCTGGTATTAATTTGCAACGTTAAATCATGTAAAAATTGCAACATATTGTATGATGAATTCTTTATAAATACAATATACCAATGATTATAAGTAGATAATATTATATCATATTCGAAATATCAAATTTGAGATCAAATGTCTAAAAACTATTGTAGGTGCACTTATAAATGTAGCTTCAAGCCTATACCAACAATTTATTCTTAGATTCGTAATTTAATGCGTCCACATCAAAATAGTATTTTAAGTAGTCATTATTATATTTATTATATTATATGATGTGATGTTAATTAATTTTTTACGTCTATTATTATTATTATTATTATTATTATTATTATTATTCCATCGTTTGGAACTTTTTCACTTAGTATTCCAATCTCATCATATTGTTATTAAAATACTTAACGTTTTATATTTTTTCACTTAATATCCTCCATAAAGTTTCGGCCGTCCCTATGCTAACGTGGCTCACCGGAGAATCAACGCATTCATCCATGTAGATTAAAAAATCAAGATAAAAAATTCAATCAGAGCTAGCTGCCTAGAGAAAGAGAGAGACAAAGCTAGTGTCATCGTGTCCTACATTCCGCCAGAGAACAACAATTTCCCTCACGTCAGTTCTCAGGCTCTGGCAGCGACAAACCACCTTACAAAGCCCGATCTCGACGGGCTCATCGGGAAAATCCTCTATGTTCTCCACGTCAAAGAAACTGCAGCTCAAAATCTCTGTCTACTCCGATGGGCGCAATGAGCTCTTGTTGAGTAGAAGTTTGATTCCATGGTCTGAACTCCAGTGTCATTCTAGATCTGTCATTTTATCGGATGCTAGAAAGTTTGGGTTTTGAGTTCTCTCTCTCTTTCTTTCCTAACTGCTAGTTCTGATTGAAATTGCAAATTTTTTTAATTTACGTGGATGCAAACGTGGATTCTCCGGCTCGCTCTCTCTCCAAGTAGCTAGCTCTGGTTGAAATTGTAGCTTTTTTTTTTTTAATTTACGTGGATATAAACGTTGATTCTTCAGCTAGCCACGTTAACATAGGAACACCGAAAGCTTTACGAAGGAGATTAAGTGAAAAAAATATAAAATATTAAATATTTTAATAATGATGTGTTGAGGTTAGAATATCAAATGAAAAAATTGCCAAATGTAGGATTATTAGCTGTTATTTATCCCTCATTATTATTATTATTATTATTATTATTATTATTATTATTATTATTATTATTATATCGAGTTACTAGTTCGGCTGAAGCTCTAAATTGGATACGGGATACACAATACCGACTGCTGTTTTCGTTCCAAATCGGGTTGCCTACCAAATTGAGTACGGGGCGGGTTTATCCGGGAAATTTGTCATCGACGGTAGAATGTGGGCGCTACGCGCCTCGGCCATGGCAGCCGGCGGCGCTGCCGCGCAAGCTTTCATTCGAAGGGCAGTTCCTTCATCCGAACCTCTTCGGTCAATTAATCTCACTAGCTTCAGAACTTCCCCTCTAATCGCTCCCTTTACTTCCTCAGGTTGGTCTCTTTTTCATTTTCTTTCATTTCGCTATTTTTCCTTATGGATAGGATAGATTGCTTTACTTTAAATGTTTCCGTTGTTCGGAGTATTGTATAGAACTTTTTTAAGTGTCCATTTTCGGTATAGTAGGAGGTTTTCGACTTCGTGGATAATATTTGTAGTTCTTTGTATAAGTTTCCGAAAGATTGAATTTTGATTTCTTGAACATTCATTTTGTTGGGTTTTAATTGTGGGTTCATTATTTTTTCGAAGCGAAACATTTTGTAATGAAAATGAAACTGACAGCTGCTGGGAATATGGGGCAGTGTTTGTTGGGCTGATGGAATGCAGTTGCATTTTGATTTGTGACCTGAGCCCTTAAACTACGCAGAAAAATAGTTTGGAAGTAGCTAAAGCGAACGTTTTCGACAGCTTAGGGGTGCTAAAATAAAAAATTCAAAATGACTAAATATAAGGTTTTAAAAAAAAGTTATAAAAAAAATTGAGTTGGGGGTGCTGATGCTCCCCCAGCACCCCCTGGATCCGCCACCAGTATGTGTGTGCTGGCTTTGCTAATGCTGCTACCTAAAGTGAAGATTGTTCACATTCATGCCTGCGTTTGCATTTTCATAATGTAGTTTTATCTAAGTTTATTTCAATTACATTGTTCATGCTCTTGTAACGCAGCTCTGGATATTTGCCCCCCACCACAGGCTGTTAATAGTAAAGTCGATATCCTCCTCAACGGGGTGGGAGATAAGGATACAGTTGAAGATGTCAAGAGAATTCTTGAAATGGTACACATGCTTTAGTGTTACTTTGTCGTGCTACTCTTGCCTGTAGAGATCATATTATATCTGTTGCTCCTCTCTTCAATTTTCTGTTGATTAGTAAACCATTGGATCACTGCAAGTCGTCTTCTTCGTTTGTCTTAGGCAAACCGGGCATCATTAAGGCGGGAAACTTTACATACCGACTTTCTCACACCTCCTGTGTTGAAAGAATCAATGCTTGCCCTAGAAAAGATTGCCGACATCAAGATGGTTGCCCAGGGAGGATATCCAGAGGTTTGGAATCCATAACATATTTTTGAGATTCTATCTTATGGCAAATTATTTTGCTATTAAATGCTTTCATATCCAAAACTTTGAAGGCTGAGCGTTGCCGGCTCTCAGTTGGACATCCAGACGTATTAACATCTGATCCCGACATTGTTGCAGCACTGAGGTAGCTAATTCACATACCTGCTTATTCAGTTTTTATTGCTGTTGATACCAATATCTGTGAAAATCTTTGCGACTTGCCCTCTTTGATGGTGAAATTATTTCAATTATTAGCATCTCAGGTAATTTTGGATTCGAACCTTGTAGTCACGGTGACTTCCTCGGGTCTATCCTTGGAACTGGGATAGTGAGGGATAAGCTAGGAGACATTATATTGCAGGTATAATTTTGATGGGACTTGGTGTAAACTGATTTTGGCTTCAACCATCTTAGATTGTCGATTTTTTGTCAGTTCCTTCCAGCACGATTACTTTAATTTATTGCAATAACCCTTCCAGGGCACTTCTTTTGATAGAAAGAGAACTTCGATAGCAACTTATATGCACATTTATATCTTATTGCACTACCATTTCGAACTAGCTAACTGATATGATGGAAGTAGAATTGTGGAATTAACCACCCTTCTATCATCCCATTATTAGATGATTATAACCTTTGGTTCTTTATAAATTAGATCTGTGTAAGATAGATCCTTTTTACAGGTGATAAATGTAATTATCTGACTGTAATTTTATGAAATTTGAGCATTCGTGATATTTAGATTTTTCAAACTTATAACTGAATTTTGCACATTGGTGAATCATACGTATGCGGTGTCACGTTCTACTTTTTAATGGCTAAATGTTTCTTGTATGCGAGTTATAATTTTCGGTTGTGCAGGGAGAAAAGGGGGCCCAAATTCTTGTTGTTCCAGAACTTGTTGACTTCCTTGTGTCCACATTGGACAAGGTGAGTCTCCTGTTTTATGCAATGCTTCATATTTGTAAATTATTTCATATGCTGAGTAGTAAATTAGACTATTAGAGATGTATATTTTGGTCTTGTCACTTTGTCTACTGATCATCTTATCTAAAGTGGGAAACAACTTTTGTGGACGAATTCTGTTACATGATCATCTCCCGTCAAAACCAAGAAACTTATAATACTTCTTTCTTGTGAATTTAACCTTTCCGATTTTTTTTAAAGACTAGCTTTTAGTTAGGTTCCATTTACTAGTGAAGAGTAGAGCCGGCAAAATGAGCCCGGCCCGAAAAGCCCGCCCGGGGTACCCGGGGTTTGGGTTGGTTTGGGCTTGAAAATTAAAGGCCCGAAAAAAATCGGGCCTAAAAAGCCCGCCCGAAAAAAACCCCGGGCCTACCGGGCTTCGGGCCAAAAAAGCCCGGGGTTTTGGGCTAAAAAAGCCCGCCCAATATTTTATTAAATATATATATTTTATAAATTATTTAATATACATATCTATAATTTTTTAATAATATTAATTATATTTTATAGTAAAAGTTTCTTACTAATTCACATATTGGTCAGGAAAATATATTTTTGAATTGCAACACATCAAAATTCGAAAAATAATAACTTCAAAATAATAACTTTATAAATCATTCAAAATAATTCATAAAAGAAATAATCTCCAAAAATATATAGGCTGATGATTAATGACCTTATAATATGTAAAAATTATTTTGAATCATTGATCTTAAATATATATTGTATAATTAATTTATTTTTTTCTATTATTTTAGGCGTATAAGTGGAATTGACGTTTAATAATATCATTTACCTTTGATTTGCAATTATTAATTTATTTCTCCTTAAATTAAAGAACTAAAATTATACTACCTAGTCCCACCATTCTTGGCTCGTTTATTTTTTTTGTCAACAAGTTGTACGTTCCAAAAAGGAAATAATTTTACACTAAAAGTATCTCGAATTTCATGCCACCTACTTTTACACGCAAAACACAACTCTCCTTAATCTCCGTGCAAAAAGAAAGGAGCCATGAATGGCGGGACGGAGGGAGTACTACATTACAATATCATCGTATGAATATAAAAATATGTCAAAATATACAAGAAGCATTATCATAAGAATAAGTAAGCTTAATATATTCTTATCACTGATTCTTTATTTAAATTGGAGTTATGAGATTTTAATTATGTATTTAATTTATTTATTTATTTGAAATTTAAAATATTAATTTTATATATTAAAAAACGAAAAAAATAATCTAAAAAAAGCCCGCCCGGGGTTGGTTTGGGCTTCACATTTCTAGGCCCAAAAAAATTTCGGCCCGGCCCGGCCCGGCCCTGCCCTGCCCGAAAAATATAAAAGCCCGACGAGCCCGGTGTCGGCCCGGCCCGGCCCGCTACTTTGCCACCTCTAGTGAAGAGTGACCTTGACTTAACTAGGAGTGAGAGTGTCGATTCTAATACAACTAAATCTCGAGTTGAATTGCTAGAGAGTAGAGACCATTGGCGGTTCTTATAGTTAAAATGCTTGTTAAGAGTTACTTCCTGTTGTTTTACAGGTGAGAAATGTTTCTGTCACCTGTAAAAAGATTCCATTGCTTGCTCTTGAATACCAACCGCCGAGGTTATTTCCGTGCATATCTTGAACTTTGTTCGCATTTTCTTTCGACATCATAAAACAGCAATACTGTGCTCACTAATCCACAGGACCAAGTCTTTGAAAACCGTGGAAGCATCACAACGGCTTGATGCCATAGCTAGTGCTGGTTTTAAAATTTCACGATCCAAAATGGCTGATTTGATCAGGTATCACATTCTTCCCTCATCTTTTCCTTTATGTTTTACATTCTTGTTTCTGTGTAATCAAATCAAAGCCAATGATTTAATGGCCCTCTTTTAACTTTCTTGTAAGCTGTAATCGCTGGCTCATTGAATTTCTGCGTCCCACATCACGTGCAAATCTTGGATTTTATTGCAAAACCATTCTTATCTAAGCTATACACCTGGTTTCTCCACATTGGGTGTTAAATGGAATTTTTCCTGCTAAGTTTGAGTCAATTGTGAGCTTCATGTGCAACATGCACAAGTAGTCGAACTGACATTAACCCATTGACAATCAAGCAATGGAGACGTACGTGTCAATTGGGCTACTGTAACAAAAAGCAATACGACTTTGAAGGCAGGAGACCTAATCTCCGTTAGTGGTAAAGGAAGACTAAAGGTGAGTAATCTCTTTATGTTATAGTCCTGCAGCATTTTTCGTCTTGTTTATTGGTGTTATCTTCTTAAACAACGTTTTAAAATCTTTCTCGTGATTAGGACGCTTCAAAGCAATGCTAGAATCGTGATATTCACTGAGCACGTACCCTAGAATCATGTAAAGATCATCCTATCATCAACTTAAGCCTAAAATAATGATCAGAACAACCCTTCTAAATACTGACATTCACTCACTTTAGACACGAAAAAAGGGTTAATAATAGCCTATTTTTTGTTTTCTACAAGCATTTCTGGCTTGGCTTCCGCATAAATCATTACCCAATATATTTCCCTTTCGTGTAAAAGAGTTGGTTATCTGATCTTGAATTTTACTTTAGTCTCATCCATGAAGTTTGTTTTCTGTAATTCTGTTTGACTTTATGGTATCTTCATATTATACAAACATATATATACCTATATAGGGGTTGGATTTAGTGAGAACTCATCTTTTTTGAGAACTTGAGAATCATGCATAAGACGTTGAAGATAATGCACAAAACAGTATAAAGTTGTGCATATCGAAAACTTTCTAAAATTGTTGCACAATAAAATAATTTTAGAAAGTTTTCGTTATGCACAACTTTATACCGCTTTTGCATCATCTTCAACGTCTTATCATGATTCAGAGTTCGCAAAAAGATGTGATTCATTGAATCACTCCCTATATATATATATCTTACAACACACTAATTTGTCTTCAGGTTGGAGAAATAAACTCTACGAGGAAGGGGAAATTTGCAGTCGAGCTCATTCGTTTTTTGTAATAACTACAGGTAATCTTGCCTTTTCAAAAAGATATGATCTTCCCTCAGCACCAAGAAATGTGGATTTGATCTCTGTGTTTAACCCAATCGATTCATTGATCTTCCACATTGTGAATATGCATTCAATCTCAGAACTGTGGTTATATAAATCATTTGAGTTTTTGTGTTCAATCCTATTTTACATTGCCTCATAAATCATTTACTGCATATTTTATGTGGCATAATATTTAATCCAAGGAAATATATTCTCTTTTTCTTTTTCATAACGTTTAGTGATTGAGAAATCACAAACTTGTTGAATACAAAAGGTAAAGGGAAATACAGTTTGATACCTAAACATTTAATTTTTTCACAATTGTATCCAAACGTATGCGAAGTTACAAATTAATACATGTACTTTCAATATTGTTAACAATTCTATCCTCTTATTTGATATTTGATGGTTGACGTTTCCAATCAATACTCCCAAAACGCCAACATTTCCAGTCTTTTTTTTTTTCTTTTTTCTTTTTATGTTTGACGTGTTCACACACAATTATTGACGAAGCTGAATTAGCACCCAACCATCGAATATCGAGTGATTGGGTAAAATTGTTTACAATATTGATAGTGTCAATATTAATTAGTGATTTCACATACGTTGGAGTAGGATTGTGAAAAATTCAAATAATAGGATATAAAAATGGTATTTTTTTCTAAATTTAATAAACAGTAATAATAAATGAACTAGAAAACCTCAGGTAACATATATATAGGGGAAGGTTAACGTGAAAATCATTTTTATCGTAAGAATAAAAAAATGATGAATTCAATGTAAAGTTGATAAATCCGTTGGAAAAGTTATAGAATCCAAAAAAAATGATTCGCCTCTCATGGGATTCGAACCTGAGTGATTTTTTAGATTCAGTAATTTTCCCAACGGATGCATTAACTTTCATAACGAATTCATTTTATTCATAGCGAATTTTTATAGTTCCTAGTTCTTACGTTAAAAATAGATCTTATTTGAACTTCACTATACATATATATAGTCATATAAATGGAAGAGTAATAGTATGGATAACTACATGGATTATTGCGGTTAAATTATACAAATTTATGCCGGTTTTTGATTTTGCACACTAATTTCAAAATCGATACAAAAGTATGTAAACTTAACAATTGTAATTTACCACGATTGAGATTTTCACCAAAATTAAAGCTTGCGTTGCATCCTGACGTTATAAATATTCGACGTCGTCTCGGTTGGAGTAGTGTGACATGAAGGCAACTCGCGTGATTTATGCCATCGGTACTACCACGTTATCTTTATTTTAGACAAAAATTTCAATTGTGATAAATGTTAATTTCGTGTACTTTTATGCTAATTTTGTTGTTGGTACTAACCAAAGGTGATGTATTTTCTAATTATACTAGTTTTTGGGCTATCATTCTAACTTTATCACAAAATAGTATTCTATCATATTTGTTCATTTATGTATATGGTGGTAGCATCGACACTATACATCAATCATCATAGAAACTTAGTTGGTGGAACGATGTTATCATAATTAAAAATCATGAATTGGAATATGACCAACGTGACTATCTCAAAAGAAAAACTTTATTAGACAAATATAAATTATTCAACTAATCCTAGCTCTTGTTTGAATAGTTTAATCACGCAAGAGTCTGACATATTTACTTAAAATATGTACATACCTAAGCAAGAATCTTAGACTGGTTGAGTACAGCTTAATTATTTGTAGTACAATTAGTAATAACCTCCCTTGTTTGTTTCTGGTTATAATGCTAATTATACAGGATTAGTCTGTGATGTAAGTATATTTAGTTATTATTAAAATCACTATATACTTATAGTGCGACAGCCTTAAAGCATGCTCTCCCCTACTGTTGTGGGACTTAAAAGTCCAAGAAAATTAAATTTATCTTTCATTTATTTTTACAGAATCCTCCTAGTCAAAAACTACTGTTTTTGTCGGCCCGGCAGCAGATAATGTTTAGTTTTTACAATATAATATTAGTTTTAGTTAAAACAATCGCATGACATCTCTGACTCGGTGCTGTTTTTCGAACCTATATTTAGAATATAATTTATTTGAAATTTTCTTTTAAGTCGCATTGTGCAATTTAAAAATGAAAAGGTGAATAATTTCAGATGCTTATATTACTTTATTGATGCTTATATTACTTTATTGGTACATCTGCACCGGTTGAAAAATGAACAAAAATGTGTCTTAGATTTTTTTCATCTTTTAATCTGGTTGTGATTTACTGAGTAAATAGCATGTTTCTATATCATTCGCGACAAACTAAGGTGAAGAATATATTTATCGTAATCCCTACAAGTTTGAGGTATATTCTTATAGGTTCCGTCCTTATTTAAAGATGGATCTTCTTGTAGGTTTATTCGGATCCGACTTGGGTCCATATATATTGAAATATAAATTTATAAATGATACATATATTCAGAATAAGTGATAAATTTATTAAGAATAATTGATACATTTATTCACAACAAGTAATATAATTTTGTTTGTTCAGTAAATAATATATTTATTCACAAGAAGTGATACAATGATACAAATAAATAATACATTTATTCAGAAAAAGTGATATATTTATCCACAACAAAGTAATAGGATAACATATTTATTAAGAGTAAATTCTACGTTTATTTAAAACGAGTGATATTTATTCAAAACAAATGATATATTTACTAATAACAAGTGATATATATACGGGTAGGAATGGATAATTTGGTAGGAAATAGGAATGAATCTGAGCCTTTGATTTGCTATATCAATGGTTGAGATTTAATTTTCAGTGTCTTCTGGTTTTGTGTTTTGTGTCTACTGCATTATTGTGCAACAAGATAACTATTCTTGTGTTTACAAGAATGGAAGATGTCTTAAACTAATATATAGATATGTCTTACGAATGGATGAAATATGTGCTAAACTAAACGTATAATATAGTAATTCTGATTGTGTTACACAAATATGAAAGATGTGCTACTATTCTTATTTTCATACATTAATATATGTTTATAGGTTGGATCAGATCAAACGAATTTGGATCGAATAAGCCCGTGAAATGATCCGATCTTAAGTAGGGTCGATCATATCAAAGTTTTTGTGATTGAGTTTTTACAATCTTTTTTTTTTGGTAAAAGG